>CM060444.1:185986603-186586603 GCA_030545235.1 Helianthus tuberosus
TAGATGGCACCATAGACACCGTCTCAACTGTGCTAGATGGATGTGTTATATCCATTAAGAACCACTCTTTTCCTTTGACCCTACTTCCCTTTAAGTTAGCCGGTTTTGACATAGTATTGGGTATGGACTGATTATCTCATAACCAGGCCCAAATTGTCTGTAACAAGAAGCAAGTGGTGATCAAGACTCCGTCTGGTGAATCACTTACTATCCAGGGAGATACCCAGTATGGGCTGCCTGAGCAAATGTCTATGCTCAAGAACTCTAAGTGTTTGAAGAAGGGTTGTGTCATCTACATGGCACAAGTGATTATTGATGAACCGAAGCCCAAGATTGGGGATATCCCCGTCGTTTCTGAATACCCTGGGGTTTTTCCTGAAGAACTACCTGGTTTGCCACCAGATAGGCAAGTAGAATTCAGAATTGACATTATTCCTGGATCAGCACCGCTAGCAAGGGCGCCTTATAGATTGGCACCAACAGAGATGAAGGAATTGAGAACGCAGTTAGATGATTTACTAGCCAAAGGTTTCATCAAACCTAGTTCGTCTCCTTGGAGAGCACCAGTTTTATTTGTCAAGAAGAAGGATGGATCGATGCGTTTGTGCATCGACTACCGTGAGCTTAATAAGGTCACTATCAAGAATAGGTATCCTTTGCCCAGAATCGATGATCTGTTCGATCAACTTCAAGGGGCAAGTTTCTTCTCTAAGATTGACTTAAGGTCAGGCTATCACCAACTGAAGGTTAGAGATGAAGACGTACACAAGACTGCATTTAGGACTCGTTATGGTCATTACGAGTTCCTAGTGATGCCTTTTGGGCTCACTAATGCACCTGCCGCGTTCATGGATCTCATGAATCGCGTTTGCAATCCATACTTAGATAAATTCGTCATCGTTTTCATCGATGACATCCTCATCTACTCGAAGAACCAAGATGACCATGAGAAGCATCTTCACTGCATTCTGGAACTACTTCATAAAGAAAAGCTCTATGCCAAGTTCTCGAAGTGTGAATTCTGGCTTCGAGAAGTCCAATTTCTCGGACATGTTGTTAGTGAGCGTGGTATCCAAGTAGATCCCGCTAAAGTTGAAGCTGTCATGAATTGGCAAGAGCCAAAGACGCCTACAGAAATTCATAGCTTCCTAGGTTTGGCAGGATACTATAGGCGATTCATTGAAAACTTCTCAAGGATTGCTGCACCCCTGACTTCGCTGACGCGTAAGAAGATTAAGTTTGACTGGGGTCCTAAGCAGCAGGAATCCTTCGATATCCTGAAACAAAAGTTGAGCAATGCTCCAGTACTGACATTGCCAGATGGAATCGAGGAGTTTGTAGTTTATTGTGATGCGTCACACACCTATGCTTCACGCCAGTTAAAGGTGCACGAAAAGAATTACACCACCCATGATTTGGAGTTGGGTGCCGTTGTATTCGCACTAAAACTTTGGAGGCACTACTTATATGGAATAAAATGTGTGATCTATTCTGATCACAAGAGCCTTCAACATCTATTCAATCAGAAGGACTTGAACATGAGGCAACGCCGTTGGATGGAAACTCTGAATGATTACGATTGTGAAATAAGATACCATCCCGGCAAGGCGAATGTAGTCGCCGATGCCTTGAGTCGGAAGGAAAAAGTAAAACCGATAAGAATCAATGCCAAGAGCATCGAGGTTAGGAATAGCTTGAATGAAAGGTTGTTAGCTGCACAGAAAGAAGCTGTGTTGGAAGCTAACTATCCTAACGAAAAGCTAGGAGTAACTGAGGAGCAGTTATCTCTTGGCAAGGATGGAATTCTTAGATTGAATGGACGGATATGGGTTCCAATCTATGGAGGACTTCGAGATGTTATCCTCCAGGAAGCCCATAGTTCTAAATATTATGTTCATCCTGGAGCTGATAAGATGTACCAGGATCTAAGGGCAAATTTTTGGTGGATAGGCTTGAAGAAGTCTGTAGCTGCCTATGTAGCAAAATGCTTGACTTGTGCGCAAGTCAAAGCAGAACATCAGAAACCGTCAGGTTTACTACAACAGCCTGAACTTCCTACATGGAAGTGGGAAATGGTAACTATGGATTTTATCACCAAGTTACCCAAGACAAGGAAAGGAAATGACACAATATGGGTGATAGTTGATAGACTGACTAAGTCAGCACATTTCCTACCCATTAAGGAGACTTACAGCTTCGACATGTTAGCCCAGTTGTACGTGGATAAGATTGTAGCTTTACATGGCATACATGTGTCTATTATCTCTGACAGAGATACTAGATACACGTCACATTTTTGGAAAAGCTTCTAACAATCTTTGGGCACGCGTTTGAATTTTAGTACGGCTTACCATCCTCAGACGGACGGCCAGAGTGAGCGTACTATTCAAACGTTGGAAGACATGCTTCGTGCATGTGTGATTGACTTGGGTGGTAGTTGGGATAACCACCTGCCGTTAATCGAATTCTCCTACAACAATAGCTACCATACCAGCATTAAAGTTGCGCCTTTCGAGGCCTTATACGGTAGAAAGTGTAGATCGCCCATTTGTTGGGCAGAAGTTGAAGATGTCCAATTATCAGGACCAGAGATAGTCTTTGAAACGACGGACAAGATTTTCCAGATTCGTGACCATCTCAAGGCTGCCCGAGATAGGCAGAAGAGCTACGCAGATCCAAAGCGTAAATCTTTTCACTTCGAAGTAGATGACAAGGTATTGCTTAAAGTATCACCCTGGAAGGGAGTGATGCTTTGGTAAGAAAGGCAAGTTAAGCCCGAGATACATAGGACCTTTCGAGGTTATCGAACGTGTCGGGTCAGTTGCCTATAAGCTAAACTTACCAGAAGAGCTCAGTGGAATTCACAATGTATTTCACATCTGCAATCTGAAAAAGTGTTTCGCTGATGAATCACTGGTCATACCGCATACGGATGTGCATATAGATGAAAGCTTGAAATTTGTGGAAAAACCATTGTCGATCGAGGATCGACAGGTTAAGAAGCTTCGGAGGAAGCATGTACCGATTGTAAAGGTCAAATGGGATGCCCGTAGAGGTCCCGAATACACGTGGGAGGTAGAGTCCACTATGAAAGAGAAATACCCTCATTTGTTCCAGTAAATCTCGAGGTCGAGATTTCTTTTAAGGGGGTGAGGATGTAACACCTCGAAAATTTACGTCCTATAATGTGTTGACACGTGTCATAACCTTTGAACGTGTGAAATAATACTTTCGAGGGACTAAAGTTGACAAACAATGAAACTATGTAAATATAAGGGTTCAAAGTGTCAACAAAGAATAAATATACTTTACAATAATCCTACATGATGTTTATAACCTTAAACGAATAAATCATGGATCATACGTAACTAATTGTGAAAGAAAGTGAGAGATTACAAACTACAGGGGTTAAATGTATCAACATGTTTAAGATATACCTCTGAGTGACCTTTTAGCAAACCCGAAGCTTTGTAAAGATTAAATATGTTCACTAGAATGTGTGATAAAAATTTCACCAAGTTTCGTTATCGTATGAGAAAGTTATGATAAAATTCGTGTGCGAGGGGTTAGAAGCGTCAACATGGAAATTTAGGACTTTTCGGGTAAACACAAAGTGGCCAAGGACTTCACAAAGTGGGTATAAGTCTTAAAGCCCCTATATGTCAATTTAAAAGTCTCATAATGCAAGAAACAATGAGAAAGCGACCTTTCGGGGGACCAAGGACCAAAAATGCAATAAAAGAAAGATTGGTAACCTGAATCGGAGGCCCAAGCGGGACGCGTAAGACTTAACAGATCTTTACGCGGGCCGCGTGACAGGTACCAGCGACAGAAACATGACAGGTGCCTGTTTCAGCCTTGTAACCGACTTAGATCAATTGTTTTGCATACCATGGGATGCCTAAGATGGTTTTTAGCTTTAGGGGACACTTGTTTACATCAGGGGATCATCCTAGGCATGCATGGCACCATCTTGAGCAACCGTGAAAACTATATAAAGCTCCATTATTTTGCAACTTTGATCATACCATCACAACTTCAACTTCTGATCATTTCTGGAGCATAAGGACCATCCTCAAGCATCATAAATCGTTCATTAGACACTTGTAAGTATGTTTAACCCTTCTTAATTAAGTCTTGCTTAGTTATTAGCCTAGAAGTCAAACCGTCGTAATTACGGTTTGAATTAACGATTAATCGCTAACGGTCCAGCGATTAGGCAAACTTAAGGTAGTTATAAGTTGGTAATTATGTGGGCTTTAAACCCTTAAAAGGGTACCCACTGATACCCGTTCTAACTAGGTCGTTTGTCGAGTCAAAGAGGATTAGAAAAAGTCAACAGAAATGTAAACTTTGATTTAACGCATAATTAACGATGTAAAAGGCGTGTAACCTATTTTATCATTCATATAACCTGATGATAAGTATAAGAACTTGTCTAAGCTTGTTTGATTCGACAACTTTCTGTTTAAGATCGATTCGGAACCGAAAGGCGCATAGTTTGACTTTCTGCTTTGACTTCGGTTCTGACCCGGTTTTGATAGGTTTAGACATGCCTTAAAGTTCCATTAGGACCTAGTTACATGATTGTATAATCCTCTGCGTTTATACCACTTAAATCCTTAATTGTCCGACGTTTCCGTTAAGTGCTTAAATATGGACCGTAATGCCCTTATGACCATAAAACGAGAATTTTGGAAATATGAAAGTAAAATAATCTTTGTTACTGATTATTAAACACGTCCCTAAATTTTCACATCAGTTGGAGGTCTAGATTAGGAGTTATGCTTAATGACGTAATTATAATGCTTCTTACTAATAAAACGGCGTCATTAGCGTAAAGCCTATCTAAACCCAATTTTTTACACCAAACCTTTTACCCACTGATGTAATATAATATTTTGGTATTTTTGAAGATTTTTAATTATTTTTAAATTGATCATAAGCTAGGATTAGTGCCTTGATTCGGTAAATACCGAATATACCCTTTTCGGCCATAAAATGAGTTTTACAAGTCCTTTTGCCACCAATCCAATTGCTAATGATTTTAAATAATAAATGAAGTGTTTTGAACCTGTTGAACTGATCAGAAAACTCAGAATCCTATTTTAACCCGTAAATCGCTTAAAACGACGTTATACGCGTATTAAACGCATAGTAAGGGTTTAAAACCATTTTGTCACATAAAACTTAACACCAACTGATATACCATGTTAAAATAAGCTATTTTACTGAATTATTCAGACCCGGATCACAGAAGCTTAACTGATCCCTTTTATAATCTTTAAAATGACCAAAATACCCCTACGGGGCTTAATTATAGGTTAAACTCGTTTTGGGCATAATGGAAGGTATCCTACTGATATCACAACATGTTTAAGGCATGTTAAATTATGAAGCCTGTTTAGGACTCTTATGGTTTCCCGTTACGCTTCGTGCGCGTTCGGTTTGGTTTATGTAACTAGTTTACATAAATTAGCCGAAACGGGTCAAACCTTATCAGTTTAATCTCAAATTCCAAAATGTGTTTAGTTTACCCATATTAAGCAAGTCTTCAAACTTGTCGGGTCTAAATCACATTCTATTCCGGTCTTCGCTTAATCATGCGTTCGAACCGTATATTCCTTTAAAACTAACCGGTCTAAGTTTAGACTTAATCAAAGACCGTTAGGATTCTAATAGGTTATTATAAACCTTAGTTCCAGAATAGGAGACCCGGTAAAAGATACTTGCACTCGCTGATTGTGATTTATACTTACTCAGGTAAATACTTTTAACTTATTTTCCCTATACGGGCTTGGGGTACGGTATATAAAATACCGCTTGGTCGGGCATTGAATCTTTAATTGTTTGATGGTTAAAGTATTGAGATGTCTCGTTTAAATTGTTTTGTTTGCTTAAAGCCTTTGGGAGGTTAATGACCATGTCCCGGATATCCCTGGCATCATTTTACGAAATTGCCACGACCTAGCACGGGGCGTAGGCGTACGCTCGTCGGTGTCTCATATAATAATGTGGTGTGTCTATTGATCTTTAACCCGGCTCGAACCGGGCTACTGAACGCATAAGAAACATGTAAATCCTTTACAAGTATTATATTCAAATAATTATCCCAAGTTATAAAATATTATTTGTGCCTTGTGCCTTAAATTCATTTTCATAAACTCTTTTCAAAATGAGTCGGTTGATTTGTATTTACCAGTGTAAACTGACGTATTTTCTCAAAAAGGTTAAGTGCAGGTACTACGCGTAATAGGCTGGCTTTTCTCCTAGCATCCACAATAAGTCTCGCAAGCTTGGATGTCATAGACTGTTGAACATTGTTTCCTTCTTTTATTTTGATCTACCTGTGGATTTATATTCGACTACTTGTGATACTTAATATTACAATATTGTTTGGTTGAAATGAATCTATACTTTGCTTCCGCTGTGCATTTAAATATTGTGTTGTTTGACTAATACGTGGAAATTCGGGGTGTGACAGTCCAAACGTTATGTGATGCGTTAACCATATGAAAACACGTATTTTGACGTATTTGATTAAACTCAATGTAACCTATATACGATTGGATCAAAACATAAAGTAGATCAAATAATAGAGTAAAATCATAACGTATTGTATATGACCCGAGTCATACATAGAAAACGTAACGGGCATAACGCAAAAATGAAAAGAGATTAATTAGAGATTTCAAAAAAGGAAAAAAAAGAAACCACAATCTGACTCCACTTGGATCCAAACAAAATTTACAAATAATCACGAAAACATATTATATTTGATCCGACTCGTTTTGCCGTGCTTGTTGTAGATTTTCATGAGGTTTTTTAAGATATAAATTACTTGGATCCAAACAAAATTTACAAAACATTCATAAAATAATCACGAAAACATTCTAAAAGCCTTTAAATTTTAGGACCCGCGCGTTGCGACGAACTTGTCAAATGGAGAAAAATAGACGCACTGCGATTGGCATGTCAAACGGGAAAAAACGTTGAACCCCACACGCACGTTGCGGCATGTTGACTTGCAAAATATAAAAAGAAACGTAAAACGAAAAACTTGCGAAAGATGAAAAATATGGGGGATCAAAGTTGAAAATATAAAAGTGTTGGGGTTAAATTGTAAAAGATGAAAAACTTTGGCTTAAAAGTAAAAAAGTAAAAGGGATTAAAATGTAAAAGATAAAACCTTTTGGGTTAAAATTGAAAAATGCAATTTTTTTTTTGAAAAACCCTCAATGCATATATTACAACAATATAAAGCAACAACTTGTTGCAAATTTATAATATGTTAATAATACTTTTTCCTTGAGTAGAATTTTGATACATATCAATAATGCGTATATAAATGTTGACTTTTTGGTAATTAGTTTAAATATGAGTTAAATTGTAAAAGTTAAAATATCATAATCGTAAATCTATATTATTATTACTTTATTACTATAACTAGGATTACGACCCGCCGCAATGCGGCGGGGATTCTTTATTTATAACTAAGTCGATCTACGACCCACACGTTATGTTAAACCTGTCAAACGGGGTAAAAATAAACGATGTAAAAACGTTCACCCACACACGCACGTTGCGTCGTGTTAACTCGCAAAATTTAGAACGAAACGTAAAAACGTTAAGCCAAAGACACAGCTGTGATGTGTTAAGTCACAAAATTTAGAACCAAGCATAGAGCGAAAAATTTGCGAAAAATGGAAACTATAAATGACCTAAGTTGAAAGTAAAAAAAGTTATGAGGATAGATTTCAAAAGATAAAAAGTTTTGGTTTAAAAGTAAAAAAACAAATAGTTTTGGGTTAAAAGTAATTTATGAAATACTTTTGGGTGAAAAGTAAAAAAAAATATTTTTTTTAAACCCCCCAAAGTCAACGTTACGACAACAATATGCATAACAATTTTTTCTTTGAAAACCCCCAAAGCACACCCCGCGTTGCGGCGGGGCGTAAAACGGTGTCAAATAGTACTAATGTCACACAACCGTCATCGACAACCAACACTGACTTGACCTTTAATATGCGTATTGCGACGAACCTGTCAAACATGGAAAAATAGAGGTAAAAACGTTGAACCACACATGCACGTTGCGTCGTATTAACTCGGAAAATTTAGAACTATACGTAAAACGAAAATTTGCGAAAGATGAAAAGTATAAGTGACAAAAGTTGTGAAGTTAAATTGCAAATAATGAAAAGTTTTGGGTTAAAGTTAAAAAAACAAATTATGTAGGGTTAAAATTGGAAAAAGGTACAAACCTTTGGGTTAAAACTAAAAAATCAAGTTTTTTTTTTGAAAAACTCATAAAGCACAACTTACAACTAATAATGCACAAAAAGTTTGCATACTTATATATGTTTTAATTCTAATCTAATTCTAATATTCTGTTTCTTTTTTATTATATATAGATTGGTAGGTTAGGACCATGTTTCTTTGTAGTTGAAAAAATAATAATTATTTCTTATGTTTAAAAAGTAAAAAGGTTAAAAGTGAAGCTGCCAAATACTTGAGGGTTCATTTTTGTGATTCCATTATCAAAAAAGAAAGTCTTGACAAAGGCTACCCCATGTGCACATGTACATGTACAAGTTCTTTCAATGGTGATATAAAGCCAATGAGCTTTTAACCAAGTACATTTGTATACAAAATTTAACCTATCAAAGGGTAAAATCTACCCTAAAGTACATATAAAGTTACAATCTTTATCTTATCCCATGATCACCCTTTTAATTGTTTTCATGATGACCATTGTTCCGGGACGGTTAGAAAATAACTTGTCATCGCTTTTCGAAATCTTTTCTTGTACTGTTTTGGAGAAATAATGGTTGGTGTAGCGTTCTTCGGCCCGCCTAGGATCCCGGATGCTTTAACCCATGTTTCTAAATGTTTGTCCCATGTATATTGTCTCATGAAATCAATGATTCCTAGAACAAGTTCCTTCCTTTCCTCATCCACTCCAACTAGCAACGAGTAATCTATCACATCAATCGACTGCACAACAACGCGAATCATATTTTTAAATTATAATGGTAAAAGGTATAGTCAACGTTACTGACACGTTATTGCCATGTCATCATATTGACCAGATTGCGTAAAGTAGTAAAAAACTTACCGCTAAGAAGGAAGTGTCATTCCAGACAGCTCTTTCGAGGGTTCTCTTAGCTTTACTTCCAAGAAATATAGGATTTGTACGCAAAGCTTCCAATAAATTCATATCCAAAAGCGTTTTATTCGTTCCTGTTGTATCTGAGTTGTAACGAGACCTTGATGACCCTTTTAGATCATAAACCCGCGAAATATTTCTCTTAAAAAACACATTTTCCATCACCAAAACATTCATTTTTGCTTCTTTCCCAGCTCTTAAGTGTTTCACTGTCACCTGTCAATTGGCATCACACCTTCATTGATCAAAATTTATATAACCGAACAAACACAAACTATGTTTAAAAAATATGTGTTCATGAACACTTACCGAACGAGATTTTATGTTCGTGTTCGTTTGTTAAGGAAATGAACGTGTTCGTGTTCATTGGTGTTCGTTTGTTAATTTTAGGAAACCATCGAAAATGAACGTTGATGAACACAAATGGAAACAAACGAACACAAACAAGTGTTCATGAACATAATATAATACACTAACACTTATTAAATATTTTATTTGTCGGAATTTCGGGGTATTTAAATAAACTATAAAAACTAAAAACAATAAAGATCTATGAAACACAATCGAACATAAATAAACACGTTCACAAACATCAATGAACGAACGCGGCCTCTGTTCATGTCCGTTCATTCAACTAAACGAACGAAATTTCTTGTTCATGTCCGTTTGTTTAATAAACGAACAAACACAAACGAACTTCCCCGCCGAACGGTTCACGAACTGTTCGTTGAACGTTTAGTTTGGTTGCAACCCTAAATTTATGACTACAAAATACAGAAAAGAAAAAAACCTGATAAATTCCCAAGATCTTTGCTAGACACGTTGGACTTCCTGAGTTTAAAGAATCCATCAAATATTTAAAATATTCCGGTGCGAATTCTTCGAACGATTCAAGTTCAGTTTTCGTAACTTGTTTTATTATAAACCGTTCATCTAAAGATTTCGCAAAATAAACGTTACTTTTCCCTCCTTGTGCACTCCATCTTTTGCAACGGCTTAACGACCGAACATAATCCATTTCATTCGGACAACATTTCTCTCTAAGCAAATCAAACTGTTTAGCGTAATAACACGTCACCGAGAATTTAACCTTCCCATCAGCACCAGATTCATCCTCAAAAGGAATGGTTACATGATTAGAGCTTTTTCGATCCATGAACAACGGCCCGATTGCAGATGACGGGTCTTCTGACCCGTAGCTTCCATAATGAGTGTAATCTTGATCAATGGTTGTAAACGACTGCCACGTTGTCATGCTTGAAGCAACCGAACTATTTCGACTGAGACTAATCTTATCGGTGACCCAATCTTCGTGTTCTTTTGACGTAAGAGCGTACGAGATTATGCTAGTGGGCTCGTTGTCGTAAACCGCCATTACTATGTCTCGTTGACCACCGTTCGGAATCATTAAACGAGCACCTTCCGGAAGGAAAGTCGGTCGGGTGGTTAGAAAGAAATTAAGATTGTTCGTATTGTTATCGTCACTTGGAAAAGCTTGTGAATAGCTTCTTCTTTGTAAGTTGAAAACCGGATCTCGAACCATATGAACGTAATCTCCCGAAGCGTGAAACGATCTTAGTTGCGAAAGATTTAACGTTGATCCCTTTTTAATTCTTTCTTGATGTCTAATTGCGGAATCGAACGAATAGACCCGAACAGGCGATAGCGGTAGCCTACTGAGAACAAGGTTGCTCGTTGGATTCGAAGATCCGGTTCCGGCCCATGCGGAGTCAATTTGTTCGGATAAAACCGATGCTGCTGACGGGGCACGTTCCAGTGACGTCGCGTGTTCGGTATCTACTCGAATTTCATCCTTTTTGCATAGATCAAAAGAGGTTGATAACGAATCGGAGATGTTTTCAGGTCCTTCGTTTTGTTCGACTTGATTCGGTTCCGACTCCGAGGCGTAAACGGTGTTCTCGGGAATTGAATCACTTCTACATGTTGAAGAATCATGATTCGGTTTCAGCTTGGAAGTTCTTCCGTAGAGATTTAACGAACAGATTCGCCGATCCCAGATATGTGTATTGATCATAAGTGAATGTCGCAAACGGTTAAGTTCAAAAACGTCGATTTCAGTCCCGTTTTCTTCACCACAAGATTGAAGCAGATCGATGTAATCGTATCTTTCTTTAATTAGCTGGTCCTTTAACTCGACGATATGGTTACTTAACTCGTCTGAATCAGGTAACTCATTCTTTGCTTCAATTCCGTTTAGCACATGAAGTAACTCTTCGTATAAAGCTTCTATCTTGTTCAAAAGCTGACAGCCGAAAAAAGAAAAAGTTAAGTGAAAACACAGTTTAAAAATCAAGAAATTAGCAGATTTAGATTGTATATATGTATATATGTACCTCTGCAATTTCTTTCTTTAACCAATCTTGTTGAAAATGGTCACCGAATTGAAGAACAGGTGGAGGTAAATGAACGGAAAGAATATCGATCGGAGAGTAGCGGAAAAATGCAACCATATTCCCCATTCTGTAGCAATTAGAAGTTCAATAAATCACACGCAAACAAAACAAGTAGGGGTGTACACAGTTCGGTTCGGTTATATGGCAAAACCAAAACCAAAACCATAACCGAAATGTTCAGTTTTCGGTTTTTGAAAACCGTTCAGTTTCAGTTTACTCAGTTTCGGCCTTTTTCGGTTTTAGCAACGGCAGGTTTTTTTTTTCGGTTTTTGAAACTAAATTACGTAGGATTCAAAGATAAAAAGTATAATCCAAGACTTAAGCATCTTTCTTAGATGTTTACATGTAGGTTATTATATTTAACATTTTTAATTACTATTCCCTAACCTTCTAATATACTTTTTTGTTTCTCCAAAGTTTTTATTAAGTCATTTTCTTTTATAATACTTTATAAATCATTTAACTTTTATGTTAAATTTTGTTATTTCTTCTAAACAATGGATAAATCACTTCAAAGATACATAAACACGTTAATTTCTTATTATAATTACTTAACATTCAAGAATGAAATTAATAATTCGTAGATCAATATATAATAAACATTAAAAAAATGATATTTGAACTTATTCGGTTCGGTTTTCATAAAATGCAAAACCGTAACCGAACCGTAAATTCCGGTTCAGTTTTTTCTGTTTGGTTTTTTGTGCGGTTTGGTTAAATCGTTTTTTTTTTTCCGGTTTTCTGCTCACCCCTACAAACAAGTATATAAATTGTTATAAAGCTAAATATTATTACCCGTAGAATCGAAGGCAGTCTCGTTGAAGAGAATGGCCACAACTAGCAACACGGTTAGCCGTTGCGTGATTTGAAAAACTAAGTTCTAGAAACTTCCCTAGTGAGAGACCCCAAGCGGCATCAGACATGATTACTCTGTGATTTGCGGGCGGGACCCCGTCAACCGGGGTGCATCTTAAACAACGGTGCCACATCCATATTTTTCCGTCTTTTTCCCCAGATAGTTTTAGTGACCGAAGCCGTCTGACATTAATTGTTAAATTTCCCTGCTGGTGAGTGTAGCATGTCACATGGGCTTCGGCTGGTTCTTTACAAAATGGACACAACGATGTCTGTAAAAACATGAAAAAATTGTAAAAGATCCAGTCTTGATGAAGGAAATGCAAGAAAAGATGATAACAAAATCTAAATGCAAGGAAACCGATGAAAAAAGAATTGTAAAGTTTTAATCGCTTTTATAGGAAATGCAAGTAATTCATGACAAGAGAATGTTAAAGCTAAAATCTTAACAAAGCAAATGCAAAAGAAGATCTAATAGGGTGTTCATCGAATTAAATAACGAATTTCCGTATTACTTGAATCGAATTTTTCGAATAATTTTTTTGTTTTGCTTGAATTCGAATATCGATAAAAAAACTGGTCAGTTCGTATTCGAATTAAAATGCCAATTCAAATTCGAATCGAATTCGAATAAATTCGTTTTAATTCAAATTCATTTAAAATATATAAATTCGAATCGAATTCTGAACACCCTAGTAGAACGCAAATTGAACTTACCTGATCAAAAAGATCATCTTGAAGGTATCTCCCAAGCGGTTTATCAAACGAACCATAGAATTTAATCCTCAATAGTCTCGAGCGTTCACACACAGTTCCATTAAGCACACAGTGGCTAGAAAACGATACTAATATACTCTGATGATTATCGGTGGCAGAATAATATTCATCCGAAGCATCAATCACTTCAGTTTTTTCAATCTTTATCTCTTCTTGATCTTCAGAAGCTTCTAGATCATTGTCTAATAAGCTAGAAACTATTTCAACATCTCTATCCTCCACGGGGGAAAAGCTTTGATCCTCGGTAACTTCTAAAATAGACAAAGAATTGTCATCTTTTGTCGCTTCTGATTCGACTACGAAGGGCATTTTAGTCATTTTAGGTAAACTAGCACCCTCATCTGCCAGGAAAGAAGTTTCGAGCGATAAATGATAAGCTGCAAATATTGCATACTGAACAACATGTTTGACTTTCTTTAGTTCTTCACACGATGCACCTTTTAGCAAGACCTACAAAAAACCACGGTAGATTTATTAATAAGAGCATAATGCACTAAAAATACGTAGAGTAAAGTACAATGGTCCCTACGGTTTACGAAAATCTTGGATTTGGTCTATAGCTTTTCAAAAGTACACAGATGGTCCCTGTGGTTTGCACTTTGTAACGCATTTAGTCCCCAACCAACAAATCTAAAGGTTTTAGCAGGTCCAAGTTAGGGACTAAATGCGTTACAAAGTGCAAACCACAAGGACTATTCATGTACATTTAAAAAAGTCGGGGATTAAATGCGTTACAAAATGCAAACCACAAGGACTATCCATGTACATTTGCAAAAAGTTGAGATTAAATGCGTTACAAAGTGCAAACCATAAGGAACATCCATGTACTTTTGGAAAGCTAGGGACCAAATCCAAAATTTTGGTAAATCGCAGGGACTATCCGTGTACTTAAATCAAATACTTACAAAAACAAGAAAACTTACTGTGCAACCCAAACGCCTAGGACAACCCTCGAAAAACATTAAAGTTTTTAAGGGTTTTCTGTTGGATTGGTTGGCGATTTCATGTTCTTCCGAGACTTTTTCCAATCTAAATAGCTCACATTGGCCTAACCGTGCTGTGGAAATATGAGCTATCGATGGAGTTATGGGAGCACCGGTGCATCTTGATACACGGTCCAATAACGACCGTTTAATGTTCGAAACTAAAGAGATATCCTTGGCTAAAAGATACTCTTGTGCGTATGAAGCTACACTCTTTTCCACCAATAACACGTTTGGACGGTGGGCTTCTATTCTTGAAACAATCATCTTCAAATGATCCATTTCCTATCAAAAAGAAAAAATTGCCGCAATGTCACAAAGTTCACAAAATCATATAGCGACAGATTTAGCACAATAGAAAAGTAAAAAACCTGTTGAAGTAGTGTCTCGATAGATGATAGTTGATCTTGTGACCTATCGTACTCAAGTGCACCGCCTATCATAAGTAATCTTGCGTTCTTATATTGTGAAGTCATTCGTTTGTGTTTAATATTCTTTGTACAAACTACACCTTTCACAAATATGCTGCATAAAAATTAAGGGTTCATTTAGTTATTAAATCACTACTTGGATCTATGCAGTTAGCATCGGTGATATATCACCGATATATCGGTTATCGATCCCCATGAAAATATCGGTCTGAATATCGGCACCGATATTATCGGCGATATTTGACCGATATATCACCGATTTTCCTGATATCAGTACCTTTCTTCTTAGTTCTACCATTCGTCTTTCTTCTTACTGTTGTTATTAGTGTTTTAAGTCTTAATTGTTAATTGTTAGTGTTTTAAGTCTTAGTCAGTTCCTACTTGCTACAATTGTTAGTGTTTTGCAAGTTGCAAAAGATTAATTTGTTAATGGTAGGAGAGTATACTGAATTGTTAGTGTTAATATGCTATATATATAAATTCTGCATGATATTAAAATTAACGATTCCCACTGCGGTAACCTATATCTCAAATATCATGCCTTGACCGATATCCGATTTTTACCGCATTAACTGCATAAACTTGGATAACTGCATATACAAAAAGGATATTTAATTACCTCTCAGTAGGACTTCCGGATGCTATACATTTAATCTTAACGTAATCACCGGGATCCATGCTTCCACCTCTACTTGTATCCGGTTTCACAAAGTTCGCAGCTTGCCATGCTAACGATGTAATTACGTCAAGCCACTTTTCCGTCGAGTTAAACTCCGATTGCAATAATTGCGACACGAGAGCCCTAAAATGCCCTTGGACTACACTTTTCAACGGCTCCTGATGTTCCTCATTCGGTTTATCCGTCATTAGACTTTCACTAACAGAAAACTCACCATTTGAGTCCCCAACTTCATCATCGTCATCCGCAGCATACGAAAAGAAATTGTTATCTGTTTCACTGTTTTCGTCATCCGGTGGTGGAGGAAACCAGATCCGATCATTGGTTTCGAAATCTAATGGCTTACGTGACTTCTCGCATCGCTCGTTAAATATAGAAAAATCATCGTACATCCCGTGTTCATGGCTTTTTAAAACAGCCATGTGTTGTTCTTGATCGAACGAACCGTCGTTTGATGATCTCGGTGTTCCTTGATCATCTGAATGTACACAACTTCTAATCCTATTCGACGCAATTTGAATCCTCGAAGGACTGTCGGACGGGCTCGAACCAACCGACATAAAACTGTTAAACTCATGTCTAGTACTAACACTACTTGAATCTACATCCGATGTATCGAGACTATACGGACTGAAAAAGTTCTTTGCCGAATCCTCCGCTTCATCTTCGTCACTTCTGCAATTTAAATCAACCAAAAATCACAATTTATAATCCAAATTTAGTTTGATGTATGGGAATTATGATAGACCTACCTGGCTGACGCGAGGCGTACGGATACTGCTTGCAATGACCGCCCATCGAACCGATCGCCAATGCAATTTAACGACGGTGGATCAGGGCTTTGGCGGGATGAATCGGAAGCAACGACTTTATCATCCCCGACATTTTGTGTACTATCAATATTAGCACAATCTTTACAATACTCAGAAACTCTGATTTCACATTGGCAACACATGTTATCACCATCCGCCATTCCGATGGATTCAACAAGATCCAAATTCAAAGATCCAACTAAAAAAGATCCGATAACCCGATTCTTGAAACACAAAAGACTTATTTGTAACCCAAAAGCTGAAAATCAAGTTGGGTTTTGTGGCTGTTACACAAAGTGTTGGAAGTTAAGTATAAGATAAAGGTTTTTATATATTTTTTTTCTTTCTTTTTGTAAAAAGGTAAGATTCATACAAGGAATAAAAAGTCTCCTTTGGAATCAGAAAGCATCTCAAAGGAGAAATAAAATTATAAATAATATTTACACAGATCCTGTTTCTCACTATAATCACACATATCACAACAAATCAGATATCCAATTCAATTAAAGAAACAAGTATGACTTTCACTTTTTTTCCTAATTAATCCACAAGATCCAAACCCTAATCCCCAAATTCCCAACATCAAAATCAAGCATCAATTTCACCCTAAAAATTAGGGGATTTCAAGCAGTCGTAACAAGATTCAACTCAATCAAACAGTGAACACAACAAACCAAACAAAACCCACAAAAAATTTCAAATTTTTCTAGGGTTTCAAGTATCAAATCTTGTAATTGGTGATCAAGAAAGATGGGTTAAAAGAAGAGAAAAGATTGAGTAAGAAAAAGGGTATCTTTGAGATTGATGAAGTGTTGAATGAATTGGGTTGCTTTTTGATGAGCAAATACAGCAATCTTTGCTTTCCCCATATCGCGGCAATGCTTTCATGTTCATTACTCAACCGCATTTAAAATACACACACACGCACATACATAATACACTGTATCTATCTTCTTGTTCATTTAGTGTGGTGATTGTGTGTGTGCGTGTGTGAACACACGTGTGTATGTGTGAAGTTATGGTTTCTTTCTTTCTTTCTGCAACTATTGGTTTCCTGCAATTGATGTGTTAATACTATGTTAAAAGGGTTTATGTGAATGTAATGATAAATGAAAGTGAAAACTTTACCGTTTTGAAAAGTTGCAATTTAGCCCATAGGTTTTGAAAAGAAGTTGTCTTTGGCTCTTGTTAATGGTTTTACTTTTATCAACAAGATATGTTTGTTTTTGTGTGTTAATAATCCCACACCCTAAAATCTTAATTTCACACCTTTATACGTGTCGTATAACGTTATATGGTCCGTACAGAATAATTTAACATGACAAATATTTGGCCGTATAATGTTATATGGCTCGTATAATATTATACGGTTCGTATACATAGAGAAAATATTAGGTCGTATAACATTTTATACGGGTCGAATAATGTTATACGGCTCGTATACATAGACAAAAAAACATTTCCTAACATTTTTTTGTACAACAATCAGTTATACGGCCCGTATAACTCTATACGGGTCGTATACATGTAGGGGTGTGAAAATAAGATTTTAGGGGTGTGGGAATAGTGAGAACCTTTAATGATTACTTGAACTCTACTTTATAATAGTTGTTTTAAGATACTCATCTTGCCTATGTTTGTGCTTAAGACCTTTCTAAGAGACATGTATCTCTACCAAGTAAGTTAACTTCGTATTGACGTGTGATCATAGATGGGATGGTTGCTTGAAAACTCGGAGATAATTGAAAACATGCGTGCGATATGTAAGAAAAAAGAGAATTAAAAATTATTAATATTGTTTATTATCTCATAAAGTTTTTATACATATAACTGAAAGATAATTGAAATCATATGAGTTTTAAGCAGAAAAAAATGATTTGAAAGTTTTGTAATTATTAACTGTTGATAAGGTAAAGAAACCGTGATAAAGTTTTATTTAGTATAACTACTAGGTTAGAACCCCGTGTAATACACGGGTTGAATAAATGTATTTTTATATAACAAATAATATAAAAATATATATATCTTTAAAAATCTTGTTTATTATACGGGTTGAATAAATATAATTTTATTTATCAAATAATAAAACAATATATAATTAAAAATCTCGTTTATTATATGGGTTGAATAAATGTAATTTATATATTAAATAATAAAAAAATGTTGTATTTTTAGAAACCCCGTGTATTGGACGGGTTGAGTAAATTTAATTTTATATATTAAATAATGAAAAAAGTTACATCTTTAAGAATCTCATGTGTTATACGGGTTGAGCACATGTAATTTTATATATCGAACAATAAAAAGTTATATCTTTATAAACTATATGTATTATATGGATTGAATAAATCTAATTTTATATACTACATAATAAAAAAATTATATTTTTAAAAACCCCGTGTATTACACGAGTTGCATAAATGTAATTTTGTATGGTAAAAAATAAAAATGTTAATATCTTTAAAAAACCACGTTTATTACATAGGTTAAATGAATTTAATAAAAAAATATATCTGGTGACTACTTTTCTTGGTGTACGTAATCATTTTTCACATGATTTGCCTCCTAGGATTTTTTTGACTCGTTAACATTAATTAATTTTAACTAAGTTATTTCTAATCTCTATATTCTTAATGATATTTCCCTAACAATTTATCCATCTTTTTTCTGTTTATAGCTCCGTTTTAATCTCCAAAATAACATCTTTAATTTTACTAAATTACTTTATAATATTACCCACTCATTTAGAGAAATTATTATTATTATTATTATTATTATTATTATTAAATCTGATAAATATTTTAAAATATTAGATTATCTCCTATACGAATTGTTTAAATTTATATTAAATTTAATTTTATAATTATCTTTTAATTGATGGCTTCAATGAATGACAAGTGTCCCAAACATGGTTTCTTTTATTATATAGTATAGATTTTTTCACGACTTAAAATCATACAAGCATTTTCAAAGTTGACTTTTAATATTGACATGAACTATTGTATTTTTAATGTTGTATTGAAGTGAATTTTTTAAAGTATTAAGCACCTGTTTGACATGTAAATAACTTATCTGATCATTTATATGTTAAAGTTAATTTTAACCTTCAGAAAGCGTAATTGTCTTAATAAATAACACTAGGTTAATAATCTGACACAAAAACACGTTATTTTTAAATTAATTTAATTTTGGTTATAACATTAGAGTTAAATTTACTACAAAAGGAATATTACAATTGTTATGTTTGTCAATCATGCAAAAGGCTATTTAAAGATTTAAAAGGGTTTAAACTCTCCTTAGTGGTTGATACAACCATATGGGGCAAATCTGGATTTCACTAAACTCAAAGGTTTGGACATGAAACTTTATAATTGTATAATTATTTAATTATTTGTTTCAAAAGATATAGATTAGCGGCTTTCTTTCTCCTCACACAATTGGTTCGTACGATGCTTAACTGTTTTTATTAATTTTGTGATCTCATCTGCCCATTCGCTGTATCTGCTATTGGTCAGAAACACTAGACAATTATTAAAATAATAATAATCATTATAAATAAAGGGAAAAGATCAAATAGGAAGATTAATTTCGCTAGGAAGGATAGGAAGCAATAAGAGGATGACATGTGGCAACATTTAAAATAAAGAAAAAGGGTATTTTAGTCAATCCAACCCTTTCTTCTTCCTTTTTCAAAACCCAGTAACTTCAAAACCCACCATTTTCAAAACCCACCATCTTCAACCATTTCTTCACTTTCTATCTCAATAATCACTACATTATAGTGCGATTTTCATCACCAATCAATGATTCAAACCCCCGATCAACGTGTTCTTCAGTTTTTTTTGAAGAAAACTCAGTTTAATTTCATACAAAATCTCGTTTTTTTTCCGGTGATTTTGAAGATAATCACTCTATTTGTTCGATTCAATCGCTGATAATTGTTTCTATCATTTCAATTTTGTCAATTGATGAAGAAACCGGCTTCGATCCATGTAAGAAATTCTTTAATTTCATTTTCACGATCTGGGTTTTTATTTAGTCATTGCGTTTTACGATTTTGGGGGGGCGGCAGCCCCCGGTAGCGGGGTCCCAGGGGCGGCAGCCCCTGGCTGGGGTTGAGCTAAAAACGCATCAGAAAAATTAATTTTCCAGAAATTGGCTCATTTCGAAGACAGTAATTCGTAGACAATTCAGACAGTTCACAGACAATTCACAAACAGTTCAGAAACAATTTTATGTGTCCATTGCGTTTTAGAAATAAGTGAGTTTTATGTGTTTTCTGGCTATTGCGTTTTAGAAAAAACACATTTTTAAGTATCTTTAGTCATTGCATTTTAGGTAAAACACATTTTTGAAGTGTTTTTAGTCATTGCGTTTTAGGTAAAACACATTTTTAGGTGTTTTCAGTCCATTGCGTTTTACAGAGAACACTTTCTTTTGTTTTTTTAGGTCATTGCGTTTTAGAAATGAGACATTTTTAAGTGTTTTCTGGCCATTGCGTTTTACAAATAAAACATTTCTTTGTGTTTTCTGGCCATTGCGTTTTACAAATAAGAAATTTCTTTGTGTTTTTTGTGCATTGCGTTTTAGGTAAAACACCTTTTTATGTGTTTTCAGTCTATTGCGTTTTAGAAATAAGACATTTCTTTGTGTTTTCGGGCCATTGCATTTTACAAATAAGTCATTTCTTTGTGTTTTTTGTGCATTGCGTTTTAGAAAAATGTCATTTTTTAGGTTTTTTTTTTCATTGCGTTTTACGTAACTGGTGGTTTTTCTATTGCGTTTTACACAACTGGGTTTAAATTTTTTTTTTAAATATAGCAATAGTATACTCGTTTTAAAGATAAAAAAACGCTCGTTTTTTTGGTGCAATTTTTATAAAAAAATAATGTCGTATGAAAGAGTTATTAACGTTTAAAAAATGGGGGGAAATTGGAAGATAGAGAAACTATTGGCTTGGATTGACTAGAATGCCCTTGAACAAACTCACGCGCCTCTTTTCTTCTTTTCAATTTCCCTGATTTAATCTTAGCCCTTGATTAACTAAATGGATAGTCAAGATCACTTCTTAGCCTTCCTAGCCAAATTAACTTCATATTGTATCTCCACCCTATAAATAAATACTTTTTGTATGTCTATTTACAATTTAGTTTCCCGATGACATATCTTCGGGTTTCCTTTGACCATAGTAGTATGCTTTTTTTAACGGCAAATTTGGATAACTGACGGAACACTAGAGTATCATTGTGCCATCAGCAGAATCACCCGATCATATTCTTCTCCACTAGGTATAATGTCTATACACCAATTCAGGAGGAAACCCAACAAATATGGGAAAAAACCCCATTGTGAGAATCGAACACAAGACCTATTAGTCCCAAAATCTTATCTTACCTTCAAAATGCCACTGAGCTATAAAACCATGTACGACATAATAGTATGCTACTAGGAACATTCATGTTATCACATTACAAGGTTTGCTTAATAAAATGATGTGTAATATTGTAATATAATATAGACTAATAAGAATTTATACCAGTAAGACTAAGAATGTGTATTAAGGTGATGATGGCATGTGACATGCCATTTAAATATATAATATATTTTTTTATGCTAATTTTTAGATCACTATTAATTTTTTGTTCAGATGTAACCAGTTTCAACTCGTTTAATTATAAAAAAAAAAAAACTCATTTTTATATGTCTAAAACTTAAACTCGGCTCGAGGTTGGATCATTTATTATTTTCTTATATATGCATAATTATATAAATTATTATGATATGCATTATTTATTTATTTTACCATAATGACACATATAAGTATTATGTAATGACAAGTTTCAACACGAATTTTTTTTTTTTGAACGGCAACAATGATATATATTAATATCAAAGGGCTAGCGGGAAACTAGCATAACCCAAAACAACCCGGGATATGTCCCCCAATCATACAGACACATCTAACCTACTTACCCCCAAAAACGGGGTGGCACGCCACTAACCACTTATCCCAAATTACATCAACTTTTTTAGCCCTATGTTTTACCCAATCAAAGGATAAAATCATTATCTCCTCAAAAAGATCAGTCGTTCTTTTCTTAATAGATCTGAATATCACCTCGTTCTGGTATTTCCATATGATCCAAAAAGCTGCGTAAATGATGAGAGTGTATATCTTCTTTTCCAGCTTGTTCCCTGCTCTTGTCCACCCATCTTTTATTAAGTTTGTTACTGATGTAATGGAGGAAACATCCACCCCTGACCAATTGCTTATCATCAACCATAATGCTTCTGCCAGAGGACAACCAACGAAGAGATGTTCCTCATTTTCCGGTTCGACACAACAAATCTTACAATTACTTGAAGGAAGTGATACTCCCCTCGAAATAAGATTGGTGGCCACTGGTATCCGGTATTGTGCTACCCTCCATAGAAAGGAATAAAAACTTTAAGGGGTATCCAAGATAACCATTTCACTTTAACAAAATTGCCCGGACCTCTACCATTCGACAACCATTCTCTGCATGAAAATGTAGAGAAGTCACCATTTTTATTGAAGATCCAACTCCATTTGTCTCCTCCACCTCTGAAGTTATAAGATTCTAACATTTCTTCCAGATCATTGATTTCCATTATTAATTTGTACGCCTTCCTTGAAGAAGTCCATTCCCATTTAAAGGAAGAGACTAAGCCATTGACAACCTCCAGTCTTTGTCTAATATTACAGTTTTTATTCCTTTCTATTTCAAATAGATTGGGGAAGAGGTTCCTCAAAGGTTTAAGGCCAAACCACGGATGCTTCCAGAATTTTGTGTTAGATCCATCCCCCACCATAACCTGTAGGGCCGCTCCCAGCTCAAGATTAGAGGCCTTAAATTCTTTATCTACTGAGTTAATGGTCGTCCATTGATCTCGTATTGTTGGTCGAGCGATGTCTTCCAATGTTGTGAAGGACACATTGTGAATATGTTTTATAACCGATCCCCACAAGCAATTTGTTTCAGTAA
Organism: Helianthus tuberosus; assembly: GCA_030545235.1. NCBI lineage: Eukaryota > Viridiplantae > Streptophyta > Magnoliopsida > Asterales > Asteraceae > Helianthus > Helianthus tuberosus. The sequence continues at coordinate 186,009,731 of CM060444.1, forward strand.
GGGCCAGCCATTTCCATTTAGTTAATAAGGCTTCATTCATGCTTTTCAACGCCACGATGCCCAAGCCCCCATTTTTGATAGGTTTTACCACTGTTGGACCGTTTTGCGACCCCGAAAAGTCAGTTGAGAACGTTCATCTTCATGTATAAAGGCGGAATCAGTATACACGAAGTTACACAGCTTATCCTTTCAATTTTCTTCACTTTTATTGCTTTTTGAATACAATTTGACAGAGTTCCGACACCTAAGCAATGACCAGATTCCACTCATCCGTACAAATGAAGTCACATGTATGGGTATTTATAATATGGCTGATTCCACTTATATGGCATGTCCATAAAAGCGGAATCACTATGTGACTAATAAGTGGAATCACCAAGTGACTAATAAGTGGAATCACTCTAAGCTATGTACATAAAAGCGAAATTAACAATATAAAATCCTAATTTAACTCTTAAGACCCTATGTTGACTATCTTGACTTAAGACTTGATGTAGACGTAGTCAACAGACATTCCGTGCATCAACAACCACTTTATCCCATTTTATCCAACTTATTTTATTGTTTGTTGCGTTGCCACCCCAGAGGAATTTCCTCCTAATACGGTCCCTAATTTTTATTACCTTGCTCGGTGCCTTGAACATAGAGAAGAAATATAGCGGTAAGCTGCTGAGCACGGCTTTGACCAAAGTTAAACGTCCTCCGAATGATAGATTTTTTGCTCTCCAATTGTTAAGTTTGTTCCTGGATTTAGTCACAACTGGGTCCCAATTCTTGCTATATTTCATATTCGCACCTAGAGGTAAGCCAAGGTGTTTAATTGGGAAGAACTCTTTTTGACACCCCATCATCTTTGAGTAAATTTAAGCCTCCGAATCAGACGCACCGACTCCTACCAACCGGCTTTTGTTGTAATTAATTCGAAGACCTGACATCAAATAAAATATTCGGAGTATACGTTTCAGATTCAACAAGTTTTCAATACTCCATTCCCCCAATATCACAGCATCATCCGCATACAAAGTATGAGAGATAATTGGACCATTGTTTGGTAATGAGACACCTTTGAAGACCCCCTTTTCAACAGCAATAATGATAAGTGTTGAGAGCCCTTCCATAGCTACTACGAAGAGGAAAGAAGAAAGGGGATCTCCTTGGCGTACCCCTCTTTCCATATGAAATTCTTTCGTGGGTGCCCTGTTTACAAGAACCGAAGTTCCTGCCGAGTTAAAATAACCTCTCACCTATATCCTCCATTTGCTAGAAAACCCCATTTTCTCGATGACTTTATCTAGATATGACCAATTTATCGAGTCGAAGGCCTTAGCAAAGTCCACTTTAAACAAGATCATTTTTGTAATAACCCTAAATTTAAAAAAATCATTATTCTAGAAATAAAAGAATAATAAATAATATATATTTATCTTATGATCCATCTTTCTGTATATCAACCAAAACTATTATTATTATTCATAAATTATCCAATAGGAAACCCTAATTAAGACACCCAAGTGATTCTGCACAAACCCTACAAATTTCAGAACAATCAAAATCAGGATCAGGGCCCCTAAAACTCAAGGGGGGGGGGGGGTATTCCCTATTGACGATTATCCTAAAAACTCGCTGTCTAAATTGAATTTCAAGAATGTGTCGACTCAGCTAGGCTAGTTCCACGCGTGGCAACCCTATGATCAATAGGTAACCCTTACGGACCGTAAGGGTTAATTGTTACGGTCCGTAAGGGGGGGGGGGGGCAAAATTCAGCTATAAATACAGAACATTGGCACTCGACTTCTGGTGTTCATTCGACGAAGAAATTCGTTTCAGGCTTTGAGTTATCGTCTGTTTACCACAAATAACACACACGAAACACTAATTAGTATAGCGAGGTGCTGCAGAACAGGGTATTAACTCAATCGCTGATACGATTCAATGTCCGATTGATTGAAATCAATCCAATGGATGTTTAAGTGCTGCTCAAATTTGGGTTATGCTTTGTCATTAGTCGTGATTCCGATGGATGTTTAAGTAATTTCACTTTGTCATTAATTGTGATTCCGATGGATGTTTAAGTGTTTACACTTTTTCATTCGTTGTGAATCCGATGGATGTTTAAGTGATTTCACTTTTTCATTAATTGTGAATCCGATGGATGTTTAAGTATCGCACTTTGTCATTCGTTGTGAGGATTTTAGTCTCGTGAGTTATCGTAATGCTGTATTAAGTTACTAACCTAGTTTGTGTGCATATTATTTAAATTAGGTTAAAAGACTAATCAGTAGTCTAAACTCTGCCCGTATAAATCTGAAATATTATCACAAGATAGCATCACTTTGGAATTATTAAGGTACGGATCCTTACCCTACTCCTTATTGCTTCATATTCAAATTGTTATAAACCCATTAAATTCATACACTCCTCACGTCTTTGATTATCGATTCATTTGACAGTCCGTTGAATTCCTATTCTAAACTTTGGATTTAGCTTTCATGTCATGCGATAGTATTATGTTAGTTGTACTCATTATCGCATGTTCCAATATATGTTACATCGTGTTATGAAAAATATTTTGATAAGTTATGTGAATAAGACCATTTGTACTCTGATACCCTGAGTATCGCTTCTCGTGGAGTGTCCCACGAGCATGTTGTTGCGGCATCGACACCATGTGCTCCATCCGTGACGGAGAGATCAGCTCACGGCGTCTCTTAAGTACAAGTGTGGTACATAAGGCTATTAGGAGGCGTATGGATCGATCCTAGGATTTAAGTATAAGGAGGTGGATAGCGGGCATGCCAACTCGCCATCTCATGTGATAATTATGCAGGAGTAGCTACCTGTGTATTGTCACGTTTTAAGTTTGCTCATGGGTACATCCGTATGATATAATTATGAAATTATGTTCTTGCATCGTATCATTTTCGCATAAAGTTCCATCCGGATAACATTTCATATAAAGCGTTATTTATTATTTGAGCATATCATTCCGTACTGAGCATTCGGCTCATTCCGTAAAATTTTTGTATATACAGGTCCGCATGTTACTTTGGGCGGGGAAAAGAGAGAAGAATAAAGCCTAAGAATAAATCTGAAGATGTTAGTTAATCAAGTCGAATGTGTCCGTTTGTATATTAACCTTAAGTATAGTTGTTGTGTGGTTGTATCTTTATCAAATAAATAAATGGAATTATGACTTTTGTTTATGATACTGTTATTGTGACATGTCAGCCCTTCCGGGTTGGGGTGTTACAGCTATGGTATCAGAGCAAAGGCTCTTTCCTGTAGAAAACTTGAAGATAGTAATAAAAACCTGTGAGGAATGGGTAGATATCTATGATAGGATTCAACTTGGTCTCTTATTTGGTTTAACTCCTATGTCTATTCGTATAGATATGCCTCCTCGTCGTCCGCTACGTAGGAATACTCGTACTAACCATGTACGTAACAACACTTCTTCGAATGAGACTCCAGTTGATCCAAACGTAATTAATGCTATCAACCAGGCTGTTGCCGGGTTGCTTCCAAACCTTGTTGCTCAAACAGCTGAGGCCGTTATTCAACAAACTCGTCATCCAGAATGTAATAACACGAATCCAATCTCTGGTGAAGAAACTCGTGAGAATACCACGAACCATACTACCTATAGTATAGACATATGGATCGCTAAATTCCAAAAACAAAAGCTCGAAAATTCATATCAAACGGCTGTGCTGGATTTCTAGCATCGATTAAGGATACTTCTGCTAGTGTTAAGAGTATCAATAACCATTCCGTTGTCCGTGAATATCCTGATGTATTTCCGGATGAACTTCCGGGATTACCACCCGACCGTCAGGTAGAATTCACCATCGACTTGATCCCTGGTGCCGAACCTATTTCTAAAGCTCCATACCGTATGGCCCCGATGGAACTGAAGGAGTTGAAGGAACAATTGCAAGAATTGTTAGACCTAGGATTCATAAGACCCAGTGTTTCACCTTGGGGTACTCCGGTCTTATTTGTGAAGAAGAAAGACGGTAGTATGCGTTTATGTATTGACTACCGAGAGTTGAACAAGATTACTATTCGTAATCAGTATCCTCTGCCTCGCATTGAAGATCTCTTTGATCAACTTCAGGGGGCTCAGTTCTTCTCAAAAATCGACTTGAGGTCCGGGTATCATCAGCTAAAGATCAAGAATGATGATGTTCCCAAGACCGCCTTTCGTACTCGATACGGTCATTATGAATTTTTGGTTATGCCCTTTGGGCTAACTAATGCAACCGCAGTCTTCATGGATTTGATGAATCGCGTATTTCACAAATTTCTAGACAAATTCGTTATTGTCTTTATCGATGACATTCTAGTGTATTCTAAGAGTCACGAAGAGCATGAAGCACATCTACATGCAGTACTTGGAACCTTGCGGCATGAGAAGTTGTACGCTAAGTTTTCCAAATGTGACTTTTGGCTTAGCCAAGTGGCATTTCTAGGTCATGTCATATCAGCAGAGGGAATTATGGTAGACCCAACAAAGGTTGAAGCTATTACAAAATGGCCAAGACCCACTTCTGTTACCTAAATACGAAGTTTCTTAGGTCTTGCTGGCTATTACCGAAGATTTGTTGAAAGATTCTCGGTAATTGCTTTACCACTCATAAAACTCCTATGGAAAGGGGTGAAGTACTCATGGAATGAGGAACAAGAGAAAAGTTTTGAAGAATTGAAGAAACGACTCGTATCCTCTCCAATACTCACTCTCCCTTCTGGATCAGGAGGTTACCAAGTCTATAGTGATGCCTCAAAGAAAGGATTAGGTTGTGTGCTAATGCAACATGGGAAGGTTATCGCTTATGCCTCCCGTCAGTTGAAGCCTTATGAAGTTAACTACCCTACACATGATTTAGAACTAGCCGCAGTCGTCTTTGCACTTAAGATTTGGCGACACTATCTGTATGGTGAGAGTTGTGATATCTTTACTGACCACAAGAGCCTCAAGTACATATTCACGCAGAAGGAGCTAAATATGAGGCAAAGAAGGTGGTTAGAACTTTTAAAAGATTACGACGTAAATATTCAATACCATCCAGGTAAAGCCAATGTTGTAGCTGACGCATTGAGCCGAAAGAATTCCGGGACTATATCTTGCTTACAAATTCAGCCTCGTATTAGGAGGGATCTCGAAAGAATGAACATTTGGCTTCAGGTTAGTAAATCTGATGGATATCTAGCTAGAATGCAGATTGATCCCGACCTCATATCACGGATCAAAGATGCATAGAAGCAAGATGGAGAACTTTGGGCAATTGTGCAAAATCTCGAGGTGGGTAAGCAATCTGAATTTCGTATAGACCATCATGGGGTGATTTGGTGCGGCAAAAGACTTTGTGTACCCGATGACTCCACCCTTCGTGAGTCATTGTTAGCCGAAGCTCACAGCTCACCATTTTCAATTCACCCAGGATCTACCAAAATGTATCGAGACTTAAGACAGAACTTCCGGTGGAATGGCATGAAGGAAGACGTTGCTCGATACGTAAGTAAATGCCTCACTTGCCAACAAGTGAAAATTGAACACAAACGAGCAAGCGGTCTGTTGCAGCCATTGGATATTCCCATATGGAAGTGGGATGAGATCACAATGGATTTTGTTACCGGTTTGCCTAAGACATTCACGAAGAATGATGTTGTATGGGTTGTTGTCGATAGATTGTCAAAGTCAGCACATTTTATACCGATTCGGCAAGGATTTTCGGTTAATAAGTTATCCGAAATATTTCTTCAAGAAATTATTCGACTCCATGGCACACCATCTTCCATTGTGTCCGATAGAGATCCACGTTTCACCTCACGATTTTGGAAAGGTTTTCAGGCAGCTTGGGGTACACGCCTGAAGTTTAGTACGGCTTTCCATCCACAAACAGATGGGCAGTCAGAACGTACGATTCAGACCTTGGAAGACATGCTCCGAGCATGTGCACTTGAATGGTCTGGAAACTGGGATGAATATCTATGCCTTGTTGAGTTCACTTACAACAATAGTTGGCAAGCAAGTATTGGCATGGCACCTTTTGAGCTTTTATACGGTCGGAAATGTCGCGCACCGATCTGCTGGAATAAAGTGGGAGAAAAGATTATTGAAGGGCCAGAACTAGTTCAGATTACAAACGAAAAAGTCACTATAGCACGAGAAAAACTGAAAGAAGCTCAGAGCAGACAAAAGAGCTATGCAGATCAAGATAGACTACCACTCGAATTTAAAATTGGTGACCACGTATTCTTAAAGGTATCACCTTGGCGTGGCATTCGTAGATTTGGAATTAAAGGGAAGCTTAGTCCTCGTTTCATAGGTCCGTTTGAAATTCTTGAAAGAATTGGAGAAGTATCATATCGACTAGCTTTACCGCCTTAACTCTCTCACGTTCATAACGTTTTCCATGTATCCTCGTTAAGAGGATATAATTATCATCCACTCCATGTCATTAGTTATCCGTTACTTACAATTCACAAAGATTTGTCCTACGAAGAGGAACCAGAAGCCATCTTAGATCGACAAGAAAGGGTTATGCGTAGGAAAGTAATTCCGTTTGTTAAAATCCTCTGGAAAAATCACTCTGAACACGAAGCAACATGGGAATCTGAAGAATCAATTCGCTCTCTATACCCTAATCTATTCTAACAATAGAATTTTAGTCAAGGTAATGGTGAACCTTGCTATTTGATCTATGTTCAGTTGTTTCTGTCTGTGGTCATTCATGCTTTGCCTTATGTGAATATATCTTAGCTATGATTAAGCATATCTATATAGGAGATATCAGTACCAATAGTCACTCTATTATCTATAAGTCTCCATTGACTTTTCGTACGGTAAGATATTTTAATAAGATAAGTTATAAGAGGACCATTAGGACATGATGGTAAGGTAATTGACAATTATAGTCATGAACGTAATTATGAATTTCAGATACACATGTGTGTTTAGGAGATTATTGTTATATAAGTTAGTAACTCTGCTAGGAAAATTCCGTTTCCGTTACTAATATGTTCTTATTTGAAAAATTTCGAGGACGAAATTTCTTTTAAGGGGGTAATAGTTGTAATAACCCTAAATTTAAAAAAATCATTATTCTAGAAATAAAAGAATAATAAATAATATATATTTATCTTATGATCCATATTTCTGTATATCAACCAAAACTATTATTATTATACATAAATTATCCAATAGGAAACCCTAATTAAGACACCCAAGTGATTCTGCACAAACCCTACAAATTTCAGAACAATCAAAATCAGGATCAGGGCCCCTAAAACTCAAGGGGGGGGGGGGGGGGTATTCCCTATTGACGATTATCCTAAAAACTCGCTGTCTAAATTGAATTTCAAGAATGTGTCGACTCAGCTAGGCTAGTTCCACGCGTGGCAACCCTATGATCAATAGGTAACCCTTACGGACCGTAAGGGTTAATTGTTACGGTCCGTAAGGGGGGGGGGGGGCAAAATTCAGCTATAAATACAGAACATTGGCACTCGACTTCTGGTGTTCATTCGACGAAGAAATTCGTTTCAGGCTTTGAGTTATCGTCTGTTTACCACAAATAACACACACGAAACACTAATTAGTATAGCGAGGTGCTGCAGAACAGGGTATTAACTCAATCGCTGATACGATTCAATGTCCGATTGATTGAAATCAATCCAATGGATGTTTAAGTGCTGCTCAAATTTGGGTTATGCTTTGTCATTAGTCGTGATTCCGATGGATGTTTAAGTAATTTCACTTTGTCATTAATTGTGATTCCGATGGATGTTTAAGTGTTTACACTTTGTCATTCGTTGTGAATCCGATGGATGTTTAAGTGATTTCACTTTGTCATTAATTGTGAATCCGATGGATGTTTAAGTATCGCACTTTGTCATTCGTTGTGAGGATTTTAATCTCGTGAGTTATCGTAATGCTGTATTAAGTTACTAACCTAGTTTGTGTGCATATTATTTAAATTAGGTTAAAAGACTAATCAGTAGTCTAAACTCTGCCCGTATAAATCTGAAATATTATCACAAGATAGCATCACTTTGGAATTATTAAGGTACGGATCCTTACCCTACTCCTTATTGCTTCATATTCAAATTGTTATAAACCCATTAAATTCATACACTCCTCACGTCTTTGATTATCGATTCATTTGACAGTCCGTTGAATTCCTATTCTAAACTTTGGATTTAGCTTTCATGTCATGCGATAGTATTATGTTAGTTGTACTCATTATCGCATGTTCCAATATATGTTACGTCGTGTTATGAAAAATATTTTGATAAGTTATGTGAATAAGACCATTTGTACTCTGATACCCTGAGTATCGCTTCTCGTGGAGTGTCCCACGAGCATGTTGTTGCGGCATCGACACCATGTGCTCCATCCGTGACGGAGAGATCAGTTCACGGCGTATCTTAAGTACAAGTGTGGTACATAAGGCTATTAGGAGGCGTATGGATCGATCCTAGGATTTAAGTATAAGGAGGTGGATAGCGGGTATGCCAACTCGCCATCTCATGTGATAATTATGCAGGAGTAGCTACCTGTGTATTGTCACGTTTTAAGTTTGCTCATGGGTACATCCGTATGATATACTTATGAAATTATGTTCTTGCATCGTATCATTTTCGCATAAAGTTCCATCCGGATAACATTTCATATAAAGCGTTATTTATTATTTGAGCCTATCATTCCGTACTGAGCATTCGGCTCATTCCGTAAAATTTTTGTATATACAGGTCCGCATGTTACTTTGGGCGGGGAAAAGAGAGAAGAATAAAGCCTAAGAATAAATCCGAAGATGTTAGTTAATCAAGTCGAATGTGTCCGTTTGTATATTAACCTTAAGTATAGTTGTTGTGTGGTTGTATCTTTATCAAATAAATAAATGGAATTATGACTTTTGTTTATGATACTTTTATTGTGACACGTCAGCCCTTCCGGGTTGGGGTGTTACAATTTTAGAGCCCGATTTTTTAATCCATGAATGGATAGCATTGATCATAATATGTTCGTCGAAAATATTCCTTCCTTTCACGTAGGCCGTTTGTTCAACCCCAACAATTTTGTGAATCACCTTTTGAATTCTTGATGCAAGAAGTTTACCAATGACCTTCGGCATGCACCCCATAAGACTGATCGGCTGGTAGTCTTCTAAGGACACTGTATGAGCTTTTTTTGGAATGAGAGCTAGGAAAGAAGGGTTACAGCCTTTAGTTATGGTACCACTCCTTTCAAAATTCTTGATGAATAAAACAAAATCTTGGCCGATGATGTCCCAAAATTTACGTATAAACTTGAAGGTGAGTCCATCCGGTCCGGGGGCTTTGTTACCCGCGCAAGCCCATACCGCGTCTTTAATTTCACTACATGAAAATGGGGCATCAAGCATGACAGAATCTACATCAGAAAGTTTATACCTTAGTTCGAAAGTCACTTCAAGTCTAAATCTTGCCGGTTCGGAGAACTTGTTAGCAAAGAAGGATAAGACATGTAACTTAACATCTTCCGGCTCCGTTATCCAAACATCATTAACCAGGAACCCCTGAATTCTATTTCTGATAAGATTGGAGTTAATAACTCCGTGAAAAAAACTTGTATTTTCATCACCATCGCTGAGCCATTTGATACGGGATTTTTGTTTTAAATATTGCCTTTTCTTTTCCGCCAATTCGAACCTTCTCTTTTTTGCCTCCAACCTATACATTAATTCTTCCTCGTTTAAACCTACCTGCTCCGTCTTTGAATCAAGGCTGGATAAAACTGTAACACCCCGTGTTTCGAAAGTCAAAGTGAAGATTGAAGTCAAAGGGAGACAAGATTGCTAATTGCGATCCGTCACTCCTTGCTCAATTCCTGTTTTGACTTCTTTGACTTGTAGTTAGTCTATTTTATGCCTTACGTTAGTTGTATTATGTGGAGTATTTATTAATAATCGAGGTTTATTCGATATTTATCGAATGTTTTATCGCTTTATCACTATCGCAATCGCACTTGCAACTCGAATTACGCGTTCTGGATTTTGTTCTATGTGTGTGTGTGCCTTATGTGTTACTTGTGCATGTTTAATTATGCTTATGTGTGGTGATTAATCGAAAACGCAATCGAAACTCAATCACAATCGAATCGCAAGCGCTAAACGCAAGTCAATTAAGGATGATTGTATGTTGATATAGTAGTTGGGATTAAAAGTAATTTGACTAGGAAACTCTATCGCATCGCAACGCTCGCATTCGTAATCGAAACGGCAAAACTCGTCGCATCGAACACTCGAACCAAGAGGCTAATCGACCAAGTGACCTGCCGTTCGATCGAGCTGCCGCTCGATTGGCCAGCCGTTCGATCCAGCTGCCACTCGATCGACCAGCCCTTTCCACTTTGGGAAACCCTATAAATACCTCACTTGTTACCATTTTTGGAGTGGTGACATTTCTCTGTTCGAACCAGCTGTACTCAAGCTTCTTTTCTCCGATTTCTCTCAAATCTTGTAAGTTTTCAACCTAATCTTTGTACTTTCTTGATCTACACGCACTCCTACACCTTCCTATCTTTTGAATCTTAACTTTTAACCGTGAAATCACTAGGTTTGAGGTGTTCTAGGATGATGTCATCATGGTGTTCTTAAGAACTTCATGTTTTGACTTCAATCCACCAAGAACAACTTAGATCTGAACGATTTCCACACAAATAAACAAATATCTTTCATAGATCTAACCATATTCACGGTGAAAAGGGATGAAAGATGGTTTTCCAACTTTCTTTCAACTCTTTTACACTCAATACACTTAAAACCAATAGAATCGGAGCTTATACCAACTTTCTACTCATTCTTGTGGTTGTGTTGGTTCAAGATCTGGATTCTATCCACGAGACTACCGATTTCGGGTTAAACATGGAACACCGTCTCGAACAGTTAACTAGTCGGATTTGGGTGATCCTGTCCGACCAGGAGTACCAAGTATTGACGAGGTTTCTGTTGCTTAACACGCTATCAAAACATCTCGATAAAACGAAAAACTATCAAAATGACCAAGGAAGAAGACGACCAGGACACCAGAACGGAGTGCGACCCGATCGGACTGCTGTCCGATCGGATTGTCACCTGATCGGGTGGTCACCCGATCGACTTGCACCCTGGCCCCACACTCAAATTTTATTTTCAAACTTTGAGGGATGAACATTGAACGAAGTGCTGCCCGATCGGATTACCACCCGATCGGACTACCACTTGACCATGTAATGATCAGACTTCAATACTTAAACAATTTTCAAACATGTTCAATATCAACCGACTGCCACCCAATCGGATTACCGTCCGATCGAGTGACAAACTGTTGTGAACTTGTTCTCACTAAAGTATCCAACCGATCGGGTTGTCGTCCGATCGAACGTCCGACCGATCGACCAACCTGAAAGGTAGTGATACTTCTATGTTTTCAAAATGCTACAACGAAAACTTCAAAATTCAAACCATCATACAGTAACACATCCTTCACAAAGGAAGAAACAATCCACTCGAAAGGTCACCCGGTCGGATGACCATCCGAGCGGACTGACACTCGAACGACCGGCTGACCGATCGGACTACCATCCGATCGAACTGCTGTTCGACCCACTGTCTCTTGTTTCGTTTTACGCATCGCTTATCGTTATGCTATCAATCTGTTCAGGCTAACCTTACTCTTTAGCGCTCCCTTCAATCCACCAATCGTTGTGAGTATACTCGATCCCTTTTTGCTTTATGCACGTTTGGGTGTTACATACGTTACATATTCTAAATCACATCAAACACACTACGCAATACTTTAACCGCTAACAAATTACCGCATGTTATACGTGACTTAATGAATGCTTGTTTGTTATGTTTACACATGGAATGCTGTCTACCTGCCTTAGCAATGATAGTACTATTTGTTTGGACTCAGCGCCTGTTCACTCAGGGGTTGTTAAGGACAATTTGTTACATGGCTCACAGTGGTGAGTGTGTATTACGAACTGCCTTGGGCAATCAACTTGCAGTCATTGGTATCGATAGGTTCATGTCGATAACTAACATGCCTCATTTTACACTGTGTACGTGCTGGTTATGCGTAACGATTTCAAACTCTATTATATCTATTAAACTTGTATGCTCACCTTTACACTATCTGTATTGACTTTTACTTTAACGTATGTGACACGTGCTTAGGATGCTTATTTGCTTAGCTTGCTGTGAAATTGAGGCTAGGAAAGACCTAGGTCAACAATAAACTATTGTCTGTAATAAAAATCTGAGTTGTCGGAACTGAACAATTTGACTAGATCTTGCCTGTAATAATTATATTATCTTTTATGACATGGTATGGGACGTGTTGCTTTAAATAATTGGTAATTATAATTGTTATGGAAACTTCTGGACAATCTGTTTCACTCAGTGCCATGCCTCGATGTTTCCGCCATCGGTTGGAGTGTGACAGATTGGGTATCTGAGCCATAACTATAGGGAATTAGGCAAGACACGACCTAGTCCAGGTCGATGTCTTAGAAATGACCTAGTCTATAGTTAGGAACCAATAGACCGACTTGTGCATATCCGGTAGGGATTATGTACAACCTTACTGCTGTTTCTCGCTATCCTCGCCTACGTTGCACTATTACTACACTTTAGTTTCAAATAATGGACGAGCGATTGGGCCGAGATTAGGTGTGAAAACCGCAAACTCTCGACCAAATTTGCTTGTTCGCCTCGCATTTTCATCTATAAACACGAGAAATTGCGTTGAATCAGGAGCGAAATCCTTACTTTGACGCATAATTCTCTTTTATTTTATCAAAACAGGAACGACGTTGTTAAGACAGGGGTGAAACCCGAACCTTGGCGACTTTTTCCGACCTTTACTTGGTTTTACAAAACTCCCACCAAAGTCTCGACGGACTCCAACGACTTAAAGTCACGATATGACTGGAGGGATGCGTGCCAATCGCCCAGATTCGAGGCTAGAGCACAGTCCCGAAGGCCAAAGTGTGTACCAAGAGTCTCTGTGAATAGTCGGATCACTTTGGCTAGTCGATGTCTAAATAGCCGCAGACGATCAATTTCTCGATTTTTATGTGTTTCGATTCTAAGCTCGCTACTGCAGACTCTGATATTTCGACGTTTTATGAGAATTTACGTGTTTTATGTGGTTTATGCTTATCTGTTAGCGTTTTGAGGTACTACTGGTTTCGATCTAACTTCTTGTTGCTTTCGCTAAACCCACAACACACTGCACAACCGTTAACAAATCGCTACTACATGAGGAACCACCGTACGCTATGTTGCTTGCTATATTATTCGCTTATGCTATACTACTCGCTATAATATTCGCAATCGCTATACTCGAACGCTCGCGAACCCCGAATAATAGGTTTCTGTATTTTGATTGCCTCTTGAGATTATGTGCTTATGTGCTTCTGTGATTCTGTGCCATACGTGCTTATGTGCTTCTATGCTTATGTGAATCTGCGACTATGTGCCTATGTGTTTATGTGATACATGTTTCACTGCGTTCCTGAGCTTTAGTAGTATTAGACGTGTGAGGTGAGATTCGATTATACTATGTCCGAGATACAAGATAATGTCTGTTGCAGACAATGTCAACTGGACCCTCATCTGGACCCCGTCACCCACAAATTACTCGCCAAGAACAGAGAGACAAACGCCTTGCTGCTCTCGTCGCTAAACAAGTAGCAAAGGTAGTTCCTCAGATCGTGAGTGAAATATACGAGAATGTGAGCAAATCATCCGAGGAGTCCAGAACCGAAGCTCCTAAAGCTACTCCCAAGGCTGCTTTCAGCTTCAAGCAGTTCAAAGCCTGTGGTCCAAAGGAATTTACTGGCGAGGATGGCCCAACGGCTATGTTTCAATGGTTTGATTCCGTCGAAGTCACTCTGCGCCAGAGTGGATGTCCTGAAAATCTCCGTACTCTAAACGCTATCGGCGTCTTCCAGTCCCGCGCACTAGACTGGTGGACGGCCGAGAGGAACAAACGCGGAAATGACGCAGCCTATGAGCTGACGTGGGAAGAGCTGAAGGCCATTTTGATGGATGAATTCTGCCCTCCCCATGAACGCCAAAAGCTGGAGGACGAATTCTGGCATATCAAGCAGAAGGATGGAGAGAACGCAACTCTGACAGCTCACTTTAAGCAGCTCAGTATCATCTGTCCCGATCAAGTGAAGACGCCCGAGATGACCATCAATAAGTACATTCGAGCCCTACCAGACTGTGTTGCGGATTTTGTGCATGTTGCAAAACCAGCAACAATCGAGGAGACTTACTTGCTTGCTGCTGAAATCAACGACAAGCGAGTAAAAGCTGGTTTTTGGGATAAAGCTTCGAAGAACCTGCATCAAGCTACCGCCGCTCCAACTACCAACACCACCACTACCGCTCAATCATCGAAAGCCTCTCGCCGCAAGAAGAAGAACAACAACAGCAGCTCCAACAACAAGAATTGTGTTGTCACTACCACTGCTGCTCCACTTCAAGCCGTACCGGCTCAGCAGCAATCTCAGCACCGACCAACCCCAGTTATCTATGCACCACCAACAAAGCGTGCATACACTGGTCCCCACCCTGCCTGCCCAACATGTACCGATCATTACCCGGTGGGTATTGCTTGCCGATTTTGTGTGCACTGCAACATGTACGACCACTTTACCGCCAATTGTCGTACTGGTCCCCGCCAAGCACCAGCTCAAGCCACTGCTCATCAAGCTCTGCTTCCAGCTCCTCAAGGCCAACAAGCGGCTCAGGCACCCGCGGCCAACGCCAGAGTCTACTTCGCATGTGGTGATCCCAACCACCTCGCGAACATGTGCCCGAACAGGGTTGTGAAACAAGAGCCTCAGCAGCAGCAGCCTCAGCAACAGCAACAACAACAACCTCAACAGCAACACGCCGCCCGCACCAGAACTTTCAACATCAATGTGCGCCAAGCCCAGGCTGACAACAACGTGGTCAATGGTACGTTCCTTGTGAATGGTATTTATGCTTCGTGTTTGTTTGATACTGGAGCCGATAATTGCTTTGTGTCATTTGAATTCGAGAAGCTCCTTAGTTGTAAGCGCTCTCAACTCCCCTCGACGTTCGATGTCGAAGTTGCCACCGGAAGAACTGTCGCTGTTAATTCTGTTCTTCGTGATTGTACTCTTGAGCTCAACAATCACTTCTTCCCAATCGACCTTATTCCTATGCAACTCCGAAGTTTTGACGTCATAGTAGGCATAGACTTTCTTCGCGAAAACCATGCTGAAGTTGTGTGCTTCGATAAGATGATTCGATTCTCGCTCGCGAAAAGGTGATGTATTGTGTGTCTATGGCGAAACGGCTTCGAAAGGTCTCAAGCTCATGTCATGTGTCCAAGCTAGCAAGTATATCCACAAGGAATACAGAGCTTTCTTGGCTAACATTGTAGTAGCGGAGAAGGAAAAGAAAGGTAGTCCGGAAGTAAGCGATGTTCCCGTTGTTTGTGAATTTCCGAATGTGTTTCCTGATGATCTCCCAGGTTTACCGCCAAGTCGTGATATCGACTTTTGTATCGACCTCATTCCTGGAGCAAACCCTATTGCTAAGGCTCCTTACCGACTCGCTCCATCCGAAATGCGTGAACTCTCGAGTCAGCTCCAGGAACTACTTGATAAAGGCTTCATTCGCCCGAGCACCTCTCCATGGGGCGCACCAGTCCTTTTCGTCAAAAAGAAGGATGGGTCGTTTCGGATGTGCATCGACTATCGGGAATTGAATAAGTTGACAATCAAGAATCGCTATCCCCTGCCTCGCATCGACCATTTGTTTGATCACCTACAAGGTGCTACGTGTTTCTCCAAGATCGATCTATGCTCAGGCTATCACCAGTTACGCATTCAAGAGGAAGATATACCCAAAACCGCTTTCCGCACTCGATACGGCCACTATGAGTGCATTGTTATGCCTTTTGGTTTAACCAACGCACCTGTAGTCTTCATGGATCTGATGAATCGCGTGTGTAAACCTTATCTCGACCGCTTCGTCATCGTGTTCATCGATGATGTCTTGATCTATTCCAAGTCGAAAGCCGAACACGCGCAACATCTACATTTGGTTCTCGCGCTACTACAAGGGAATCGACTCTATGCCAAGTTCTCCAAGTGCGAATTTTGGCTGGAGGAGGTTCAATTCCTCGGTCACATTGTCAATAGTCAAGGTATTCACGTCGATCCCGCGAAGATTGAATCCGTTAAGAGTTGGATTACACCTAAGAACCCGTCTGAAGTCCGTTCTTTTCTCGGATTAGCGGGCTATTATCGACGATTTATTGAAGGATTCTCAAAAATTGTTGTGCCGCTTACCGCTCTCACGCATAAAGACAAGCCTTTTGTTTGGGGATCTGAACAAGAGTCTGCTTTTCAAACCCTCAAGCACATGCTTTGCAATGCTCCCGTCCTCACTTTACCCAACGGAAACGACGACTTCATTGTCTATTGTGATGCTTCGAACCTTGGTCTTGGTTGTGTCCTCATGCAACGAGACAAGGTCATTGCATACGCATCTCGTGTAACATTCCCATTTTTTTATCATATACGAATTATAGGTTTGTTTAAATTTATTAACCACTAGTAACTAGTTTTATTTTTAATATGATTATTCGACCCAAATGGTTTTAAAAACTATTTTATATATAGTTGGTTGGAATGTTATTCTAATTAATTGTCTTGTATATGGGTAACCTTTCTATTAAAATAAAGTATATAAAGCTTATATTATTAGACGGGTGGATTACGGGTAAGTTAACTGTTAGAAATATGAAGTACCTAGACGGGCCTAGGAACCGTTTAATAATTAAATTATAAAAAAATACATTATATTTGAACCTACTCCGTTTTTAATGAAACTTGGTTCGAAATGTAGATAAGATTATTCCCGTCTAATGATATATTCATTGTTTTATAAAACGTCATAGTTTGGAAGTTATAAGCGTCAAATGAATGAATTAGTTGAATTAATTATAATATATAAAATAATATTTTAACTTAACATATGAAAATATTAAAATATTTTGTTCATACGTGTTCTAGTTTGAAAAGAAGAATCAAAACCATTGAATTGAAATTTATTAAATATGTGTATGTGTCGTTTGCATGTAAGGGGTTAGTATACCTGTAACATTTTCAAGAAAAAGGAATCTTATAAAACTTACTCTAAGATTCGTGGAAAGCAGTATAAATAGATAGCATGGCTGACATTTAGAAATCGCTCAATTTCTTGCTCTGGCTCTCGAACGTCACCTCTCTTTCTCTAAATTCAAAATTTTCTTTCTTTTATATTACGCCAATAATAATAATAAAGCCATGCCCTGTTTTAAGTGTTTTAACTCTCAATCACCGCTACCCTTTTCGATTGATCTGGAGCCCCAAAACGCATGTCAAGGCTCTGCCCGACTACGTTCGTTGGAGTTCGGTCTCGTGACATAGGGATAAGGTTGAATTAGGGTTACTATACTTAACACGAGTGCATATATATATAGGGTTCCAGCGTGAACAACCTCCCAAGAGTGAACTGCGTGAACAGATCTGGACCCTTGATTTCCTTTTTAGTTGTTAAGGGTAGGATTGTAATTATATAAAAAATTAGATTTAAATCATTATTTTAATAATTGAATTAAGTTACATCTTTCCTAATTTAAATTCATTATCCACATTATGTTTTATTTATTAATAAGATAATTATCAAAACAAACAACAAATCTCCAGATTTCAATTTTAATTTTTATTTTTATTTTAGATTTCATCAATAGAATTCAAATTTTGATTTTTATGATCCACGTAACCTTAATATTTCAACGGTATACACATGTGTACTTGGATATAAATAGAACAGTACACATGTGTACTCAGCATCGTACATATGTGTAATTAGCTACATAATACATACATACAAACAATACCTGTAAAACTATTTTATATTTAACAAATTACAAGTTCCATAATGTTTTCCAAACCAAACAAAAAAACATATAATTACAAGTTCCAGTTTCGTAAAAACAATAAACCCAACATAATCGAAAAAACAAAAAACATAATCTTTTACAACTATTCGCCACGTTGTATGCTGAATCATCCTTATCGACCTCATACGTGAATCATCCTTATAGACCTTCCATCTCCACTTTTCTCGTTAACGACATCTCCTATAATAGCACAAAAAAACTCAGCAACTAATACTTTGCATAATTAACAAGTGTACATCAACAACTTTACACATTCAATACACAAAAAATTATGAGATATCACAAAAGCAGACGCTATACACATGTGTACATTGGGTTATAATTAGAGCAAAATCAGAATACACATGTGTACATCGCGTTAAAAACAGAGCAAAATCAACGAATTGAACAAAAAAAAAACTCAACAACTAATACTTTGCATAATTCACAAGTGTACATCAACAACTTTACACATTCAATACACAAAAAAAAACTGAGATATCACAAAAAACAGACGCTATACACATGTGTACATCGCATTAAAAACAGAGCAAAATCAGAATACACATGTGTACATCGCATTAAAAATAGAGCAAAATCACAAGTGTACATCAACGACTTTACACAATCAATACACACAACCTTCTGAGATATCACAAAACCTGCTACAATACATATGTGTACAGTCAATGAACAACCAAACATCGCAAAAAAGAAAAGAAAGGAAAGGAAAAAAAAAATTCATCATCACCGAAAACAGTAACCATCACCATTATCAACAACCGAACATCAATTTTTCTGAAAAGAAAAGAAAGGAAAAAAAATAAAAGAAACGAGGGAGAGTTTTACCGGAAACTCGTCGGGATTGGTTCTGTTTGTCATCATCACCGTCAAAATTCCCAGCCGTCGCCGACGTGAGCGGCGGCGCTTCCGTCTCTGTCGCTTCATCTTCTTGATATCTCTTTCTCTATCTCATCTCTCTGGCTTAACCACCTCCACAGCCAAGCATGCCTTGTAAATTTATGAAAAAAAACGATGCTTATATATACAGAAATTCAAATATGAGAATTCAAAGTCTATTACTCACCTGTTACCGACGAGCTTGTGCATCCTGTAAACCAGATCTTCTTCTTGTTCGGACAAGTTAACGACCTCCCATTTTCTGCTGCTCACCTCTGCCAAATTTATTATTAAGTTCTTGTAAATATCCAGCCTTCTTTATATAATATGTTACTCGGAAAATGTATATGTTAATCAGAAAATTTTGTAAAAAAATATATATAATATATATATGCGTCAACATTCAAATAATACACCGTGAATTAAGTGAAAAGAAAAAAGATACTTGATTCGTTAACTTGGAATTATTCAGGATAGAAATGAAGTGAAATATAATAATAACAATCATATAAAAACACTCACCTTCAAACTCATTATTGTGATTCTTGGGGGATCGATTCTTCATCCTCCAACGTTTATTCTTCAAAGGAAGGGAAGCTAGATAAGGCAATGAATTTATTTGGCGAGGACTTTCTTGCCTTCGCAATTTATATATATATATATAAATATATTAGTTTCCATATTTTTAATATGAAAGTTTCCTATTTTACCCTTTAGATTAAAATTTAAATTAAATTTATTACACCTTTAATTACAATTGTGCCATTCATCTAAGATCTATCATCTACAAAATCAAGGGTCCAGATCAGTTCACGCAGTTCACTCTTGGGATTTTGTTCACGTTTGAACCTAATCCTATATATATATATTTAAAATAGCTCAGAAGTTATACCCAAGATTCTACCAGGAGGCTTTCTAATTGAACCCTAAAGTTACAAAGTGAGTCCATTCTCTTTTCTCACAGTTTTATCACATTTTTGTGATACAATTATATTTAAAAATATTTTCTAAAATCGTAAATGTTTATCAGTTATACTTACAGTGATTAAGTTTTTGTATTCTACAATAACTGCCAGTATGTAGGAGTTTATACTTTACTTGACCCTCGTTACTATTGGCCAAAAAGTTAGCCAATAGTAGCATGACCACAAGCACAGGGGAATTGTGCCCCAGTAGCCATAGCCTATAACTAATATTATTTTTACATTACTAATAAATTTAATGTATGATTAAAATAAATCTAAATGGTTTGTATATAAAATAGAGCTTTATTAATCATTATTAAAATATATTAGTTATATTAAAGAAAATATAACTAATAAACATATTAGAATAATTTTGGCTCATGTTAAGACATATTATAATAGAACTATATATATATTTTTAGTCATATTCTTTGAATATGCTATTGAAATATCTATAAAATATTTTCCAACGTATGTGTTATTCCATTTAGATGTTCTTTAATATATAACTTTTAATATGTGTTCTTTTATATCAGGGTTTAATGTTACAATTTAATATGTGAGAATTACTATTAAAAGATTATATAATTAGAGAACCACTATATTAAGATTATGTATATAAGGTACCACTTGACACCATTAATATATTAGGTACAATTTTTATAATATATTAATTATATTATATGTGTTATTTTTGTATATATGCTTTTGTAGCCAGTCTTAATACAGGGAATATTACATATATTTTCTTTATATAGCTGCATATAAAGTGAATATATATATAAAATATATAAAGTAAATATTAGATACAATAAGCATGGGGACTAAAACTTCAATAGCCATAACCCCTATTTAATCTATTACTATACATGTATAGTTGGGTTATGTATTAAGCAGTTACTACCGATATGTGAAGTTTGGTATACATTATTTGATAAGAGTCACTAGTTGAGAGAATGATCAACCGTGACATGACCAAAGGCACTAGTTAAGAGAATGATCAACAGTGTTATGACCAGAGTCACTAGTTGAAAGAATGATCAACAGTGATATGACCACAATTACTAGTTGAGAGAATGATCAACAGTAATATGACCCGAGTCACTAGTTGAAAGAATGATCAACAGTGATATGACCACAATTACTAGTTGAGAGAAAGATCAACAGTAATATGACCCGAGTCACTAGTTGAGAGAATGATCAACAGTGATTTGACCACCGTCACAGGAATCGCCTAGTGACCAATATAATAGTAAGATATACTATATATCTATTACTTGATAAACTCACTATTGAACGAAAGTGAGCCAATGAGTGATATGACCACTGTGACATCGGAACTGCCACCATGTGACAAATACTGATTGAGTTTTTGGGTAAATATAAACAAATATAAAAACCTTGATGCTGTAAAGTATAACAATATATTTTATAAAAATGGAATGAACTCGCCAGTATTTATTACTGATAAAATGTTTTCAAAACTCGTTTCAGGTAACTTGATGTAAGGATAGTAGAAGCCAGCTATGGAGCACTGAAGGCTTAAATAACGTGGCTATAATAAAAGAAGAAAATTATGTTTTATTTAGTTGAGTTTATCCCTATAAAAACAATTGAATTAAATATGGGTTTGAGCCCATTTATTTAATATTAAAAGTTCGGTGTTTTAAAACTCTGAAATTATTTCCTAACTACGATCCTGATGAAAAATTTTCCGTTGCGTAATTAATAAACACCGATACCATCTAGCTGGTTCACGGCACTCGCTCCCAGGGTGGGGTCGGGTGCCGTGACATCTCGTCAGCTCAAAATCCACGGGAAGAACTATACAACCCATGTTCTCGAGCTAGGTGCGGTTGTTTTTGCGTTAAAGATTTGGCGACACTACCTGTATGGTACCAAGTGTACGATCTTCACCGATCATAGGAGCCTACAACATATCTTTGACCAGAAGGAACTTAATATGCGTCAACGCCGATGGGTAGAACTTCTCAACGATTACGACTGTGAGATTCGTTATCACCCAGGCAAAGCAAATGTCGTCGCCGACGCTCTCAGCAGACGGAGCTATCTGCTCAGCATTCGTGATACCCAAGCCCTATACGATCTCAAAACCCTCATCCACGAAGCCCATCATGCTTGTTTTAACGAGCGCACTTTGAAGAAGGAAATAATCTATCACGATGGAGCCCAGCTTGTGAATAAGTCGAATGGGATATTCCACTTTCTGGACCGAATTTGGATCCCTAAACGGACCAATTTGCGACAAATATTGATGGACGAAGCCCATAAATCCCAGTATTCTATTCATCCCGGTGCCGATAAAATGTACCAGGACCTTCGCTACAAGTACTGGTGGCCGGGCATGAAGAGGGATATCGCTCTCTACGTTGGGAAGTGCCTGACTTGCTCGAAAGTCAAGGCTGAACATCAAAGACCCTCTGGCTTACTCGAACAACCCCCGATCCCTGTGTGGAAGTGGGAGAGTATAGCTATGGACTTCATAAAAAAGCTCCTGCGCATGCCATCAGGTCACGACAGCATCTGGGTCGTTGTTGACCGATTGACCAAATCAGCTCATTTCCTGCCAATACGAGCAAGTCAGGAAGGTAGAATGATTAGCCCGAATCTACACCACTGAGATCATTTGTCGACATGGGATGCCTCACGACATCATCTCTGACCGTGACGCTCGGTTTACCTTGCGATTGTGGGAAACATTTCAAGCGGCTCTCGGTACTACGCTTAATCTAAGTACCGCATTCCACCCTCAAACCGACGGTCAGACTGAGAGAACGATCCGTACTCTTGAAGACATGCTCCGTTCGTGTGTCATAGATTTCAGTGGTAATTGGGATGCTTACCTGCCGTTAGTCGAATTCTCGTATAATAACAGTTATCATTCCAGCATTTAAATAGCACCACTCGAGGCTTTATACGGAAGAAAATGTCGATCGCCTATTGTATGGCACGAGATCGGGCACTCCCAATTAACCGGTCCTGAGCTATTGCAAGAAACGACTGACAAAGTCCTCCAAATTCGAGACAATCTGCTGAAAGTTTGAAGTCGATAGAAAAGTTACGCCGATAGATGACGCAAGCCCCTTGAATTTGACGTTGGCGACTACGTACTCCTAAAGGTATCACCTTGGAAGGGTGTGGTCAGATTCAGCAAGAAAGGGAAACTAGCGCCTCCATATGTTGGACCTTTTAAGATTCTGGAAAGGATCGGAAAAGTCGCCTACAGACTCGAACTACCGGAGGAGCTTAGTAACGTTCACCCGAATTTCCATGTTTCGAACCTCCGAAAGTGCCTGGCTGAGCATGATTTAATTGTACCTCTTGACGATCTCCTAATAAACGAAACACTACACTTCGTGGAGAAGCTTGTGGAAATCATGGACCGCCAAACTAAGCAGATCAGACGCTCGCGCATTCCTATTGTGAAAGTCCAATGGGAAGGCAAACGGGGCGCATAGTTCACTTGGGAACTCGAAAGCGACATGAAGGTGAAGTACCCGTAGTTGTTTGTTACGGCTTCGGCCTAATTTCGGGACAAAATTCCCTCAACTAGGGGAGGCTGTAACACCTCGTGTTTCAAAAGTCAAAGTCAAAGTCAAAGTCAAGATTGAAGTCAAAGGGAGACAAGATTGCTAATTGCGATCTGTTACTCCTTGCTCAATTCCTGTTTTGACTTCTTTAACTTGTAGTTATTCTATTTTATGCCTTACGTTAGTTGTATTATGTGGAGTACTTATTAATAACCGAGGTTTATTCGATATTTATCGCATGTTTTATCGCTTTATCAGTATCGCAATCGCACTCGCAACTCGAATTACGCGTTCTGGATTTTTTTCTATGTGTGTGTGTGCCTTATGTGTTACTTGTGCATATTTAATTATGCTTATGTGTGGTGATTAATCGAAAACGCAATCGAAACTCAATCGCAATCGAATCGCAAGCGCTAAACGCAAGTCAATTAAGGATGATTGTATGTTGATATAGTAGTTGGGATTAAAAGTAATTTGACTAGGAAACTCTATCACATCGCAACGTTCGCATTCGCAATCGAAACGGCAAAACTCGTCGCACCGAACACTCGAACCAAGAGGCTAATCGACCAAGTGACCAGCCGATCGACCAGCCGTTCGAACGAGCTGCCGCTCGATCGGCCAGCCGTTCGATCCAGCTGCCACTCGATCGACCAGCCCTTTCCACTTTGGGAAACCCTATAAATACCTCACTTGTTACCATTTTTAGAGTGGTGACATCTCTCTGTTCGAACCAGCTGTACTCAAGCTTCTTTTCTCCGATTTCTCTCAAATCTTGTAAGTTTTCAACCTAATCTTTGTACTTTCTTGATCTACACGCACTCCTACACCTTCCTATCTTTTGAATCTTAACTTTTAACCGTGAAATCACTAGGTTTGAGGTGTTCTAGGATGATGTCATCATGGTGTTCTTGAGAACTTCATGTTTTGACTTCAATCCACCAAGAAAAACTTAGATCTGAAGGATTTCCATACAAATAAACAAAGATCTTTCATAGATCTAAACATATTCACGGTGAAAAGGGATGAAAAATGGTTTTCCAACTTTCTTTCAACTCTTTTACACTCAATACACTAAAAACTGATAGAATCGGAGCCTGTACCAACTTTCTACTCATTCTTGTGGTTGTGTTGGTTCAAGATCTGGATTCTATCCACGAGACTACCGATTTCGGGTTAAACATGGAACACCGTCTCGAACAGTTAACTGGTCGGATTTGGATGATTCCTGTCCGATCAGGAGTACCAAGTATTGACGAGGTTTCTGTTGCTTAACATGCTATCAAAACATCTCGATAAAACGACAAACTATCAAAATGACCAAGGAAGAAGACGACCGGGACACCAGAACGGAGTGCCACCCGATCGACTTGCACCCTGGCCCCACACTCAACTTTTATTTTCAAACTTTGAGGGATGAACATTGAACGAAGTGCTGCCCGATCGGATTACCACCCGATCGGACTACCACTTGACCATGTAATGATCAGACTTCAATACTTAAATAATTTTCAAACATGTTCAATATCAACAGACTGCCACCCGATCTGACTACTGTCCGATCGAGTGACAAACTGCTGTGAACTTGTTCTCACTAAAGTATCCACCGATCGGGTTGTCGTTCGATCGAACGTCCGACAGATCGACTGACCTGAAAGGTAGTGATACTTCTATGTTTTCAAAATGCTACAACGAAAACTTCAAAAGTCAAACCATCATACACAAACACATCCTTCACAAAGGAAGAAACAATCCACTCGAAAGGTCTCCCGATCGGATGACCATCCGAGCGGACTGACACTCGAACGACTGGCTGACCGATCGGACTACCATCAGATCGAACTGTTGTTCGACCCACTGTCACTTGTTTCGTTTTACGTGTCGCTTATCGTTATGCTATCAATCTGTTCAGGCTAACCTTACTCTTTAGCGCTCCCTTCAATCCACCAATCGCTGTGAGTATACTCGATCCCTTTTTGCTTTACGCACTTTTGGGTGTTACATACGTTACATATTCTAAATCACATTAAACACACTACGCAATAGTTTAATCGCTAACCAATTACCGCATGTTATACGTGACTTAATGAATGCTTGTTTGTTATGTTTACACATGGAATGCTGTCTACCTGCCTTAGCAACGATAGTACTATTTGTTTGGACTCAGCACCTGTTCACTCAGGGGTTGTTAAGGACAATTTGTTACATGGCTCACAGTGGTGAGTGTGTATTACGAACTGCCTTGAGCAGTCAACCCGCAGTCATTGGTATCGATAGGTTCATGTCGATAACTAACATGCTTCATTTTACACTGTGTACGTGCTGGTTATGCGTAACGATTTCGAACTCTATTATATATATTAAACTTGTATGCTCACCTTTACACTATGTGTATTGACTTTTACTTTAACGTATGTGATAGGTGCTTAGGATGCTTATTTGCTTAGCTTGCTGTGAAATCGAGGCTAGGAAAGACCTAGGTCAACAATAAACTATTGTCTGTAATAAAAATCTGAGTTGTCGGAACATAACAATTTGACTAGATCTTGCTTGTAATAATTATATTATCTTTTATGACATGGTATGGGACGTGTTGCTTTAAATAATTGCTAATTATAATTGTTATGGAAATTTCTGGACAATCTGTTTCGCTCAGTGCCACGCCCCGATGTTTCCGCCATCGGTTGGGGTGTGACAAAAACACTCTCCAGTTTTGTTTCTTCATCATCCATAGCCCTTTTTTAATCCATGCACCAAGTTTTAGGAGCTTCCTTAAGGGCTTTTAGCTTCTGCCCCGGTATATAGTCAGCTTTGCCCTTAATGGGCTTTCCTAACCAGGCCCGCTTCACAATAGGTAACAGTTCATGATGATTAATCCATGAATTAAAGAGTCGAAAAGGGGCCGGACCATAGTCAATGTTGTTGCAAATCAATGTAATAGGCCGGTGATCGGACCATCTCCTTTCTAAAGAAGTGGATTTAGCAAGTGGCCAAAATTCGATAAATTTATCACATACAAAAAAACGATCAATCATGCTTGCAACGGAGGCATCGTCTTTTAGCCATGTGAAAGAAGAACCACCCATATTTATTTCGTTGAGACCCGCATCGGAAATAAAAGTGTTAAAATCGGCCATAAATTGATCATACGGAGGGTAAGACGATCTCTCATGTGAAGCACGAATGGCATTGAAGTCCCCCATGAAAATCCAAATTCCAGAGGATCCATTCTTCAGTTTAACCAAATGATCCCAAAGCATATTTTTATCACCTCTATCTTGCGGACCATAAACATTCACTACATTAACCCCCTCGTCTACTCCACACCAAGCTGAATGGCAGATTTGCTATGAGGAAATCGTCCTTTATGTATGCCACTTATTGCAAAATGTGTTCTTTGTCTTCAATAATTACAGAAAACGTACTCGATGTTTGCAAACCCTTGCAAGTTATGTCCTTTAGCCCTAACTCAGTTAATTTTTTGTGGTTAAATCTGACCAAATGGAACCCACATGAGGGTATTTTGGTCATTTTGCTCTCATGTGGGGTTCATTTGGTTAGATTTAACCACAAAAATACCCTCATGTGGGGTCCATTTGGTCAGATTTAACCACAAAAATTAACTGAGTTAGGGCTAAAGGACATAACTTGCAAGGGTTTGCAAACATCGAGTACGTTTTCTGTAATTATTGAAGACAAAGGACACAGATTGCAATAAGTGACATACATAAAGGACGATTTTTGTAATTTACTCCAATGTTTAAAAGGTTATTAATTAAGGTATGGCGGACATAAAAGTTTAGATGTAAAAGACTTGAGTTAGTTTTGTAACAATTAATATATGATAGTAAGAAAAGGGAATGAACAGTAGGTTTTACGGTGGTTGGGCCTGATTGGGCCTTTTGGCGGTGCCATCCATCCTCGTCACCAAACGAAACACGCGTACGGTGACAAGGATGTAACCTTTCAAACACTCACACTTCCCCCAGAATCAATATGATAGAGAAACCCTAAGAGAGAGGAGCTCTGTTAGAGAGAGAGAGAGACAAAGATAAGAGATGAGAGGGAGAACCATCTATGAGAAAGATAAAGCGACACCAGAGTAGCGGCGCCGGTCGGCCATGACTTCCGACTTGCTACTGGGCGTTATTGCGGTGATCGGCCATGACTTCCGGCCTTCCGAGTTCCCTATCCATATTAGTGTGATGCCTTGACATCTTGAAAACGTTGCTCCATTACAGGAACAGGTATGTTTGATTTTATTGAAATTAGTGTGGGTTATGCATATTGATAAATTACCTTGCTATCTGTTTGATTTTCTTGCAATTAATTTGTTTTAGTTATTGAACCTATACTGATTTGTATTTTATTGTTCATGGGAACTTTAGGTTTAGAAGGAAAATTAGGAGTGGATTCCTTGGTGAACTTTATTTGGGTATAATCTTAACCTTGGGAACTTAATTACATGTATTATGTGTCAGCGTGTGTTTTATGTTTATAATCTTCTCATTTGATGATTTGGGGCATGAACTTGTGGTTGTTGAAGGTTATGGTGGTGGTCTGCAATGGTGACCACTGGCGACGGAGATGCCTCGAAACAGGGTGACATGTGGTGGTGTTGGAAGCTGCTAAAGGGACTACGAAACAATTTGGAGACGGGTCAAAGCTGAGTTAAACGTGGTCAACTCAGTCAGCAAAAGTCTTGAGTTGGTTAATAATCGTTCAACCACAGAACGGAATTTCCTGGAGGTATGCGCGTGCACTAGACTTAATTAAGTATTTACATACTGATATTGATATTGATATTGATATTGATATTGATATTGATATTGATATTGATATTGTGAGACACGTGTGTGAGATGACGAGCATAGTAAACCCGAACTAGGATGACCTGTATAAATATTATCACATGTCAAACCAACACTGACGAAATATTTGCTATCTTCTAGATCATCACTGTTGAAATCAGATTTGAAAATGATAGATCTTCTTATGTATAGTTAGAATATGTTTGTGTAAAAAAAACTCAGATTTTATCATGCCTGCAAATATCTCAAAAAAACAATAATAAAAATTAATTACATCGAAGTTTGCTATAAGTATTAGAAAAATCAAACAAAGAACAAAAGTATGGAATTTGACTCAGTAGTTGTATAGATGCACACTTTGACTTTGATATACAAATATAATTTTTACTCTCTCTTTGGCCAAAATCACCTAGCAACATACTAAAATATCCATTAACAGATTTGAAGCTTTTTGAAACTTATTAAGTTTTATTGTGTAATTTGTTGTTGATGGTTTTGTTTTAACTTGTAGGGTGATGTCCATAACAGAGTTGAAGGACAAATTCAAAAAGACTATCATTAGAAAAAGCAGATAGTGGATAGAAGGATGAGTACGAAGTTCTGTACAAACATGGATAATTTATGATCAATACAAAATTTCTCAAACTATATTAAATAAACCATCTATTGGAACCTTTTTTGTGTTGAAAACTAACTGGTAGTTTGCAGTGCTTGCATGGTCCAAATTTTAGGCTTGGAAGCTTTTGTAATTTGTATTATTGGCTAGGGCTGTTCAAAAAGCTCGCGACTCGGAGCTCGCTCGAAGCTCGCTCGGATTTAGCTCGGAAAAAGCTCGCTCGATTTGGCTCGGTTTAAAAGTGAGCCGAGCCGGCTCGGCTCGGTTAGAAAGTGAGCCTAGCTCGGCTCGGCTCGTAACGAGCCGAGCTGGCTCGGTTCGGCTCGCTTTGTAGCTCGGTTCGGTTTTGCTCGAATTATTTTACTTATAATAAGTTTTAATTTTATATACATTATAATATATTACAAAAAAACTGATTATTATTTACATGTATATAGGTTTGTAAGTTGATATTTATGGCATATTTGAAGATTGATTACCATACTAATGAACTAATATTGTATTTTATTGAAATTAAAACTTATTTTGCGTTGTTAAACTTGATTTTGGTTTGAATTGTATTAGGTTAAACTTATTTTGAATATATTCTTTTAAATTATTGAATAATATTTTAGGCTATTAAATATTAAGAGGTATATGTTAGTTTTTTTTTTTTTTTATAAAATCGAGCCAAACCAAGCCGAGTCGAGCTAGCTCGGTTTAAAACCAAGCCGAGCCCGAGCTTAGATTTTCAGCTCGGTTTCAAATCCGAGCCAGCTCGGTTTATAATCGAGCCGAGCCCGAGCTTGGCCTGGCTCGGCTCGGCTCATGAACAGCCCTACTATTGGCATTCTCTCAGTTTAGGAGCGCCTCGCCCTTTTTAAACCAAGACCCCTAACACATTGTAGCGAATGATCGCATTCCACAAGGCTCAGCAAAGTTTGTGGTTAACCAGGTTTTCAACTTTCGACTGACCCTATCAGACGCTCTTTCCGTTACACAAGGTACATAGAATACTCAATAGACATTAACTATTATAATTCATTTAGAGGTTATTTGCTAAAAAAATATAACTGACAATTTAAGAGTTGCATGCCGCAACGCGGCGCGGGTTCTTATGTGATGCTAAATGGAGTAAATGTTGACCTGCACCAGATTCACGTGTTTTTTATTATTTCAAAGAAAGAGTTCCGCGGTTAATTTTAAAAATAAGGTTTGACCATTTTACATGTCTTTTGTACAAGGTTATGGTGCATGAGGGTACAACTGATGGTATGCAAGATTGCAAGGTGAAAGCCACATTTTCTCAAAACCGTACAACATCAGAGAGACACAAAAGAAAAGCGAAGAGCAAAGGCGGAGCCGCCTCCGACGATGAATCCTTTATTATACCTACCCATCTTCTAAAAACTTTATTAGAGGCGACTATGGTTACATTGGCGGCAAAGTTTATAGAATGATCCAGTCTGGCGTGCCGAACGCAAGTTGTTGCAACCATGGTTTACTCAGAAAAGTCATAGTTTCATGTAGCTCAACTACCGTTGTGTATTGGTTTATCATGTTTTGAAGACTTCGATCTATTTGAATTTGTTTGGTGAAATATGGTTGTTTCGTCTTTGTGAGGTAATAAGGCGCAACGCGCCAGTTCTTATAGCACTAGTTAACTTAAGAAATGGTACAAATGAAGTATTCTGACTAGTGTCAAAGGAGGGTTGAAATTTAGCCACATAAAGCAATTTCGGTAACTAAATGATAGATATATAAAATAGAGGAGTTATACTTTGTGGCGAAAATGGTTTATAAATTATGTAAAAAATGGCAAAGTAAAGTTTTTTTAGATTCGGTAACTCGTACATGCACTAATCATGCTTTAAATCTACGTCTTTTGTTTATTGGGACTAAAACCCTTAACCTAATAGAGAGAGACACTTTTGAATCACACGTTGATACCGCTAGTCTACAAACGTATTGTAATTGGAGTTTCGGTCAAGAGGGATTCAAAGTCAAGCGGACTAAGGCTAATCATTAATTTAAATGAAAATCATTCTGAAAAGTGGATGGCGTACTTGACCTCATTTGTTACTTGATGTGTGTGGTGTATGTTCTTTAGAGAACCCAAGGAAAAACACCAACAACAATGATGAAACATAGTGGTGATGAATTGATCATCATACGAGTGGTGTTATAAAAAATTCACATAAATTAGGTGGAGACATTATATGCATATGATGTGTTTAACCATCATGTGCTTGGATGAAATGGTGTTCACAAAGGATATAATGATGTTTTCATGTTTATTTGTGTCATCATATCAATACCAAGTCGGATCTTACACATGACCCTCCACGTCAGTGGCATGTCACCTACCTCTGATTCACCATCCAAAACCAATACCCTAAGGGTGTTGTCATGACCCAAACCACTATCCCATTTTTTATTTTAATTTATCTTTGTCTAAAGAAAAATGAAATGATTTCTTGAAAAATGGAAAGGAGGACCATGGTTGCCATGGTTTAATCCATGCAAACCATGGTGGATCATGCAAGGGGGTGGTGTAGCATTCCATTCATATTTCTATGTGACGAATCATGTCTCAACCATGACCCCAACACCCTTTAGCCTTATCTAAAGTTGTATGCCTAGAAATGGGTTCTCAAGGTGGGTCAGAATTTGACCTTTGATTTTAGTATATGTTGTTTGGTTGATGTTAAAAATCTCTTTAAGATGTTACGTCACATTCATAAAATTATTTTTGGCTTTTTAGAGTATATGCTGTTTGGTTGATGTTAAAAATTTCTTTAACATGTTACTTCACATTCATAAAATTATTTTTGTCTTTTTAGTGATTAAAACTCAGTTTGCTTGCATTAAGTTTAATTTTTATAGAACCCTAAAAATATGTGATCATTGGTGGGAAAAAGTATCACCATGCTTTTTTTGAGGTATCGCCATAGTTTTTTTTTATTTGATTTGATTTATAAAAATATGAAGAAACGTATCATGTGCTTTGATGTACGACCTTAAGATACAAAATATAAATTCTTTTTTGAAGTACGATCATACTTTTTGGGTGAGTATCCCAGGAATCTAAACATATAAATGTTCATGCGTGACAAATCCGTAACTAAAAACTTGATTATACACACATGACACAAAAATAATCAAATCTTGGGTTGTTATGTTTATATGCTAACATTAAGATTGTGTTTGAGTTGAAATGTTCAAACCATTCAATCAAATGTATCGTGTTCAGATCGACCAATTTAACGCATAAGATTAACATGTCCACTAGTTTAGACTTGTCTAACCCATTTGCTACGACCAATCAACCAATTTATATCTAACCCATTTACAATCTTATTATTATCCCTTTACAATCCATTTGAGTCTCATAGATACATGAGTCATATAGGTCTTGTTTTGATTACAAGACTTTAAGTGTACCTATTTAAAGTAGTTGTATTTGACACGATAATATACGACTCATGTTAGTATAGATCAATTCAAGCCATCATGCCTATACAACTGTAATGTGTTGCTTTATCGTATTATATTTACGTTGGTTAGCCGATCAACGTAAATATAATACATTTTGATGGTGGGATAAGACTTAGGGACTTTTAGGTCCTGGGTTCGATTTCCACAAGGGGGGTTTTCCCAGATTTATTGGATTTCCTCTTGAATTGGTGTATAGACATTATAGCCTAGTGAAGATGGATATGATCGAGTGGTTTCGCTGGTGGCATAATGATACTCTAGTGTAGGGGTGTGCATGGGTCGGTTTGGGTCAGTTTTGACCAAAAACGATAACCATAACCGCTTTGTCGGTTATTGGATAACCATAACCATAACTGATCGGTTATGGTGGTTATGGTTATTCGGTTTTGATGGTTATATCGAGTCGGTTATGGGTGGTTAACCGTGTATTTAGCTTAGCTAAAAATAACTTAATTTTTTTTAACATCGAATAAATTGTTATTGCATATTTGTATATATTAGTATATTACATAGTATTAAAAATACATATAATCTATAATATTAATACCAATTATTATCGAATATTCAAATAAAGTGATATAATACATTCCATAGATTCAAATAAACATTCAACCAAAACCACAAAATGATATGAAAAACCGATAAGTACTAAAAATCTTCGGTAAAAAACATCAAATATTAAAAATATGGTGAAAAATCCTAAATCCTACAAAGATTTATTACATGTTGGTTCGGTTCGGTTATGGTGGGTATGGAAAAAATGATAACCATAACCAACTCGCTACTTTCGGTTTTCAAAAAAAAAAAAAAAATTAACCGACCCATCGGTTTTTTATTTGGTTCGGTTTTGTTCGCTAATTCAGTTATGGTTCGGTTAATTCGGTTTTTTGCACACCCCTACTCTAGTGGTACGTCAACGATCCAAATTTGCCGTTAAAAAAAAAACGTGAATCGCGGTTAGTGGTTTGTGAATATTTATAGTTACAATTCGTGTAAGTATATTTTTTATATATTTTGTTTTCAAACAAAGGCACATTAAAATAGAATTTTATTAAACGGTTTACTTGATGTTTTTTTTATTATTACATTTATGGAAATTCTACAACCGTCGTAAATGCTTATAATTTTTTTCTGTATTCGTGTCAATATTATTATTTTCTATTGGGAGAATTAAATATATCATGAACCACATGACAGGTGTTTATTATAGCTAATTTGTAGCAATTAAAACGAAAAGGTTTCGTGTTAGATAATAGAATATAGTTATTTACTTTTATATAATGTAGTCATGTCTTTAAAGGATGCTCCTAGGTATATTGACGTAAGGTGCAAATCAAAATATTGATTGTTGACCGACTAGTCATACGTTTAGAAGACCAAGATCATGTTGCTTTTTTTTTTTTTTTTTTTTAAGGTGTGAATTATTCTTGAATGTCGGGAGGTCTAGCATACGTTATCTTAACCGGGTCCGCGCTAGAGAGCCCCCTCGCAAAATAGATCCTCAATTTAAACCTCTCAATGAGAAACCCCTACTACCAAGACTCGAACTTGAGACATTGAGGGGAAAACTCACCCGAACCCACCATAAGTAGGACTTAAATACCCGTGACCACCACTAGAGCACTAGTGATGGTTATGTTGCTTTCTATTTCAATGAGTTAGACTAACATTTTGATTATATAAACTTTGTATGTGAATTTATATTTTCTATTACTTTATTTATAATATAATTTGTAAATTGGTTAAATAGTGTAACGCCCCAAAACTCGAATTTTAATTCGATAGCATGATCCTTGTGTTATGGTATGAAATAAGATAACTAAGTTATTTAACTTAGTTAAAATATAAGTTCAATAATAAGGAATGAATTTCTCGTGACTAAACAAAAATAATGAACAAAACTATAGAAGCTAAAAGGGGGCAAGTTGGAAAGTGTTTTAATTAAAAACATGGGAGAAAAAAAGAAAACCCATTTTGGGTTGATGTCATGTGTGTTCTTGTGAATCAGAGAGGAAGAGGAAGAAGATAGATTCGAATTTACATGGACAATCCGTAAATTTAAAGGTGTTCATCACCTTCGAAGCATCAAGTAATTATCAAATTCATCTCTTGAATCTTCTTGGTTAAAATTTTAGTGGGTTTTGATGAACTACCCTTAATTGGGTAAATTGAAAGAATTGGATAATTAAATTTGTGTTTAGGAGCACTTATCTAGTGTCATTAATGATGTAAACATCTCTATTGAGGATTTTGATTTGGAAATCCAAGTTCAAGAAATTGGGTTTTTACTAAGTATGGTTTTATATGAATTGATTGAAAGAAATGTAAGGCTTTGCTACGTTTGGTGTTATGAAAAGAATGATACTTGTTGTAGGTAAGAAATTTGATGAATAAAATTTATGAGGTAGGAAGATTATAAATGAGAATGCATGATAGATGATTATGATTGTGAGAGTCTTGAATAAATCATGGTAATTTTGTGTGGAATTAGTAAGAATTATGTTAAATGTATGTTATGATGATGTTTATGTATAAATGATGATGAGTTTTGGAAAGAAACATGATGATTGATACCATGAATTAAGAAGTTAAGCATATGATACTTGTACTTTGTGCTTTACATATGGTACGCACACAAAATGTTTGATGCAATGTCTAGGTGAAGTTAGAAGGTGATGGTGTACGCAAAAACGTGGTAAATAGGTATAGAATGTGATAATAATGTAATTGTTAGAAAGCTTACATGATAAAGGTGTGTTTTGATTTAACCCATATGAAGGTTTGTTTGATTTCATGATTTGTAGAAGTATGCGCTAGTGGCTTGCACTATATGCTTGAATGGCGGTGCATACCATGAGTCGGATTAGTGGCTTAATGGTAATTTAGAAATGGATGTGTACTAAGTGTATAGTTTATGGACTTACTAGTAAAGGATGATGTTATGATTACATTAAATTGACTAACTTGGCATGTAGTTGTCAAATGTAGAACCATGTAAACATTTAGTATGTGTAAAAATGATTTTGTGAATATCAGGTATGAAATCAAGTGATCATGTAGTTGTATGTGCCACACAACATGAATATGAAATGTGTGTGACATTATTACAATGGTCTATCATATCAAGATAAATGTGTGTTCATAAGTTGGAAATTATATGCTAGAAGGGTTGAGAGTTCGTGTTAGGATCGATTCCGTTACACCGTTGACTGCGTAGATCTCGTATCTTGTGCGGAATCCAAGTACGAGAGTGAATCAGACAAGAGCAAGCTAATTAAATGTTGTTTTCTATTGATAATCTTCAATACAATACCCCGAAAACAACTTGGCACAGTTTCGTCTCTCAAACCAAAGATTACAAATGAACAAGACAACACCTCTATTTATAGGACAAGTCCATCCTCACGAACCTAAACACATGATCTGGTGCGAATCCACTTACTAGTGCGGACCAACAACTAGTGCGGACCTAGGTCATATGCGCGGATCAACTGATATCTGCGGATGTACTTGTGGGTATGATGTGTGCAAAATGCAACATATAAATTACATCAATTGTGGCATAAAACTAACACTTTTTTAGTACTAATGTTGGAAAAAGTGTGCTTTTGTCTTCCTTTTATATTTTCAGGATTAAATGAGCTCAAATTAACAAAAGAAGCAAAAAAGGCAGCTAAATCTACATAAATACAAGAAAAGGAACAAACGTGGCATGCCCGACCCCCATCGACAGCATCTCCCAAAGCAAAAACAAGAAGAAAGCTGAGCATGGGGCTGTGCCCAGCTGAGAACGGGGCGTGCCCAGCTCAACACGGGGCCGTGCTCAGCGAGCACGGGGCCGTGTCCAGGATGGTCAGCCCTGGCACAAAAGACAAACATGTAGAAGCTTCTATTGCCCACCACGGGGCCGTGCCCAGCGGACACGGGGCCGTGCCCAGCGGACACGGGGCCGTGGTCAATGCAAAGATACGCAGAATCTTGCCAAATCTGATAGTACAGATATGCTTCTGCACACGGGGCCGTGCCCAGCGGACAAGAGCAATTAATGAAGAAAGAGAAAAGGGTGGACACGGGGCCGTGTCCAGCGGACACGGGGCCGTGTCCAGGCTTCTGTTCAGCCTATAAATAGGAGTGCTTGGCTCAAGTTCAAACCATCCCTTGGCACACCACCTCTCTCACACTTCACCCACCACCCACCACCACCATAACACCATCATCCACCACCATCATCCATTGTCCATCATAGAGTGTGTGAGTCGTCTCGGGATCCAAGATTGATCGTAAGAGTTCTTGACAATCAAGGCCATGTTTGCCTAAGTCTCTTGCATCACTTGGTGAAGACAAGTGTCTAGTGTAATACTTTTTATTTCTAATCTTTTCGCACTTTTTACTTGGTTTTGTATTAATGACTTTAATAACTAGTTTCTTATGTTGAAGGTGATTCTTCCTTATCGTTTGTCCGTGGTGTCTTGGCATTATTTTACTGTCTATATAAAATAACAGATTTTAACCATTCATATCTCCACGGTCTATATGGAGGTATGTTGGCTACCTGGTCAGGGGTTAAGGGAACGGTTTGGTAAGAGTCTTGCCATTGTTCAGCGTTTAGAGGTCCTGCAATGGACCTGGGTCATATTTAGTAGGACCTCCTTCAATACTTAACGGTATTGGATGGCGGGGGTCCAAACTCTTTGATTCCCTCATAAGTTAACTACTATTAATACTATAACACGGCTATTTAGGACTGTATCCCTGCTGACTCAGACTACTTAGTCGAGGGTAACGTCACCTCCAAAAGAGGGGCCTACCATAATTTGCATTAATAACTTAATTAATTATCTTTCAATAAACCGACCCTTTAGGATTGTATCCTTGCTGACTCAAACTACTGGGTTGAGGGTAACGTCACCTCCAAAAGAGGGGCCTACTACAATAACTAAGATAATCTCTTAAAATAGTTCAAAAGTGAGGAAATAATCAAAGGTTACACTATACACGAGTCGGAACCAAGTGATTCATCTTGTCTATCTGTTTTTATTTTATTTTTATTTTCAGCATTTTAGTTAGTTTTTATTTTTCTTAATTTAAAACATTTTTCTAAACTTTTTGATTTGATTAGACGTTGAGGATAAACCGGTACTAAAAGCTCTTGTGTCCTTGGACGACCTCGGTATTTTACCAACACTATACTACGCTCACGATGGGTGCACTTGCCCATATGTGTGTTTAGTGTTAGTAAATATCGTGTTTTATAAATTTAAAACTTGGCTAAAAAAAGTGTTAAAGGGCTTAAAATATACACCTAATATATATAACACTTCACACGCATCAAGTTTTTGGCGCCGCTGCCGGGGACACAAGGATTTTAAGAAAGCTTAAAATCGACGGCCTAATCAGTTTTTGAAAACCTTTTCAAAACGCGCGCAAATTTTTCTGCATTTTAGTTTAGTTTTGCATTTACAGTAACCTGTACACGGGGCCGTGTTCACTGAACACGGGGCCGTGCTGCACATTTTCATAAAAACACCCAGTAACAGTAGCTTGAACACGGGCCGTGCTCACTGAACACGCCCCGTGCTCAACGAAATCAGTACATTTAATTAAAACGCCCAGATACAGATTCTGTACACGGGGCAATGTCCACTGAACACGGGGCCGTGTCCAGCCTCTGTTTCCGTTTTTATTTTTGTTTTCTGATCTCGAGACTTGGTTGTGGTCTGCTGAGTGATTCTTATGGATCAATACTCAGGAGGTTACAACTACACCTATGAGGAGGATGATTATAGGAGTAATTATTGCACTAATTGTCGTAACCCACACTCGGTTCAATATTGTCACTCATATCAACCATCCAATTCATACACCTACTATGAGGAGCCCAGGTACGAGCCATCAACTTCATACACATCCTATGAAGACCAAAGGTATGAACCTCCTCCCTCATACTCATATTTTGATGAACCAAGGTATGAGCCTTCATACTCATACTTTGAGGAACCAAGATATGAGCCACCACCTTCGTATGCTTACTATGAGGAACCATGGCGTGAACAACCCACCTCATATGAGTATTATGAAGAACAAAATTACGACCCTTATCCATCATATGCTTACAATGAAGAACAATGGTGTGAACCATCTACTTCATATGGGTATTATGAGGAACAAAGGATCGAACAACCGGATTCAAGCTTTGAAAATCCCGATTCTTTTTCTATAACCGAAGTGACCGACAGGATATTAGAACACCTTAGAGTTATCGATCGCTATATAAAAGAATCTCGCGCAATGGAAGAGGAGTCCCGCGCAAGAGAACAATTAAATAAAGAAGAGATAACCGGAAGTGTAAAAATGGAAGAACAAATAAGTGAAGAACCGACACATGAGTTAAACAACGAAAAAGGTGAGTCCGACAACGTTAAAAATCAAGAAGAGTCTAATTTTGAAGAAATTAATCTCTTATCACCTTCTTTTGAAAATCATTGTTTAGTTCCCACTTATGCTAAGTTTTTAAAAGAGTTAAACACTAACACTAAAATTGACGAAACGGTAAGTGTTAAGTTAACTAATGATCAAACCTCACTAATAAAAGAAGACCCATTTGAAATTAACATTACACCGGTTCCATGTTTCTTTCAAAATTCGTTTATTAGTAATGTCACAATTGATAAAGATCTTTGTGTTAACATAATGCCTAACTACATTTTCGAAAAATTAAGTATTAGTGATTTTTCTCCACTCCAAATACCCATTTTTCTATCCAATCGAAAGGTAATAAAATCAATCGGTGTAGTTGAGGATGTCTTGGTTCAAACAAATCAAATCGTAGTCCCCACCGACTTTGTCATCCTTGATGACGCTCCTCTAGTGTTGGGACGACCATTTGTAAAAACCCATGAAACTTTGAAAAACCGGAAGTACAATAATCTATCTATTCAATTAGGGGTATTTAAAAAGAGTGTCGATCTTGAGCGGTCAATGAAATATCCATTCGGCAATAATGACCCCCTAATTGAAGATGAGCCAGAACCACCCGATAAGGTGGGTCTAGCCAAGGACCCTTATAAACGTGGCGCACCACGGAGGCATTCCGTGGAACTATCCTTAGTTTTAGATTAGTTTAACTTTTATGTTTTCTAGTTTAGTTTTAATTTTCAGGAATAAAACACACTCGGATGGTGAAGGATACTAAGGGAAGCTTGAACCAACACTTCATGCATGAAA
Organism: Helianthus tuberosus; assembly: GCA_030545235.1. Classification (NCBI taxonomy): domain Eukaryota; kingdom Viridiplantae; phylum Streptophyta; class Magnoliopsida; order Asterales; family Asteraceae; genus Helianthus; species Helianthus tuberosus. The sequence continues at coordinate 186,049,278 of CM060444.1, forward strand.
ACAGAGCCTCCCGACAATTTTTCTTCATTACAGCAAGTTCAGCACGGGGCCGTGCTCACCCCAACACGCCCCGTGCCCGAGGTTTTGTAGAAAATGCCCAGTTCAGGTACCTGGACACGGGGCCGTGCTCACTGACCACGCCCCCGTGCCCAGCCTTCTGTTTACTTTTGGTACTGGCAGTCTGGACACTGGGCCGTGATCAGCCAACACCACCCCGTGTTCAGCTACCCAGTAACATAAAATCTTGTTTTTAGCCCACTTTTACACATTTTAATCAACCGAAAAACTTATTTTTGGGACACAATGAGGACAATGTGTAGTTTAAGTGTGGGGGGATGCTAAAACCTTGAATCTTGCAAGTCCTAATTACAAGCCTTACACAAAACTCTATTGGAACCGCTAATCACCCCAAATTTTTTCAAAAATTCTCATTTTTTTACTTGTCTAGGTTTAACTTGGGAATTTCAAAGTTCTAAAAAGGTTATATTTTTACAAATTTACAACCGATAGCGTCGTGATAAAAAGAACCAACATAAGAAAATTATGAAAAGGCATGGCAAACTTAGTTAAAATTTGATTATATACTTGATCACATAAAAACCCATTCCCACAAAAGTGAGTTTTGAGCCTTTATTAAGCATACAAATACATATCTTTAAATTAAATGCTCATTTTTCGTTTCTTGTGTGAATGGCCGCTTGGTTCTTACGACTCTAGAACTTGCCATGACGATACATTCCCGGTCCTTACCAACTTAAACCCGAGTAAGTAAATGATGGAGGCATTAGGACTAACCCTTTTTATTTCTACACCATTATTTTTTTTTACCACCTACTCAAAATCCCCCTAGTTAGCCTCTTTGAGCCTAAACATTTTCATTTCGTAACCCAAACCAAACACCCTTTCACCCACCAAAACCTTTTTCATTTTTAACCCTTTGTTTTAGTAACTAGCTCGGTTCTTTGTATGACTTTAAAAAAAAAAAAAAATTATGTGTTGATGATGAAGCAAAAACAAATAAACAAGCAAGTTCATCAAAAATAACTTTGTTTGAAAAATAGCTTCATCAAATAAAAAGTTGAAAAATAGAAAGTCTTACAAAAACCGATGCTTTTTACGCTTTTTCGCTTTTTTTTACTAACCACTAACCACTAACCCAACCACCTACCTTTAACCCAAGCCTAACCCTTCACCCAAAAGTCCTCTTGATATTTACAAAGGTATATAGTTAAAAAGGAGGAGGATTGATTGCTTGGCAAGCTTATGGTAGGAGTAAGTTTCATGCCGCTCTCGAGTGATTCACTAAAATACATCTTCGGCCGAGTGTTGAGTGATCCACCGTGAGGTATGTGAACTTGTATATAAATAAAATTTTAAAGAGGCATGTTATGCCCTAATAAGTAATTTATCTTATGAAAAGTTTTAAATAAATCATGACGAATAGGATTGTAAATAAATAAAAATAAAACTTAATAAAGAATCTTGCAAATCCCGACACTCTATGACAAGCCAAAAAACCTTCTCTTCTACCCATTCCATTTGGGAGTGTAAAGCCATATTATAAAGAGTTTTGCTTGAGGACAAGCAAAGATTCAAGTGTGGGGGTATTTGATCTGTGCAAAATGCAACATATAAATTACATCAATTGTGGCATAAAACTAACCCTTTTTTAGAACTAATGTTGGAAAAAGTGTGCTTTTGTCTTCCTTTTGTATTTTCAGGATTAAATGAGCTCAAATTAACAAAAGAAGCAAAAAGGCAGCTAAATCTAGCATAAATACAAGAAAAGGAACAAACGTGGCATCCCCGACCCCCCTCGACAGCATCTCCCAAAGCAAAAACAAGAAGAAAGCTGAGCATGGGGCTGTGCCCAGCTGAGCACGGGGCGTGCCCAGCTCAACACGGGGCGTGCCCAGCTCAACACGGGGCCGTGCTCAGGGAGCACGGGGCCGTGTCCAGGATGGTCAGCCCTGGCACAAAAGACAAACATGTAGAAGCTTCTATTGCCCACCACGGGGCCGTGCCCAGCGGACACGGGGCCGTGGTCAACGCAAAGATACGCAGAATCTTGCCAAATCTGATAGCACAGATATGCTTCTGCACACGGGGCCGTGCCCAGCGGACACGAGGGCGTGATCAACTAATGCGGACAAGAGCAATTAATGAAGAAAGAGAAAAAGGGTGGACATGGGGCCGTGTCCAGTGGACACGGGGCCGTGTCCAGGCTTCTGTTTAGCCTATAAATAGGAGTGCTTGGCTCAAGTTCAAACCATCCCTTGGCACACCACCTCTCTCACACTTCACCCACCACCCACCACCACCATAACACCATCATCCACCACCATCATCCATTGTCCATCATAGAGTGTGTGAGTCGTCTCGGGATCCAAGATTGATCGTAAGAGTTCTTGACAATCAAGGCCATGTTTGCCTAAGTCTCTTACATCACTTGGTGAAGACAAGTGTCTAGTGTAATACTTTTTATTTCTAATCTTTTCGCACTTTTTACTTGGTTTTGTATTAATGACTTTAATAACTAGTTTCTTATGTTGAAGGTGATTCTTCCTTATCGTTTGTCCGTGGTGTCTTGGCATTATTTTACTGTCTATATAAAATAAAAGATTTTCACCATTCATATCTCCACGGTCTATATGGAGGTATGTTGGCTACCTGGTCGGGGGTTAAGGGAACGGTTTGGTAAGAGTCTTGCCATTGTTCAGCGTTTAGAGGTCCTGCAATGGACCTGGGTCAAATTTAGTAGGACCTCCTTCAATACTTAACGGTATTGGATGGCGGAGGTCCAAACTCTTTGATCCCCTCATAAGTTAACTACTATTAATACTATAACCCGACTATTTAGGACTGTATCCCTGCTGACTCAGACTACTTAGTCGAGGGTAACGTCACCTCCAAAAGAGGGGCCTACCATAATTTGCATTAATAACTTAATTAATTATCTTTCAATAATCCGACCCTTTAGGATTGTATCCTTGCTGACTCAAACTACTGGGTTGAGGGTAACGTCACCTCCAAAAGAGGGGCCTACTACAATAACTAAGACAATCTCTTAAAATAGTGCAGAAGTGCGGAAATAATCAAAGGTTACACTATACACGAGTCGGAACCAAGTGATTCATCTTGTCTATCTGTTTTTATTTTATTTTCAGCATTTTAGTTAGTTTTTATTTTTCTTAATTTAAAACATTTTTCTAAACTTTTTGATTTGATTAGACGTTGAGGATAAACCGGTACTAAAAGCTCTTGTGTCCTTGGACGACCTCGGTATCTTACCAACACTATACTACGTTCACGATGGGTGCACTTACCCATATGTGTGTTTAGTGTTAGTAAATATCGTGTTTTATAAATTTAAAACTTGGCTAAAAAAAGTGTTAAAGGGCTTAAAATATACACCTAATATATATAACACTTCACACGCATCAGGGTACGCACGAATGAACTCAAACTTGAAACCCTAGAAGCGCATAGTAGATCCGTGCAGATCTACTCTCCTTTATCCGTGCGGATTGACTAGATTAACATATGATCTTTTCTTTGAACATTATATCACTTTGTCTTGAACATTCGATAGCTACGATACGTGATTGACGGAAGCGATTGACATATGTACTCACAGACCCCCCCCTTGGATATTGCTGCAGACAATCTCGTAGCTTTTTCATTCCTTCTGAGTCTTTAACAAGCTTTGACAAATTCCGCATCATAGGCTCCCCTTTGCTTTAACAGATTCCCCTTGGATTTGCATCTTGATTTATCATCTCCCCCTTTCAATAGACCCTCTCTCCATGCTCCCCCTTGCTTTAAGCTTCCAGCTTTCAGTTTTCAGAATTGGAAACCTGGCTCTACCTGAATGTATGACAGTTAAAGCTTTTTAAGTCATCCAAAATTTGTAACTTGGCTCTAATGCAGAATTAAACAAATGAGAATTTGTAAACCCAAGAACAAATTACCTGGCTCTCTCCCCCTATTAAATAACTATATATGACATGTAAAGCATCTAATTATCACAAACTTTCACAGATAATCAAGTTCAATTTAATGACCTTGATTCATCTGATTATCTACCAAGTTCAAACTAATGACCTTGGAGACTTCACAAGCTGTTTTTTTTTTTTTTTTTTTTCATTACAAAACCTCAAGTTTCAAATTAATGAACTTGTTTATTTTCGGAGACATGATCATCATACTTAGATTTTGAAACTCAACTTTCCAACATCGGTTGTCGAAACATAAAGTGAAACAAAATCTTTTTGTATTTTACAAAGTTTATGCTAAAACACTCAAAATCTTTTTGTGATTTTTTAATGAAATGCAATAAAAAAAATTCACAAACATGTTTTTGTTTGAGTTCGTGTCAGAGGATCATATCAGTTTATGACACATCACCAGCACCATTGATCTTTATAAACTTTGAGTTCTAAATGATTCACCTAGATTGTCAGTATACTGGTCCACTTAATTTTTCACACAAAGTTCAATTGATTCAAGATACGAGATTAGTGTTTTAAGAACTTATCTTATTCGCGTGTCCCACCTTAGAATATACTCCCGTATCAAGATTCCCTAGATTCAGTCTTATAGGTGAATATACCTAAATGATATATGTACTCTGGGTTTGTGCGAGGCCTTGAGAGCTCAGGTTAGAACTTCCGTTCAGTAAACGAGATGAAGGCTCGACTTAAAGGCGTGTTCCACTTAGGAATCTTTTCTTTACAACTGCACTTGATATATATCTTTTGATATTATTTCAATTTTTATGCAGAGGGAAAGCTTTAAGCGCAAAAGCATTATACGAGGTCTAGGCCATTGCTGACGCAAAATCAGAAGACCAAGTATAATACCCCAAATATCAATAAGTATAAAGACCCAATATCTCAGAATCAGGCAATCTCTCAAACGAAATTTCGGAGTACTAAGTCCATATATCCAAGACATGTTCCCCACGAGATAAGAAAGTTATTGATTTAGGTTTATATCTCGAAATCAATTTACTAAGTGTGTAAAAACCTACTGGTATATCATCAGTGAGACCGTTTATCACATTTGACTTTCCATTTCTTTAGCATGATGTGATAGTCTACTGATGTACTATCATTTTCTCTTTTTACACAAAACTCTTTTTTGCCTTTTTTCATGTTTTTGTCATTTTTTAAATTTTCAAATGTTTTTATATTTTCAAAATTTTTTTACTCCCCCTAAAATCCAAAACATTTTTAAGAAATTTGACAAACCGATGTAGATAGCTTCATCTCACCATCCGTTTTTTGCTTTACATGCTCTATTTAGAATAAAACACCCCCATTATTTACAACACATTGATTTTTAAAAGTTTGAAAACTGTTTTTCCAATTTTGTTTTATCATGTTTGTTCAGCTGTGAGGGTTTCGGCGTATTCACTCAATATTTTTCAAAAATTTTTTATTTTAAGAAATTTAAAAACAAACCATTTTTTATGTTTTATGTTTTTCTATTTTTATTTTGTTTTTGGTTTATGTTTTTATTTATTCTTATTATTATTATTAACAAACCACACTTCCTATTTTATCCACAGGAAACTGCCTCCTCCCGTGCCAGGCGGTTCCGCTCTTCGTGTTGACATTCAGCTGCCTTCTGGAGCACCTGCACATTCATCTAACTCAATTACTTGAGTGATGCAACCCAGGCCTGTTTGACCTTGGGTATTGTAACACAATACAACTCATTCAACTTTGGAAAATCTTTGTCATTTTTAACAAAAACTTTTTCATTCTTATTTTCAACCTTCTTGGTTGAATCGATTTTCCGTTTCTCATTCACAGAAGTCTGTTTATTGACTACCCAAATTTGTCCCGTTGAAACATTTTTTTGATAAAATCTTGAATCATTTTGAATGTTTCATTTTGACAAATCATTCTTTGGTTTCCAAATTTGTTTTGGTTCAAACTTGGATGTTTTTGGCTTCCAAGTTTGTTTTGGTTTGAAACATCAACTTTTGGTTTCCAAATCTGTTTTGATTCAAATTTGGGTGTCTTTGGTCTCCAAGTTTGTTTTGACACAAACTTAGTTTGTCACACCCTGACTTTTGCGGAAGCATGATTTGGTGTGACTTGCTTAATATCATTACATTCAATCACAACAACAACTATATGATAAAAACCGAAGGTGATCATCCATTAATTAAGTTTAAAACATAACAACATTGTTTGAAACATAGACATCGAATTCGAGTACAAACCATGCAACTTGTTTTTAGAGTTCACAAAGACTCGACAAAAGACATTAATTAACAACCGGGCTTTGGGAGTTGTTTCTTATCTAGGATAAGACACACAATCCAAATCCTCAGACATAGGACGACACCTTTTATTCTCAACTTCACTTGAAACATCCAAACGCCTGCCAGATCCTTACTTAATTACCTGAAATACATGTATTTTGAAAACATCAACAAAAGTTGAGCGAGTTCATGTGGGTTTTGTGTGTGTGCACGAGTCATCCTTGAAAAAATTTGTAACTATATATGTATGTATATGAAAACTGGTATGAAGCAACAAGGAATAGATCAATTAATGTGTAGCTAATACATTAACATACGTGAAATGGCGTAGGAAGACTCAAACCTAGTAGATTTTGCACCGGGCCTCCGGCTGTAAGACATAGTCACCTCATGGGCCACCCTGGTCCACATGGGTGTGGGCTTGCTACACCCAAATAGATCTATCACTCATGTCCCTCGGTTCTAACGCGAGGACTAATGGTCCTAAGAGTGCGCCTACCCAATCACATGATCTAACAGTATTTTCCTTAGCTAACCATACCTTTTGTAATCGTTAGTAAACATTTAGTAACATGTACTTCACCCCTGAATTTATAAAACTGAAAACAGTTAGAAGAAAAGGGGGGACATGAACTCACAGTTTTGCATTACTTGTATCCGATGTAACTCAAAGCTTCCTCTAGAACGCACGACTACCTACATGCGTACTACGGTCCAATAGACGAGCAGATCGTGCCTTGTCTTAGTATTGATTAGTGTCTTTGAGTTCCGTTTCAAAGTGTGTTCATTATTATTCCAATTATATAATTATTTGTTAAAATAATTAATATTTTAACTTAAATTATATTTATTAAATTTTGGAATAATTGTTAAAACAATATATTTTAACTTAATACTTCCCAAATATTTATGCTTGTATTTCCTTCCCAAGGATGGGGTATCTTATACTTGTATATTTTGCCATGTATTAGGGTCGTATTCCGGTGTGAATTTATACGTACGAGAATACGTATTTTTATTGTATTCATTAAGTACCCTTATACTCAATTTCGTATTAATTTTTCCGGAATATCATCTTTAATAAAAGTCCACCAATATATATTTCCAAAATATATATATATATATTGTAATAAGTATTAGAGTAAAATGCTCGGATAGTCCCTGTGGTTTGGTGAAATTTCACCTCTAGTCCTCAACTTTTCAGAATTACACTCTTAGTCCCTGTGGTTTGACAAGTTGTTACTCGGATAGTCCCTAAAGCGGATGAAGGTTACTCGGATAGTCCCTGTGGTTTGACAAGTTGTTATTCGAATAGTCCCTGTGGTTTGACAAGTTGTTACTGGTTTGAAAAGCTAACATCCATCCGCTTTGGGGACTATCCGAGTAACAACTTGTCAAACCACAGGGACTAAGAGTGTAATTTTGAAAAGTTGGGGACTAAAGGTGAAATTTCACCAAACCACAGGGACTATCCGTGCATTTTACTCTAAGTATTATTTAGAAAAATTATTTATGATTTTTCTCTTGGCAAATATTTGTATTTCCTCCATAAGTTTCAAAAATAATATATTTTCATGTCCAACACAAAAATACATATATACACTCATTTTTCTCCAAAAATGATATTCTTCATATTTATTTGAGGAATTATATTTTTCACCTCAGAATATTGTATTTCGTGTTTGTAAGAAAATATGTATTTCTTAAAAAAAATAATATATCTTCTAAAGTTTCAAGAAAAATATATATTTCATACTTGTCAAAAATAATACATTTTTCCCTTTCAGACATATGATATATTTTTGTAGTAATTGTATAAATCATATTTTTGCTTCCTTGGTGTCCAAAATATTATTTACCAAACTATACTTTGTGAATAAATTCCGGAATATTTTTGTAAGTCTTATCCCATAGTTCGGTTTCACCAATATTTTTGTGTAAATGTGTATATTTATTCCTTGGAATTTTGGTAATATTTTGGATTGTAATTTCTTGGTATTTTGATGTGTTATATTATTTCATGTCCTAAAATAATATAACTAATACACAAATATACAAATAATCACACACATGGTGTCTTCTAAATATATATTCCCTAAATACATATTTAGCCACTTTTATTTATGAAAATCAACCTCCAATAATTATATTTCTGTAACAAAAATTATGGCAAAGTTTTGTAGAAAACTCATGGTTAAAATACACTTGTAAATATTTGCTTAAAATTATTTTCCTAAGTGTTTATATTTTTAGAAAATTTTGCCATAGTTTCCCCTAAAAATGGAGGTTTCCATGCTTTCAAGCATATCATTTTCTTTTGTAAACATCATCACAATCAATTCACAATTATCAACAAACAACCTTTACTTACCAATTTGCTAAAAATCATGCATTTTCTACTACTTCATGAACTTGAATATTTGTAAAAATTTGTAGTAACTTACTAGTGTTCTTAGTAAGTCTTGTTACCCTTTAAAATGTGATTAGTTATTTAAAAACTTCATTTTTAAAGATTATAGATGTTTACAACTTCTTGTCACATTTTCTAGATATGCATTCTTCTTGTTACACAAGTGTTTCTACACTTGTTTAACCACTAAAAATAAGACTTGTTTATGTAAGAACCAAGATTAAATGAAACTCATGTTTTTTAACTTGGTTCCTTTGAAAAACCATTCATAAATCTTTAGATCTATATGATTATTAACTTACTTTGATCATTATTTTTCAAGAAATCAAGGTATTCTTTCAAGTTCATGATTCATGTGTGGATAATCTATCATCCTACAACATTTCTACTTTCTCATCTTGCTAGATTATGTTTTTAATCATGATCTAGCAAGATCTTATGATGATCAACATCATTTCTACAAACAATCGATGATCAACAAGCATAATAACTCATATTCATCAAGATTACTTCATTAAACAAGCTTATGTTCATGTTTACTTCTTATGATCTTTAGTGTACTTTAATATTTTGATTATGATTCTTCTTTAACCACTAACAATGGAGGTCATATAGCAAGATCAAGACTCTTACCACTAGCACAAGGCTAGGGATGATCAAGTGAGGAAAACAAGTGGATAAAAGCAAACGGTGAAGGTCCTTTAGCTTCTGAGAGCTCCAAGCTTCCTAATACACCTTCTTACACTTTTGTATAGTAATGGAAAGGGGTGAAACAAGATTGGATGATGGTGGTGGTGCTTGTGTAGTTTCGGCCGAAAGCAAGGGAGGAGAAGAGAGGAGAAGGTGTGTGTTTTAGTGTGTGTTGAAATGAGCTTATGCCTTGCATGTTCTTTTATAAACCAAGTCCTCATGTTAACCCTTGTATAATATGTTACAAAAAGCATGAACAAGATCTAATATAAAATTAAAACAAATCAAGATGGTGGGGGCCACTTGGGCCGTGAACTAGGTGGGGGGGGGGGGGTCTAGATTAGGCTTTAACCAAACTAGTTACTTACTAGTTGAAATCTAAGTATTAGTTACGTGTTTCAGTTATTAGATATTTTTAGGAGGTGTTATGATGTTCGGGGACCATAACTAGCTTGGTAATGTTAGAACAATGCTTCTAGTGTAAATTTGATGTTTCGGGTAGTGTCCGGTTGTTTGGTTGGTTACTGGTTCGTTAAAGTGCTAAACTTTGCAGTTCAGTGTATTTTATGTATCTTTTTGTGACACTTTTGATTCCCGACACTTAGGAAAGTATCCAGGACCATTTAAGCATATTTCTACATGATATTATGTTGTATTTTGCTGAATTCTGCAGTTTATGTGAGTTTTAGGCACTTTCCGGCACTTAAACTATCACTAGGAAGGCAGTTTTGTGATCCTTACTTTCCTACTCACTATACTAGAGTCATACTTAGTTTCTGGCTCATTCTGTATCTCAATGCACTGTCTGCCTATGTGCTGAGTTCTGTCATGCATGTATAGATATGGATAACACCACAGTAACTAACCATAATACCGAACCAAGACCTATTGAATCAGGTGAATCCAAGGACATCTTTCTATACTAAGAATCCAATGGTTAAAAGGTATGTTTTTCAGAATTTGACATCAAAGGATACGCGTTGTATAGACGTAACATCTGGTGTCACTTACATCGCAGGGGTCCAATAAAAGAGGAGTTCTGACCAATAGAATTTCAACAGATTGTTTACAATATGCAAACGAATTTTAGAAACAATAACATCCGCTAGACTAACTCAAAATCAACAAGCTCAAATGTAACAATAACATGAAAATGAGCCGTCAACTTTCGAAATGAATGAATAAAATTGGTGTGTTGACAGTATTGAATCGCAAGAGTACACCGAAATGAAATACAATCGAAGCTGGTATACCAAAGTCTTAATTCATAGTTGCACTAAGAATGTTTAAAAGGCAAGTTGAGCCAAGAATATGGGTAGTTGCGTGTGAAACGGTTGACCATGACTAGCACAAGCTACAAGTTTGTAACAATACCACAATGTGTCGTAAGTGACATAATTCAATAATAGCGGTGACCGAACAAGTTCACCGTGTTTGAAATCAAATGAAAGTGTAATGAAGCGAACCTGAAAATGTGATTCAAACGACATCACATAATTTTTCAATTGAACATGGAACACCAAAGAATTACTGTTTTCGATCGAAGATGAAAAAGCGATAAACACTGCAAGGCATTCGATCGATAATGAAAGAACCGTTAGGAGGTACACTGGAATGTAAAACGAATCTTATGTACCATTGTCCTAGCACACAACTGCGTTAAGACTACTTTAATCATGATGAAACCGAACGGATTTAGAGCAAATCAATAAATAGACAATTAAATCCGTGTATGAGATGCGTAAACGAGGTTAGCGCAAGCTTCAATCTAGTGAAAACATCGCCATAAGGTGTTGAAATCAACAAACGAATTAATGGAGCCGTAGACCAAACAAGTCTACTGCGACTTGGAACAAATGAAACTCTCGCAAAAATGAATTCGAATATGATGCTCTCAATACATCATGTGGTGTCTTGAATTGAATACGTGAAATGAACAAGTTCAAGCAATTGAACTTGATTTTAGCAAAATCTAAAAACAAACGTATGTATTGACAAGGGAATTTCGGCATGGTTGCAAGGATAAGCCATGTTTGTAACTGAAAAGGAATGAAATTTCAAGAATGGTTTTGTTGACTCAATATCAAGGAGTTGATACTTACAATAATGCAGAATACCCGAGTCACAAGGCAATTATGGGATATAACGAAATAATCTTTGTAACTTTGATGAAAACGATCATTAGAAGGGAGCTACATGCGTGACCAACAATTGCATGTGCATCATATGAAACGATCTAGTAGTGAAGCAAATAAGTAATCACTCTAGTGAAGAAAATTGACCTGATGCAACTACCACTAAGAGGAGTAGGGACGCAAGAATCTACTTGCTAGAAGCAAAAGTGGAAATTTCAATGAAAGAAATTTGAGTACTTTACCCGTTTGGTTAACTAAAATAGTCTGCACGACGAAATGATAGGGTTTGCCTGAGTTAATAGACGTGGTTTCCTAAGCGATAACCTTTAACGAGTTCTGACCTACGCTCCTGGTAGTTGATGCACATACTAAAGCTGTCGTCCTTCTTCTTGACGAGTAGAACTGGAGTTTCCCAAGACGAGAAGCTTGCTCTGTTAACTTCCTTCTCTAGCAACTCCTGAGGCTACACTGACAATCCTTGCATCTCCGAAGGTGTAAGTCGCTAAGGCGCCTTGGCTGCAGGAGCGGCGCCTGGAACCAAGTTAATGTGGAATTTGACTTGTTACTGAGGGAATAGTCGTGGAAAGTCTTTGGGGGGAGACTTCAGGATATTCCCTTCCACAGGGATATCTTCGAGCTTCGGTTCTTCGGCTTCCTTGACCACGATATGAGCCAAGAGGGCAATACACCTTTTACACAAAACTTCCGTGCCTTCAAACAATTGGAAATCTGTAGGGGCGCATCCTGCTTATCTTCACGAATCACGATCGTCTCCTCATTTGCCATCGGGGTGCGGATAGTCTTCTCCTGGCACGCAATCTCTGGACGGGCACTTGGCAATCAATCCATCCCAACTACGACGTCGAAGCTTCCCAACTTATTGGCAGAAGATTTATCGAAACTCACCTTCCCCAAGCTTTACAACGCCGTCCCTAATCACTCCTTAGGCTTCTACTAGCCTCCCATTAGTTAGTTTTGTCAAGTATAAGATATCTAACTTATCTGCTACTATCCCAAGTATATTCTTAAGCCCTAGATGTACAAAGTTACAGTTGGTACTAGCATCAAATAGCATAGATGCAAAGTGTTGGTTAGTAGAAAACGTACCAGTGACTTCATTTGGACCCTGGCATGCTTCAGGAGCTCCAATATTGAATGCTTCTTCATGGTCTTGGCTAATCTCCCTTGGGCAATCTTTCCTAAAGTGCCCCACGTCACCGTAGTTAAAACACCCTTGACCACATTCTTGATTGTTGCCATTTTCGCTTTGATGGTTGTTGTTGTTGTTTCCCTTGCGATTTTCGCTACTATCTTGGCCTTCTTTTCCATATCCAGCACCATACCAACACGTCTCCTTAAGATGACCAATTCTCCCACAAGTTTCGCATTTCCTATACCTACATCGCCCAATATGATGTAGTAGACAGTTGTCGCACTTAGGGAGAGTACCCAAGTATCCTTTTCCCTTCTTGTCTTTGTTGTTGTTGTTTGCCCGATCACCTTCTTGGAAATCAATGAGCTTCCTTTTGTTCTTTCCAGGTGACTCCACCCGAGTTTCCTTCTTCTTGTCAGGGGTTGAAAGCTCTTCTAGTCTAAGTGCTTCCTTAGTGAGCGCTAAACTCAAGGTACTCGCACTAATAGTTGTTGGCGGAAACTGATGCCGTCATCAAGCGCAGGATCTGAGGCGCCAGTCCCCAGATGAATGGCTGCATCCTTTTCAACTCTGGTTCCACTAGATATGGAACAACTCGTGACAAATCATGAAGTCTCTGCACGTACTCCACCACCTTTGGACCTTCTATCTTTAGTCTCCAGAATTCAAATTCCAGCTTCTAGATCTCCATCTGCGAACAATACTCTCTACACATCATTTCTTTCAGCTCATCCCATGTTAAAGCATTCGTAGCAGCCTCGCCCATTATTCGAACCCGAAGGTTCCACCATAACAGAGCCTCATCTTGAAACGATCCTGATACACACGGGACTTGTTTCTCTGGCGTACATCCTCTCATTCACAAAACATAATCCATATTTTCGGCCCATTTAACAAAAGCTATGGCACCTCCAGTGCCATCAAAATCTAGAGGCTTGCACTCTAAAAACTGCTTGTAGGTACAACCTGTACCCAAGCAATCATCGTCACGGAAAGAATTAGCAAAGCACATTGGGAGTTGTCCAAATGTATTGTAATGTGTCTTAAGTGACTTAAACATTACCATTAGGCGGGTTATTCCCTAAGGTACTTTCGCTGTGTTTGTAGCGAAGAACCTCGTGTCGAGCTATAGCCTGTGAGACATGCGCTTGCCATTCTGCCTTGGTCAGCCGAATGATTTCTTGTTGAGACATCTTCTAAGAAGAATTTGGATTGGTCAAGTCTCATTCGTTTAGGGAGTGTATATAGTTGTTTAGAGGTCATATGTACATACACATAATAAATTATCATATCAACCAATCAAGCAACAGCATAATCGTAGCCTAAACAAGTAAATGGGAATGTTTAATGAGAGTATAACAGACAAACACGTAACATTACAATCATAGCACAAACCTGTATATCAACAACATGTTTAACGAGAACATTACGATTGGGCTTTCATTAATCATTGACCACAAGGTATTGTTACATGTTTTGCAAAGTGTATCATCTCAAACGGGAACACAGGGTCACACTACCCTTGTCCAGCCAGTCTACGAATCTACAAAGGTCTTATGTTCGAAAGTGATCTCCAAAAAAGGCTTCCCAAGCTCAGCTCAATAGTGGTGCTCTCATCCTGGGTAACGCATCTGCATAAAACCAAAATCCTACTGTCTTGATGGCGGAGGAGGAGGAGGGAGGAAAATCAAACTGAGAACATTTGCAAGCTCCTCCTCGAGCTTGTGCACAGACGAAGCAAATAACGGACCTCCTGCTCGATGGTGAGAAATTGAGCATCAAACTCTGGAAAAGGAGTAAGAGGAGCAGGTGGGTGGGCAAAAGGAGGTGGTGATGAATTAGGGGGAACGGAAGCATGCTGACAAGGACATGGTAAAGGACGCGGTCACTACTAGAAAATAGGGTTTTTGTCATGAAACTTTTGGTCACAAAATAGTAGCAATTTCCCTATTGTCACCATTTTGCCACCGAAAATGCGGTGACAAAAACACCCGTGTCAATTGCCCTACTGTTACCAAATAGCCACCATTTTTATATTTTGCCATCTTATTTTTGCCACCACAAAATTGGTCAAAATTATTTGTCACCGCTTCATGTTTTCTACGGTGCACCTTGTTTGCTACCGATTTGCCACCATTTAGTTTGCTACCGATTTGCCACCATTTAACCACCATTTTCATTTACCGATTTTCCACCATTTAACCACCATTTTCATTGAAAACCTGTGGGCATTTAGCGAGCTTGTTGAATTATTTGCTACCATTATTTGCTACCATTTTGTGATTGCTTGAATATTGTTGAATTATTTGCTGCCATTATTTGCCACCATTTTGTGATTGCTTGAATATTGGTTTTTTATTCAGCTTGATTTTTCATTTTCCCTACTTTTTTCATAAAAATTACATATCAATAAAATTACAAAATTATATAAAAAGTCTAATATGATCACGAAAACCCAAAATTATATAAAACGTCTATGTATCAAAAGCATACAAAACATTCTAATAGAAATACCAGCTAAAACATCAAATAACTAAAAAATCCGAATACGATAAACATCGAAACATTCAAAACCAAGTGTTTGTAGCCTATCTTCAAATTGTACTTGTTAACACAGCTTCAATTTGTGACATCGTATCAAGTATAGCATCTTTATCCACCTTATCTTTTTTTTTCAGCCAACAACCCTGCAATAATTCCATTTAGCCTTTCTTTTTCTTTTTCTTCATCCTTTTCTTTAATGGGCTCCTTGATAACTAAGTTCAACTTTTCAATCTAGAAAACAACCAATGAATTGAATCAAGAATTCAGAATTAACGAAAACTAATAACGGGTCAAGTTGGTTGCAAAGATAACAATATCCAATTGTGAGCTACAATTCAAGTGCTAGAAGCTAAATGGATATTGTCTCACCATAGAAAAATTTTGAATACAAAAAGACTCGCATGTCTTTATCTACTACCAGCATAGAAAAGAAACAAGAATTGTATAAATGGATATTGTCTCACCATAGTAGCTAATAGTCTAACTCATGATGCAAATTTGCACTCAGAGACTCAAGTATTAAACATCTGGATTGCCACAACTGTACATAAAAACCAAAAATCATTATTATAAACAATGTTATAAAACTTCTATATATTCAAAATCCAAAAAAAATATATGCTATATTTGTTGTACCAAAAGCTATATTTTGGGAACAATCTCAAATAAGCTAAAAGCTCAGCTTTTGCTCGCTTTAATATCGCTTAAACAAGTCAAATCTTAACTCGAGCTTGGCTCACCAATGTTATTAGTTTAAATCATAAGTCGAAACCGACTTACACCCATATAATAGGGGGTATAACAAGTATATAGGAGGTACTTTTAGCCAAATCCGTTGTTAAACGATAGATAAAAGATTAATCGCATTCAAAAGCTATATAGTATAAATGTTGAGTGAATCGCATTAACCTTGAGAGCAGGGACAAGAACTTTTGGCAAATGGGGTTGAATCTAGCTTTGCTCTGTGCTCAACTTCTGGTATCGAAATTCATGTTGCTACAAGTTCAAATCACCGCAGATCAGTGATATTCGCAGTTCAAATTCTTGTGGGTCCCACACAAAACAAAAGGAAATACCACATTTGTTAACTAATTTCATATTGATACAAATCAAAGCAGACCTTTTCAATTTGAATCCGCAAAAGAAATAACAAAAAAATCATGAAGCAGAACGTTTAGTATCTAATTCATTCTAACTAGTATTTTGACCCGTCGCGGTTGCGGCAACGTCAAAACTTAAATAACCCGAGTTTATACCATCAAATATTTTAGCAGAACAGTTGAGCGTGAAGAAGTGTTACCCTTACGATATATATCGCTAAATTTCATGCCAAAAAAACAAACTGAAACCCAGCAGTGGATCAGTTTTGACCCATTTGTTCCTGTAGAAAATTGCAGAGTAATCAGAATGCAGATCCATTTGTGCTTGTAAATAAAGTTGCATAACTAATTAGAATAAAGACCCATGTAAATAAAAATTGCATAGTAATTGTTAAAATATATTAATTATTCCTTTTGTAATACTAAACTTTGAATAAATTTATTAAAATTCAATAAACATTAGCATAAGTTCTATAAAACCAACCCAAAAAGTGGTACGTACATGTTAGTCGAAAAGGGTCGGACCCACCGGAACCATGCCAGACCCGACCCGACCCGACCCGCGAACTGTTTAGAGCATATCTTAAGAACGGGAACCGACCCTTTTAGTACAGGGTCAGTTCGGTTCCAAAAGGTTGCAAAAAGGTCAGTCCTCACATAAGACCCACATAACCGTTTTTGAAACTTAAATTTTTGGCTCGGGCCAAGCTGAGGCCTCAATCAATCATCATCCACAATGCAATGTTGCTATAAGAACATTATTAAATTTTACTAATTCATACAATCATTAATACACTAAATTAAATAACATAATAAATAAGATAATAAATAGTAATGTATATAAAATATAAGTTTCCAAAACCAAAAAACCATATGCTTCTACATACAACAATAGTGGTTATATTGACATGCAATTGTTTTCAACAAATAACAGTAGCAACTAAATTGCAGTATCATGCAATAACCTTGAAATATGCCCTTACTTTTTACTCACTTACAAACCATGAATTATCATCAAAATGGTATCAAGAGGGATACAACGGTTACCTTTTGGTGGTGAAATCCTTTGAAAATCAAACTTGTATCCTTGCTTCTACTACTTGTAACCTACTACTTCATCCTTGACCAGTAATCTATTATTCATAAAAAACACAAACACACAACCAATTTTAAAGATCATCACAGCCTATCCTCATATCATATCAGTAGTATAGTGTATGAAAATAAGATTCAATGATAATCCAAGATTAAAGAAATTGCAGCTCATATAATCAATTATATGCAAATCAAGAGCAAACCCATAACAAAAACCAAAATATAGTTTCCAGCCAAGCATACTTTCCAGCCAGACTCAGTCATGAAGTACCGTCGGTGAGGATTTCCGACCGCCGGAATGTCACCTCCTACCCCAGTCTTGTGTTCTTTATTTCCATATATCCTTACCACATCGACTGCTCTAATTTAATACACAACCATCCCCTATATATTCCCTTCGTAAACCCTAAATATTAAGTATCGTTCATAATCAAGATCAAGATGTCAGACAACATCCCTTTTGAAATCCAAGGGAAAATCATGAAAAACTTCAATGGAGATCATTTAGTCAGAATCATCTGCGCTCAAATCTTTGTTTATTTTTTTATCATCTACTAAGGTAAGAAATCGAAGCTAGGAATCAATTGAAAGGCCAATAAATCAACAACAAACACGAAAAAAGAAGCTCATAAATAATTCATCAACAATGAACCCTAATAAATGATTTGCTCATTAATCGCAAAACAATAGAATCTCGAAATTTTACCAAAAGCAAAATCCATACCTTCGATTAAGAATAACAAGATGTTAGTCATAGTTCCCAACAAACCGAACCCTAAGAAATCATTTGCTCATTGCTGAAGTCCAACGGTTGCCAATTTTTGGGAGCGATTAGGGTTTTGGATCATCGACAATGAGGTGGAGTAGAGGATGATTCGATTGGTGATGGTGGAGCGGAAGCGATGATTCTAGAGATTTTGGGGAGCAAAGTTCAGAATCAGAACCCTAGATGTGATAACTTAGTTGATATCCTGCTTAAATGTAACGTGACGGTGGCAAACTGAATGGCAGTCGAAAAATGGTGGCAACTTTAATAAACCTTTTTATATTTGCATATTTGACACCATTTTGCTATTGTTTTCTTAATTTTTATTATTATTTATGATTTTTCGGATGTATTTGCTACCAAAACCATTTCGGTTGAAAAAAGGTAGCTAATTTTGTGATCATTATTTTCGGTGGCAAATTTCGGTGGCAATTGCCCAATTTTCTAGTAGTGGGTATCGACTCAAGCTCCAAGACTTTGCGACTCATAACTTCAAATCGAAGCTGAAGCGAATAAAGTAACTCATCCTGTGTATAGCCAACAAAATGCGAGGGATGGTAGGGGTCTGAGGTCGCCATAAAATACCGCGGGGATCCTCTAAATGACTCATTAGTTGGTGAAGAAGTAAAAGGAGCAAAAGGTGCAGGCTGAGATATGTGTGGGGAAGCTGTTGTAACATGAGGGTCATGACTAGGCTGCTGGCCCGAAGTGTCTTCCCCAGGACGGGGTGCGGGTATGTCCTGCAAGAAATCGATAAGTAATTCAACACGATGAACATCAGACTCCACAGAATGAAAAGGAGCAACATTAGCGGGTGCAGGTGCAGGTGGAGGAACAAAAGGCTCAACAACAGGAGGATCAATGGGTGCAGGAACTGGATCAGGTATGAGGGGTGCAATATCAGGTATGCCAAAAGGAATAGGGTCATGATCAGGTAAGGGTTCAGGATCAGCAGGTGCAACATTAGGCTGATCAACAGGAACAAAATCTAGCTCAAGATCAAGCTCAAAGTCTTGTGGAGGGGATGGTGCAGCTGACATGGTTGTATCGTCATCAGAATCAGTGGCATAGCGTCGTAATCCAACTGCTTGCAAAGCGGAAGACGTCACAGACTCAAAGGAATCTGAGACAGAGTGTACACTAGAGTCAGAGGAAATTTCAATAACAGGGATCTCAAAAAGTGGAATAGCAACAACGCCCTCGTCCAGCTTTTCATCAAAAGAACCATCAGCAAACCAAACAATGTTAATATCAATCAAATCGTCAAAAGGCAAATCCTAGAGAGAATAGCCACTAAGGGAATGGGAGCAAGGATCGGTGCCATGACATGCTCACCATCGGGATGATCGGTGGTAGGATGATCATGGACTGGGGTGGGAATAACAAAAGGATCCTCGTCTGGAATGCCATCAGCAAGTGGTAAGTCATCTCCATGGTCAGGCAACTCGGACGACTGAAAGTCTTCGTCATCGTCAGACAACATCTACGGGTCACTCTCTGTATCTGAAGTAAGGAACTCCGGCTCTGGCATAACCTCATCATCTGAGACTACTGCCATGGGATCATGGTCGTCGGACAATTTGCTACCAGATGAAGACATAGTGTCTGTAACAGATCAATCACAACATATGCACATATATTAACCTCTAACATTAAGTATACATGCAAAGTCAATGCATCATAAAATCATGTAATCGTGTATCCTTATCAGTCCTCACAAATCCTTTCTATCCTTCCTAGTCTCCCAGACTAGACCACCTAGTCTCCCAGACTAAACCACCTAGTCTCCCAGACTAACCACTCAGTCTCCCAGACTGAACCACACAGTCTCCCAGACTGAACCACCCAGTCTCTCCAACTGAACCACCCAGTCTCTCAGACTGAATCACCCAGTCTCTCAGACTGAACCACCCAATCTCCCAGACTGAACCAACAAAGTAACTGTGCATTGAGTTTCTTGTCTTTTTATTTTGTAAAAATGTTTGTTTCCCTGGATCTGGTCGTTTCGTGTATGCAATGAAAACATGTTGTAAAAATATTTTCGTGGGAGCCCTAACGATTGTAGTCTAGACTCGAGAAGGAATCCTAGTTCGCTACAACCTGGCTCTGATACCAAACTGTCACACCCTGACTTTTGCGGAAGCGTGATCTGGTGTGACTTGCTTAATATCATTGCATTCAATCATAACAACAACTATATGATAAAAACAGAAGGTGATCATCCATTAATTAAGTTTAAAACGTAACAACATTGTTTGAAACATAGACATCGAATTCGAGTACAAACCATGCAACTTGTTTTTAGAGTTCACAAAGACTCGATAAAAGACATTAATTAACAACCGGGCTTTGGGAGTTGTGTCTTATCTAGGATAAGACACACAATCCAAATCCTCAGACATAGGATGACACCTTTTATTCTCAACTTCACTTGAAACATCCAAACTCCTGCCAGATCCATACTTAATAACCTGAAATACATGTATTTTGAAAACATCAATAAAAGTTGAGCGAGTTCATGTGGGTTGTGTGTGTGTGCACGAGTCATCCTTGAAAACATTTGTAAGTATATATGTATGTATATGAAAACTGGTATGAATCAACAAGGAATAGATCAATTAATGTGTAGCTAATACATTAACATACGTGAAATGGCGTAGGAAGACTCAAACCTAGCAGATTTTGCACCAGGCCTCCGGCTGTAAGACATAGTCACCTCTTGGGCCACCCTGGTCCACATGGGTGTGGGGTAGCTACACCCAAATAGATCTATCACTCATGTCCCTCGGTCCTAACGCGAGGATTAATGGTACTAAGAGTGCGCCTACCCAATCACATGATCTAACAGTATTTTCCTTAGCTAACCATACCATTTGTAATCGTTAGTAAACATTTAGTAACATGTACTTCACCCCTGAATTTATAAAACTGAAAACAGTTAGAAGAAAAGGGGGGACATGAACTCACCTTGTATCCGATGTAACTCAAAGTTTCCTCTAGAACGCACGACTACCTACATGCGTACTACAGTCCATTAGACGAGCGGATCGTGCCTTGTCTTAGTATTGATTAGTGTCTTTGAGTTACGTTTCAAAGTGTCTTCATTATTATTCCAAGTATATAATTATTTGTTAAAATAATTAATATTTAACTTAAATTATATTTATTAAATTTTGGAATAATTGTTAAAACAATATATATTAACTTAATACTTCCCAAATGTTTATGCTTGTATTTCCTTTCCAAGGATGGGGTATCTTATACTTGTATATTTTGCCATGTATTAGGGTTGTATTTCGGTGTGAATTTATACGTACGAGAATATGTATTTTTATTGTATTCATTAAGTACCCTTATACTCAATTTCGTATTAATTTTTCCGGAATATCATCTTTAATAAAAGTCCACCAATATATATTTCCAAAATATATATATTGTAATAAGTATTATTTAGAAAAATTATTTATAATTTTTCTCTTGGCAAATATTTGAATTTCCTCCATAAGTTTCAAAAATAATGTATTTTCATGTCCAACACAAAATATATATATATATAAACTCATTTTCTTCAAAAATGATATTCTTCATATTTATTTGAGGAATTATATTTTTCACCTCAGAATATTGTATTTCGTGTTTGTAAGAAAAATATATTTCTTAAAAAAATAATATATCTTCTAAAGTTTCAAGAAAAATATATATTTCATACTTGTAAAAAATAATATATTTTTCCTTGTTAGAAAAATG
Source organism: Helianthus tuberosus (assembly GCA_030545235.1). Taxonomy (NCBI): domain Eukaryota; kingdom Viridiplantae; phylum Streptophyta; class Magnoliopsida; order Asterales; family Asteraceae; genus Helianthus; species Helianthus tuberosus. The sequence goes on from CM060444.1 coordinate 186,071,195, forward strand.
ATATATTTTTGTAGTAATTGTAAAAATCATATTTTTGCTTCCTTGGTGTCCAAAATATTATTTACCCAAATATACTTTGTGAATAAATTCCGGAATATTTTTGTAAGTCTTATCCCATAGTTCGGTTTCAGCAATATTTTTGTGTAAATGTGTATATTTATTCATTGGAATTTTGGTAATATTTTGGATTGTAATTTCTTGGTATTTTGATGTGTTATATTATTTCATGACCTAAAATAATATAACTAATACACAAATATACAAATAATCACACACATGGTGTCTTCTAAATATATATTCCCTAAATACATATTTAGTCACTTTTATTTATGAAAATCAACCTCCAATAATTATATTTTTGTAACAAAAATTATGGCATAGTTTTTGTAGAAAACTCATGGTTAAAATACACTTGTAAATATTTGTTTAAAAATATTTTCCTAAGTGTTTATATTTTTAGAAAATTTTGCCATAGTTTCCCCTAAAAATGGAGGTTTCCATGCTTTCAAGCATATCATTTTCTTTTGTAAAAATCATCACAATCAATTCACAATTATCAACAAACAACCTTTACTTACCAATTTGCCAAAAATCATGCATTTTCTACTACTTCATGAACTTGAATATTTGTAAAAATTTGTAGTAACTTACTAGTGTTCTTAGTAAGTCTTGTTACCCTTTAAAATGTGATTAGTTCTTTAAAAACTTCATTTTTAAAGATTATAGATGTTTACAACTTCTTGTCACATTTTCTAGATATGCATTCTTCTTGTTACACAAGTGTTTCTACACTTGTTTAACCACTAAAAGTAAGACTTGTTTATGTAAGAACCAAGATTAAATGAAACTCATGTTTTTTAACTTGGTTCCTTTGAAAAACCATTCATAAATCTTTAGATCTATATGATTATTAACTTACTTTGATCATTATTTTTCAAGAAATCAAGGTATTCTTTCAAGTTCATGATTCATGTGTGGATGATCTATCATCCTACAACATTTCTACTTTCTCATCTTGCTAGATTATGTTTTTAATCATGATCTAGCAAGATCTTATGATGATCAACATCATTTCTACAAACAATCAATGTTCAACAAGCATAACAACTCATATTCATCAATATTACTTCATTAAACAAGCTTATGTTCATGTTTACTTCTTATGATCTTTAGTGTTCTTTAAGATTTTGATTATGATTCTTCTTTAACCGCTAATAATGGAGGTAATATAGCAAGATCAAGACTCTTACCACTAGCACAAGGCTAGGGATGATCAAGTGTGGAAAACAAGTGGATAAAAGCAAACGGTGAAGGTCCTTTAGCTTCTGAGAGCTCCAAGCTTCCTAATACACCTTCTTACAGCTTTGTATAGTAATGGAAAGGGGTGAAACAAGATTGGATGATGGTGGTGGTGCTTGTGTGGTTTTGGCCGAAAGCAAGAGAGGAGAAGGTGTGTGTTTTAGTGTGTGTTGAAATGAGCTTATGCCTTACATGTTCTTTTATAAACCAAGTCCTCTTGTTAACCCTTGTATAATATGTTACAAAAAGCATGAACAAGATCTAATATAAAATTAAAACAAATCAAGATGGTGGGGGCCACTTGGGCCGTGAACTAGGTGGGGGGGGGGTCTAGATTAGGCTTTAACCAAACTAGTTACTTACTAGTTGAATTCTAAGTATTAGTTACGTGTTTCAGTTATTAGATATTTTTAGGAGGTGTTATGATGTTCGGGACCATAACTAGCTTGGTAATGTTAGAAGAATGTTTCTTGTGTAAATTTGATGTTTCGGGTAGTGTCCGGTTGTGTGGTTGGTTACTGGTTCGTTAAAGTGCTAAACTTTGTAGTTTAGTGTGCTTTATGTATCTTTTTGTGACACTTTTGATTCCCATCACTTAGGAAAGTATTCATGACCATTTAAGCATATTTCTGCATGATATTATATTGTTTAAATGTTGTATTTTGCTGAATTCTGTAGTTTTTGTGAGTTTTAGGCACTTTCCGGCACTTAAACTATCACTAGGAAGGCAGTTTTGTGATCCTTACTTTCCTACTCACTATACTAGAGTCATACTTAGTTTCTGGCTCATTCTGTATCTCAATGCCTGTCTGCCTATGTGCTGAGTTCTGTCACATTATCCTGATTTATCAGATAACTGTGCTAATTACACTTAATGCATCATTCGAGGCAATGTAGCTTTCATGAAGTAATGATATGACATTAAACAATGTATGATACACATGTATGTATATGGCAATAATCAGAAAGCAGTTAATTGCAATTCAACACAGTCATTACGCACTACTCATGGTTAATTAATTGTACGGATACCTGAATTTTTGACAGTTGTCACATAGTTGACTTCTGTTTCTCAACATTAACCTTTTTTTTCTTAACATCTACAGGCTTCAGATTTGGACATTTACGACCAACATGTCCAATTTGTTGACATTGAAAACATGTTTTCTTTGAAACATCTTTGGCCTGTTGTTGTTGTTTCTTTTGAGCAAATAATTCTTCATTAGTTTGTCGACTAAAGCAGAACTCTTTCTCTTCCTCAGAACTTGTTCCATGAACAAAGTTCATCTTTTTCTGAATATTTGACTTTTCAGCCCTTCTCTTTTGAATTCGTTTCTTTTTATAATCCAACCCAGCCTTTATGTTTTTTTGTAATCAGGGTTGTTATAAAAAAGTTTTCCTACTCGCTTTTCCGGCAAATTTTGCAATTTCAGACTTTTCGATTTCTACCAATTTTAAAACTTTGTCAATCTTTTCCGCAATCACATTTTGAATTGGAACTTCAACGTCTGAGAATAATTTGTCCGATCCAATCATGTAATATGCCAATCCTATTGAATCAACATTCACATTTTTCTCAGATTTTGAATTCATCAGATATTTTTTATGAAAACTTTCTTCATCTTCATCATGTGATTCGGATTTTTCATTTTTAGTAGAATCCTCTTTCAGAACGCTTTCAACAACCTTACCTACCACCTCTGAATCACCAACGTCATCAGATTTGGAGTATGTCACATCAATGTTGTCAGGCAATTGGTCAACAATGTTTATTGCTTTCGCCACTTTCTCGTCATCATAGAATGTATAATTACTCTCCAACGGTGGTGGCACCTGATGATATTCTGACCCAATTCCCTTTTTGTTCTTTTGAGAATCATGATCATCTGGTGTGATGTTGAAAATACGTTTGAGAATATACGAAGAAGCATGATAACTTTGAAGTTTATTGACTTTCTTTTCTTTTTTGCAGCTAATTCTCGTTTAACTTCATCAAGTTCATCAATATGTTGATTTAAACCCTTTTGATTATCTTCAAAATTAGCTTCAAGAAATCTAGTTGTTTCAATATATTTTGAAAGTCTTCTTTCCATACTTTTTTCTTCACTTTTCAAAGTTTCAAAAGCTTCTTTTACAGTATGATTATAACAATTTCATCCCATCATATTCTTTTTGAAAATGTTAAATAATATTATCTTTTTGTAAACATTCATTGCAATCTGCTGAACACTTTTGTTTTAAAATTTTATTTTCTTTTTCAAGATTATCACATTTCTGTGCCAGCTCTTCTTCTTTTTGTTTTAAAGACTTTTCAATTTCAAACATTTCTTTACATTTTTCTTTGAAAACATTTTCTATTTTTGTAAACTCAATGTTTCTTGATTTTAAATTTTCATTCTTCTTAGTACAGGCACTGCATGTTTCCATGCATTTCCTGCATTGTACTTCAGTTTTGCATTCAGATTTGTTATCAATTTCATCATTATTATTAGTTGATTTAGAATTATCAGACAACTCAGTAGATTTAGTTTGAGTTGTTACCTCAATTTGATCTACCACCGTTGTGTTATCGGTCTTCTTTTTCAGAATTTTATCTTTCATCTTCTGGCTCTCATCAACAATCTTTTCAACACTCTTCTTCTTCTCGACACTTGTGTAACAACTCACAAAGATAGCCTAAAACACCCCGTAAGTGAAAAACCGAACCCGTATAACTTCATTTTTTATGAAAAATCAAATAAAAAACTGATTTTTAGTCTGTCGCGGGCCGCGACCCATTAAGGAGATGTCTCTCGCGGGCCGCGGAGACTTGATTCTATCCGGACACATTGTGTGACACGTGTCATACACGTGTCAAACCTAGGGTATGACACGGAAGCCCTAGCCGTAGCTAGGTGGGCGCTCGCAGGCCACCAAGGGTTTCCCTGAGCGAGTCGCGGGGCGCGAGGAATCTGCGAAACAGCTATAAATTGAGTAGTTCAGGGACATTTCAAAGTTGCTCAACACTTCTTTCTGTCTCTAATATTTTGCATAGATATTATACCCGAAGTACCAACACTCTACTACGATAACGGGGTAATAACTCGATCACTGCTACGGTACTATATCCGATCAATTAAAACCGATCCGATGGATGTTTAAGTGCTGCCTAAATTGGGCTATACTTTGTCATTCGTCGTGAGGGTTTCGATCTCGCGATTATCGTAAATGTTGTATTAAGTAACTAGCCTAGTTTCGTTTGTATTGTACATTTAACTAGGTTTACCAGCTTAACCTGTAGACAAGCTTTGACCGTTTAAATCTGCAATGTGAGTCGTTCTCTTTTTACCAAATTGCTTTCAAAACCCTACTTGTTTTCAAAGTTATAGTTAGAGTGATTATGTCTTTGTAATCTACAATTACTGCTGGTATGTGGGGTTTTGTATACATTACTTGATAAACTTCACCATTGGACAACGGGTTAGCCAATGTGTGATATGGCCATAGTCACAGATCCGGTCGAGTGACAAATACCGATTTGGGTAATTGGTGGATATAAACATTGTAATCGCTCTTAATACTGTATATTATAACAATGTGTCTTTTGTATAAATTGAATGCACTCGCCAATATTTTTCACTGATCAAATCTTTTCAAAACATGTTTCAGGTGATTTACTGTGAGGAAAAGGAAAAGTGTCGCGTAGCACTCCAGCTTAAATAAAGTGGCTCAGTAAATAGAAATAAACACGTTTTTCTTTAATTTAAGGATTTCCCCAGTGAAATTCCTTTCTTGTAAATACGGGGTTTGTCCCGCAGTTAATAATAAAATAATTCGGTGTTTTTAAAACTCTGATATTATTTTTCTGACAAATCGGTCCTGGTAAAATTTTCGCTGCCAATTAAATACCGATACCACGGGTTTCTGTCTCGCGTCATCCGATCCAGGGAAAGGGGTCGGGGGCCGTGACAACTGGCATAGAGCACCCTTCTAATGCCATCCTCAACTTCTTTTTCATAGTTCGGATCCTCTTGAATCCTTGAATAAAACACTCCTGCAGTGGGAATAGCAGAAAAAAGAGCTTCAAAATCTACCACATCAGGATCAACTGTCAGATTCCCTTCAGGATCAAGATAACACTTTATCTCATCATCCCATCTATTTTCACGCTTTGCTTCCATAAAACTTTATACACCTTACTCAACCTCATCCTTGCATGACGTTCTTCCCGAGTCGGTCCTATCTCAGCAACTAACGTCATTTCTCTTTTGGAATATATTTATTCCAATTGAACCCTTCATCATCTTGAATCACCACCAAAGCTTGTTTTTTCTCTTTCGACGAACCTTCACCGATCTGTTTTTGATTCGTCTTTGGTGGCTACTCATTGTTGCGATGGTAGATTGCTTTCTTGTAGTAGTCGTCATGAAATGGATTCACACTTTCATCAACTCCCTGATTCGTGCACTCCCTCTTAAAGTGTCCTTTTTGCTTGCATCTGAAGCATGGAACCTTGGATTTGTCAAATCCTAGTTTCATGTTTGGACCTTCAAGACTTTGCCTCCCTGTTATCTCCATGAATCGTTGAGCTCTCCTGATAACACTAGCCATGAACCATCTTATATCTATAAGCCCCATCTCTTCTGGATTGATCTGGTCATAATCTTCCTTTTGTCACATATTCGGGTTTCCAATTTTACCCGCTACCAGACTTTCGTACAATTCCAGAATAGATGCTAAGAAGCTCATCAGCTGCCTGGCTGAATCAACGTTCATATTTGGAGAATCTTTCAAATTCAAGGCAATGTTGCATTGAACCAGATTCGGTTTGGATTTATCTGATGCAGAGGATGAATGATATACAAAATCACAGTTCGAAGACCTGCCTTTTGATGAATCCTCGGAGTTTTCAGCACTAAAAGATGTACCGATCTTTGGTGATTGACTGTTCAGCATACTACCACAGTAGTAAAGATTGACATTTTGCTGATAAGTAGAATTGATCATTTTGTTTTGCCTTTTTAGATCCAGCTCATGGCTTTCGAGTTTTTCAATCAAACTATCTAAGGTGATCTTGTCAAACTTGGCATCATTTTTCAGTATCATGACAAACGTTTGCCAATCATCTACATGTGGTAAAGCTTCAATTAGTTTGTCGACAATCTCCTCTCTGTCCTTTCTAATCCCAAATCATTCTAATTCGATTTTCAAATGACAAAAACGTTCTATCATTTGTCAGACAGACTCTCCTTTCATGCAGCTAAACAGTTCAAATTCCTTTTTGGGCAAAGATATCTTGTTTTTCTTGATCTCTTTTCCACCTTCAGCCTTTACTTTCAGTGCCTCCCACATAGAGTTTGACGTTTCATCATGTTGAAGCAAACAAAGAATATCTTCCCAAACTGATTGTTGTAACAATGCGATCATTCTTTGTTTGTTAGAGAACTCAATTTTATCATCATCTGTGCATGATCTAAGTGGGATTATTTCATGTTTCTCATTAGTTGGTTTTTCATATCCAAAGTGTAACATAGACCAACAATCATACGCATATGTTTTCACCCAAATCTCAAACCTATCTTTCCACCAGTTATAATCTTCAATGTTCATTAGTTTAGGTGGTTTTTGATGATTTCCGTATACATTATCATATTTCAACCTTTCGGAAATAACATTTGAAACGCTCTTTGTTGTGGGTGTTGTTTCAGATGTGAATGCGTTATAAAACTCGTTATAAAACTCCTCTTCCATAATTGAAATCCTTGAAAATCACCTGCAAAGATTAACACACTTATCAAACAACTTTGAAAAACCAAACACACTAGCAAGCTTGATTCGCGCGGATGAAGATTCCAGGTTCCCGCGGATGGACCCTTTGTTGGTCCATGCGAACTGAGGTCAAGATTAATGAACTTTGTTTTTGGTTGATTCGTGCGGATTAAGATGTTTCTTGATCCGTGCGGATGTACAATAATCAACCTAGATCCGTGCGAGCCTCAACACCTGAAAACCAGCCATATTTTTCAAAGATTTGATAATGATTTTGTTGGAATTTTGATCTGAAACTTTTGAAGGATTGTTTAAAACTGATTTTCACATAACATATTCAAAATTCAGCCGTTTTTAATCGTGAAATCGACGTGAATCTGAGTTTAAAAGATAAAAAGAATGAGTAGAAGATGAGTAGAAGAAGAAATTATGAAATTGGCTCTGAATTTGATGAAATCAGCTTGAATCTTGTATCTTCAGTCCTTGCAATAAATCTCCCGCTCTGATACCACTTGTGAGTTCGTGTTAGGATCGATTCCGTTACACCATTGACTGCGTAACATTCGATAGCTACGATACGTGATTGACAGAAGCGATATACATATGTACTCACAAGGGTTGACTTTTTAAAAGTCAACAATGTGTAGATAGTATGGTTAGGCATGTTAACACAAATGTAAGATTAGAGAGATCATGAGATATGTGATAGACCAAATATGTGTTATGTATGATGATGAAATTTGGGTTTCGTGGATGTTGAACAACATGGATGTGAATTCATGTCTTATACATGTTCATGAACTATTAATTAAAGTCGATATAACAAAGAGTTGAAATGGATGTTGATATGAATGAGCATACATACTAACAATGTTATGAACATGACGACATGCAAGGATATGAAACCACGTTAGCACGAACTCAAGCACGGAAGACTAACAGGTCAAAAGGTCGCGAGGAAGCAAGCACGATCACGAATGCTTAAGGTAAGTGATTTCTGACTCACTTCTTAGTAAGTATAAAGAGTTTTGATATCTATAAATGCGAGGAATCATGTAAGATTTTGTAATAAATGGAAGTACTGAGGTAAGTATTGTTGTAGCGGGTCGAAAGTAGTTGACTATGACGGAAACAACTTGGTAAAATTAAATGGGTCAAATTCAAGAAAGTATGATAAAGTATAGATTTGATTATGGGGACTTGGGGTTAAGTGTTAGAATGATTTGGGGGCTTGGAATAACGTTATTTTACGATTTGGGAAGTTCGGGAGGCACAAATTGTGGTCGAAACGTCGAAAAGAACGAAATCCGGGCGCTGGTGCTGCAGGGGCGGCGTCGCCGACGCTGGGCAGCAGCTGGCCGACGCCCTAAGCTGCTGTCTACGCGCCAGCCGATGCTAACAACCCCGTTTCTTCGTTTTTCTTCGGTTCCGGACCCCGTAGACCCATTCCCAAACCCCATTAAACTTCCATAATGCACCCCAACATTACCAAATAATTTTGTGAGGTACGGGTGAGTATAGAACTCATTTTTAAGCTCCAGAAATGTACCCCAAAGCCAACTATAAAAAATTAGCCATTTTTTGGGGAAGAATCAGGCAAACTTTTTTAATCTCATGGGCAGGGGCGAATGTATGTACAAGCCAGGGGGTGTACGGGCAACCCCTCAACTTTGTATACGAAGTGCAATTTTATAAGTTTTTTCTCTGTTTCATGTATAGGATACCCATAGCTAATATTAGGATACATCTGTTCTAATGGTGCATTGCTTTTGATTAATACACCATTTATCACAAGTTACTGGTCTAGTGGTGATAAGTTTTTTCAAACCCAATAAAAAGAAATATTTGTTATGTTATTAGTACCAATTAAGAAATTTAATTTTTTTCTTGGAAACAACATCCCGGTAAGAATTTGAAAATTATGAGAGGAAAAAAAAATCTAAATTAGCCATCTTTTATGATCATGTTCCAAAATTCCAAGAAAGAAAATATGTGTTTTTACGAACTAAACTGACACCGCTCAAACAACATATGTAATGGTATTTATATTTATGTTTTATGTTTTTTGTTTTTCCTACAACAATAAAGAAGTAATTATGTTATTACATCAATTTGAAAATTTTGAAAAAAAAAAAAAAAACTAAATTGGTTCTACCTTTTGTGTATCATGTTTTAAAAACGATGCATAAACAAGAGAAAAAAAATTACTTTTTAGAAGCATATAAAACACATGTCATTATCCTTTTAGGTATATCACGACTTTTTTCTTTTGGTTATCTTTTTGTTACAAGGACGTGCTCTATGTATAATTAAATGAGTACCTAACGAATGCCGACGCAGAGCACATGCGAAATGTATTTGATTGTATGTGTGCATGAAAAAAAATATGATACCCCTAAATTTTTCTTCTAGAACCGCCACTGCTCATGGGTAAAGGGGCATATCGGGACAAGGATTCAATATCAAGCAAGTGGACCGATATAAATATATAAATGGCAAACGCTATTCATTTTAGGAGGTTTTTCAACATACGAAAGACAACTGGGGTAGCGGTGAAAATGACTAGGAGGAGGAAATGTAGCTGCCCCGATCGCCCGATAGAAGAAATGGTGGAAATGGGAGAAGGGAGGAGTCGTCTCGGCAGGTGCATAAATGAAAGAAGATTTCGAGGAGATGAACCGATGACATCAAGATATACGAGACCTTGGGCATAGGTGTTTGAAAACATTGCAATAAAGAAACACCGAAAATAAAAAGTTCGTCGCAATCCAAGAAGCAAGGCAACTGGAGAAAGACACTGAGTATTTGTCTAAACCGATCGAGCATCTCCAAGGAGATGTCTTGCTCTTAACACAAATTCATAGGCAACAAATCCGTGACAAATACGGATTTTAGAGCTTTACTTTTTAAGCATTCGTATGTTTTCTTTTTATTTTTAGTACTTTTGAATGTCTTGTCTTTGTTTTTTAGTATTTTAATTAATGTTAATATAATTTTTTTTATTTAAAGAACCACGTTCGTTTTATTTAAAAAAAAAGAAAATAAATTAAAAATAAATAATTGGGTAATGACTGAATGGGGGTTATGAGGCTTGATACCACTACACCATTTTTTTACTTCAAGTCCCATAATATTCCTTGCTGTCTGGGATGTCACATGTCGCATAACGCATAACGCCTAAGAGAGGGACTTGATCTTCAAACCCTACTATACATAATTTTAGCACTAAAAATTAAAGTTGTGATTAAATGGATGATACATGTCAAACAAGGATAGGTAGAATAGGATGAGGATATGTTGGAGGAGGTGGTAGTTGGTACCGAGATAAATACCATTTTGGGTGTTGTGGGTTTCGAATTTTCATCCGGATGAGCATCACTGTCCTTATTAGGATGTATTGTGAAGCGCAAATTGTTTTGAAATCAAGACGGATCAAGGATGAATAGGATGGGGATGATCGGTATGCCGATTCCGTGCCAATCACTCTATCAAAACTTTGATCATGATCGGGACGGAGGGGATTTGTTACACCTACTCTAATTAATGGGAAACAAATGGCAAAACAATTTATCGTAAGATAGTATATTTGTACAAAATTTCTCTAATTTATTCTATTAGTTAGATTTCATATATATATAATCAACACATACACACACACACACATATGTATATGTGTGTATATGTATAGTGAAGATATATACGATCAGCCATATGTGTTTGTTATGGGACGAATGGTAGTTTTGATTGAGCTTTCGGTTTGGTAAGAGGACAATATCTATAGATTGACGTTTGTTTGTGCCCAAAGAGTAATGGTCTTTCATGGTTTATTAAATTCAATTTTCTTGACCTTTTCTTTTCAAACATGTACTATATAACCTAGTATTTGTTTTTTTATTTATTGATATATATTACTTAAAAAAGACGATATGCTACTTAAATCATGTACAACACGTTGGATCCACATAGTCACATTAAGCTTGTTTGTATATATCCATATGTTAGTAGAATATCATGAGTCTTATAACATAGTCACTTTAGGTATAAATATCTTGTACTTAGAAATAATTTTTATATAATTTTAGTTCTAAAAAGTATTGATAAAGGAAATACAAAGTGGGAAAGGTATTTACCTTTCTTGTTTGTCATCATGATTCAAACCATATCCATGTGTGGAATCGAAACTAAACATGAGATGCTTTTCCGAACTGGGTTTACACATGGATTCATTAGTTACAGTATATGCAAAATCTCGCTTTTCATTATTTATAACATTTCTTATTTAAAAAATAATCCAAAACTTTTAGAACCTTGTATGTATATCTTGTATCTATCAAAATTAGTGTGTAAAAGATCCGACTTCAGCATCATGAACTCGACTAAACGTAAACTCGGTGTAACATATGTTATTTAGTTCTTTATCATAGTTATAACTTATATGTATACTAACTAGGTTATAACCCGGAAAATTTTCGGGTAGGAAAATTTAATTTACAACAAATAAAAGTATAAAAATAACACTTTTAACATCTAAAGTATCCTCTTTCCCTTTTATCCATCATGAATTTTTAATTGGTTTCTTAAACTTTTTTTTTGTTGTAAAGAGCCATAAAAACATACAATAGCAAGAATGTAAAGTACACGTCTATATTTAGAGAATTTACATTGGAACCTCTATTCTATATTATATAGAGAAAATAATAGAGGAAACAACAAAAATATCATCACATTGGAATTTCTATAATTGAAAAAATTTAAAGTAAAGTACACCTCTATATTTATAGGGTCACATACTCACATTCAACCCTCAATATTATTATTCTGAGTCTCTGAGTCTGTAATAATCTAATATGATTTTGAAAAATTGAATTGGTGATATAAATTACATTGTTATTCCTTCAACTTCATATTTAGAAAACACACCGAGAGGCATCCTTTCCTTGTTTGTTGGGTTGGTTCACGCGCGCGCAAACGCGCACCGGCCGCAACAACAGGAAACTATGACCAATAGAGTCAGAGACTTAGCTACATCCACACGCAAAAGGAATGTGGTTCTGGATGAAAGGCCGGTGAGATAGTTTGGAATATTAAATAGAAGACGATTACGCTCGACCGGTGGACGGGGCATTGCACATTTTGCCAGACCGCTCCGCTCGTGCTTCTCCTTGCGTTTACATATTTTACATGTTTTCCTTGGAGGAAAAAAAAGGAAAAAATCATTTGAAAAGTACATTAATAAGCCAAGGCACGAGATGTCGCATTTGAAAAACAAAGATTTAATTGCTTGGCCTTCCATTATATCACCTGATTAACAATGAAATTCATAAATTTTACCTATCTCTAATAATGATTAACAAATGGTCCATAAAATATGTCTTTTATAAAAAGTAATGAATCTTCTAATACAAAACCATGTCAATATTTAGGTAAGATAATTGATTAACAACTGAACCGACGAACTTGTAACCCAAATCTGCAACAAACAACGAATAAAGGGAACAATTGCCAAATGTTAACCTACTTCGACAAAAAAAAACACACAAAGAATGAGAATATCATATTAGGGATGAAAGAAAATCAATGATTCGGAGCATACCTTGGAAACCCTAACAACACAGGCAGCCACCACCAGAACCATTGCTAATATGATATTCTCATTCTTTCACACAAACCCAATTCCATCAATCCATTCAAAACTATACAACATCACATAACAATAATGAAACTCGAAACCCCAAATGTGCAGAAATAAACAAAAAACAGAGCAAAGATTATAACTGAAAATACAAAAGAATGTATGAAACAGTACATAAATAAAATAATAAGTAAACTGGTCAGTAGAAAGAGACCTGATTTGCATAATAATCCTTTGGAAGAGATCCTAAACGGAGTTTTGTATAATAAAACCTACACTGATAATCAAAATTCTTTTTTATTCATTGGATGTTCACACAAAACTTGAAAGAACAAAAATACCGAATATCAAAATCAAGAACTAAATTTAAACTCCAATAGAACCTACAGAACATTTGAACGACAACAGAGCTTACCTTAATGCATCGTCATAAATACCATATTCAGCTTCATACTCCATTGATAAAAGCCATATTATGAAGTCTAAAAGCACAAATCACAAACAATATCGTAGATCAACAAAATGAATCAAAAGAATATCAAGATCTAACTTTACTGAAACAAAATACAATAGTAAACATATAATTTAGTGATTTTGTTACCAGTAGAGAGAAGCAATTTAACAGTTCCGTAAATTTAGTGAAGCATGATAACAAATCAACAAAGCTAGTTACAAAAGATCCATGTAACGCAAAAATTGAGGTTCTTCACATCGCAAAAAGAAATCACACAAAGCTGAGAACGGGTATTCTAATCTGCTGGTCCAACATAAGACATAAAACTATTTATATTTATCTTAATATACCAAATAAAAACATGTTAAAAGGAAATCATATCTAGGTATTACTCATGGAAACCAAATGATAAATATAATTTCATAAATATATTGATTGTTAACACAAATTTATTGATTGTTAACAAACCTTATGCCAAGACGCAATCACCAGGCCACATATCTATTGTGTTAAAGCATAATAATGAAACTCGAAACCCCAAATGTGCTGAAATAAACAAAAAACAGAGCAAAGATTATAACTGAAAATGAAAAAGAATGTATGAAACAGTACATACATAAAATAAGTGTTAGGATCCTGTAAAAAGGACATGTTTCATGAGAAGTGTGAGAAGGTATAAAAATTCATATGTAGACATCATGTTTTGGACTTACACATAATGTTTTGCTTTGTTTTGTCAAGAAAAACACTAAACATAACAAATTAAGACACAACGTAATGAATTATAGGCTTAAAACTTAAAACACCATGTCAAGAACATTAAGTAGTGTGTTTTAAGTGTTAAATAGTGTCTTTTAAATTTCATGTCCATAATATGTTTCATTGTGTTTTAAATTGTTATGTTTGGCGTTTTTCTTTTCCATAACAACAAAAAACATCATGCCTAAGTTCCAAACATGATGCCTACATGTCAATTTCTATGCCTTCTCACACTTCTCACGAAAAGAGTCCTTTTTACAGGAACCTCACCCCATAAAATAATTAGTAAACTGGTCAGTAAAAAGAGTCCTGATTTGCATAATAATCCTTTCGAAGAGATTCTAACCGGAGTTTTGTATAATAAAACCTACACTGATAATCAAAATTCTTTTTTATTCACTGGATGTTCACCTAAAACTTGAAAGAACAAAAATACCAAATATCAAAATCAAGAACTAAATTTACACTCCAATAGAACCTACAGAACATTTGAAATAAGTTTACACTCCAATAGAATCCAAATACCTGTTAGTTCATTAAAGCACTTATTCTGCAATCCAAATAAAAAAACCGGTAAAATAAGTTTGAAATATACCTTCACATTATGTTTTATATCCAAGTCAAAACACAAAATAACATTGAAAGAAATTATAAAGCAAGAGAATTCAAGTAATAAAAAGATGGAATTTTGATGTTAATTACCTTAGCGTCATCCCTTGTAAGCCGAAGAGAAGAATTAATTAAAAAAGAAACTTTCATAGAGCACTCCATCAATTCTGTCACATTAAAGATGAATTAAGTTAATTGAAAAAAGTAATGGACTAAACGGGTGAAACACATTAATGGTTTACTTCAAAATTTAAATTAAAATAATGATTGACTTCCAAAATTAAAATCAAACACATTAATGGCAAACTTTCAAATTTAAATTTAAAATAATAATTGACTTCGCAATTGAAAATTTAAAATCAAACACAATAATGGTTTACTTCAAAATTTAAATTAAAAATAATGATTGACTTCAAAATTTAAAATTTAAAATCTGAAAATCAAACCAGTAATATCCAATCTCGTAAATCAAGCAAACTTATTAGGAAAGTCTAACCTTGCCAAGCAAAACCAACCGACATGGTACCAATTTCTAGCCACAGCAACCATATCTCTGTCCAACATAGTTGCAGCCAAAATCTTCGGACCATCCAAAATAAACACCTAATGAATCAAAATAAAAACACATAAACCTTGAATATTACTCAATTTATGACTACTATCCCCCAAAACAAAACTTTGTCAACAAATTATACTAACTTATGCAATGGTAAACCATAAAAATAACAAATTAATTTAGATGATTAGCCCTGCAGAAAGCCCAAATCTGGAAAGTTTACCTGAATCGTTAACGAAAAAATCAGACTCAGATTGGATTACTCAAGCGGATATTATAAACAAAAAACAGAGCAAAGATTATAACTGAAAATGAAAAAGAATGTATGAAATAGTACATACATAAAATAATTAGTAAACTGGTCAGTAAAAAGTGACCTGATTTGCATAATAATCCTTTCGAAGAGATCCTAACCGGAGTTTTGTATAATAAAACCTACACTGATAATCAAAATTCTGGTTTTTTCATTGGATGTTCACCTAAAACTTGAAAGAACAAAAATACCAAATATCAAAATCAAGAACTAAATTTACACTCTAATAGAACCTACAGGACATTTGAAATAAGTTTACACTCCAATAGAATCCAAATACCTGTTAGTTCATTAAAGCACTTATTCTGCAATCCAAATAAAAAAACCGGTAAAATAAGTTTGAAATATACCTTCACATTATGTTTTATATCCAAGTCAAAACACAAAATAATACATTGAAAGAAATTATAAAGCAAGAGAATTCAAGTAATAAAAAGATAGATTTTGATGTTAATTACCTTAGTGCCAGTCCTTGTAAGCCGAAGAGAAAAATTAATTAACAAAGAAACCTTCTTAGGCCATGTGTAGTGGGGCATTATGGGGCATTATGGGGGCATTATGTTAAAAAAAACGCCCACTCTCCCATTACATAGGGCATTATGGGGCATTATTTTTGAAAAAAAATTGCTTGGGCATTATAATTAAAACGCCTAAATTGGAAGAAGGAAGGTTTGACTGGGTTTGACCCACCAATGAGAAAATAGTTTGCTTTTTTTTTTGTTTTTTTTTTTGTTTAATGATTGGAAGGGGCATTATCAGGCATTATTCCCACTACACCACTTTATGCTATAATGCCCCATGCTGACTGGGATGACACGTGTCGGATAATGCCCCATGGTGGGGGCATTATAACAATTTACCACTACACATGGTCTTAGAGCACTCCATCAATTCTGTCACATTAAAGATGAATTAAGTTAATTGAAAAAACGAATGGACTAAATGGGTGAAACACATTAATGGTTTACTTCCAAATTTAAATAAAAGTAATGATTAACTTCCAAATTTAAAATCAAACAAATTAATGGCAAACTTTCAAATTTAAATTTAAAATAATAATTGACTTCGAAATTGAAAATTTAAAATCAAACACAATAATGGTTTACCTCAAAATTTAAATTTAAAATAATGATTGAATTCAAAATTTAAAATTTAAAATCTGAAAATCAAATCACTAATATCCAATCCCATAAATCAAGCAGACTTATTAGGAAAATCTAACATTGCCAAGCAAAACCAACCGACATGGTACCAATTTCCAGCCACAACAACCATATCTCTGTCCAACATAGTTGCAGCCAAAAACTCCGGACCATCCAAAATAAACACCTAATGAATCAAAATAAAAACACATTAACCTTGAATACTACTCAATTTATGACTACTATCCCCCAAAACAAAACTTTGTCAACAAATTATACTAACTTATGCAATGGTAAACCATAAAAATAACAAATTAATTTAGATGATTAGCCTTGCAGAAAACCCAAATCGGGAAAGTTTACCTGAATAGTTAACGAAAAAAAATCAGACTCAGATTAGGTTACTCAAGCGGATATTAATCACTGGAATTAGATTTGGTATCAAACATAAGAGCACACATGAGTTGATTAACGGAACAAAATGGTGAGGAGAAGAATATACATCAGTGAATCGAATAGAGATCAATTTCCCATAAGATCCTGTAACAACCCTCAATAAAAACCAACACCCTCATAATATTTCCGACACCCTATTATATCTTAAAATGTCCCAATATGTCTTTAAATACACCCCGTATGTGAAAACCGAGCCCGAAATACATTAAATAGTATTTAAAATAAATAAAAACCTGATTTTTAAGCTGAGGCGGGCCGCGTAGACCCACCCCAACCTTTACGCGGGCGGTATCAAGGATTAAAACTTGATTTCGGTGAATTATAAGTTAAGGCGGGCCGCGTAAGCTAACCTTAACACTTACGCGGGCCGCGTGAGATCAAGAACGGAGAGACACCCTAGGCCGACACGTGTCGACATCATGGCGGACCTACCTAATGAGCCGGACAAGCTAGTCCGTTGACTAGCTTTGACGCGGGCCGCGTAGCCCTAAGGCTACTCTTACGCTGGCCGCGTGAGAGTCGGTTTCATCAACTATATAAGCAGGCCATCGGGTTTAACCAGAAATCGTTCAAATTCAATTCTCAATCTCAAATTCTGAAATAGTAGGCTTTATATTCGAGTATTATACCCCCTAATTAGCGAGGTTCTGCTCCGTTGTAAGTATTATAACCCCAGTTTCGTATTAGATACGCTGCCCGATTGATTTAGGGTTCCGTAACAACTGTCGTGGTTCTGCCCGACGTAGTTGCTGGAATACCGTCTCGGGGAGGGTATCATTAATATTTTCAAAGGGTTATTATACTAACCTATGTACATTTGTATAAATTGTAGATTTATCCCAGGAAACCCTTACGCGAAGTCTAAGATAGCAATGCGAGTTTATCCAATTTTTGTTAACCTTTTTCTAATATTTTACAAAACCTTAAATGATTTACAATGTGATTAAGCGGTGATTGAGTCTTTGTAGTTCTTCAATTACTGCCGGCATGTTGGGGTTTTGTATACAAAATTTACTACACTGTGAGTAGTAAGTCGGGACGACAATACGTTACCAATGGACAACGAGTTAGCCAATGTGTAATATGACCCACCAGTCAGGATTGACAGTACTGAATGAGTAATTGTGTAGAAATAAACAATGTGATCGCTCTCAATACTGTTTTAATTGATAAAATGTTTCTTGATTAAACTGGGATTCACTCACCAGTATTTCCCACTGACAAATGTTTTTAAAACGCGTTTCAGGTAACACAATGTGACAGCCAATTAGTAAAAAGCAAGCTGGAGAGCACTGAAGGCTTGGGAAAAATGTGGCTATAAAAGTTACCTAAAAGACGATGTTTTAAATTCAATAAAATAGGGTTTATCCCTATAAACGTATTGTAATAAGAAACTTAGGTTTTACCCATGTGATTATTAATATCAAATGTGGTGGTTTTACTCTGATAAACATTTCCTAACTACGGTCCTGATGAAATTTCCGCTGCCAAATTAACCAACTGATACCACCAAAAAAGCTGAGTTCGCGTCCGCCCGTTCCCAGGACAGATAAGGGATCGGGGGTTGCGACAGAAGGTGGCATCAGAGCCTAGCCACTGGTCTAAGCCAAAGAAGTGTTCTGCTGACACTTAAATTCTAAATTTTGTGTTAGGAAATAATTTATGTGATTATGTGTTTTGTGTTATTTGACTATTTGTTAATTTATAGTATGAGTGATCAAGGACCCTCAGACATGTGTCGTCAGTTGTCTGATTCACCTATGAGTGAAGGTACCTCTTCCCAGCCTACCCTCTCTGGGTATTCTGCTGATCAGGAAGAAGGGATGTTTGCTTTTAAAGCTCAGTCAGAAGAGCCATTCCCTCATAAGAAAAGAGGATGGTTCAGTAAGGAAGCCTTTACACGTAGGAAAAGAATGCGAAAGTTGCAACAGCAAAGAGTTCTAGCGGCTGCTAAGCGAAAGACAGATGCCCATACACAAGATATGCTTAATAGAAGCCTAGCTAATTTCCATATCCTAGCTACAACTGCTGCTGACCCAAGTCTGGAACAACTAGTAGCCCCACAACCCTTACCTTTGATTCCCACTCAACCAATGGAGGTAGAAATGCCTGATTTTAACCCTGAGGAGATACCTAGGACACCAGCCCCTAATCCTCTAGATCCAAATTATGATCCATGGTTTGATGATCTTAGAGATTATGTGCCACGCTATCACTTAAACGAAGAAACCTTGCCGAACTTAGCAGCATATCTAGGTCTGGACCCTCTAGATCCCTATTTTGACAACGATGAATACATTAGGGAGATTTTGGAGAATCCATACCCTCAAGAGAATCCAGTACCTCAGTACCCAGAGCCAATACCAGTACCTGCACCCCCAATGAGTGCAGAGAATTTGCAAGAACTCCGAAATTTTGGAGAAGAAATCATAGAAAGTAGCGAGAGGATGAGGTATGTAGGAGAGCAACTCGTATGGAAATACGATGAGCGCCAGATGGATTTCGGGGGAAATCCATATCCATGAAGGAGATGGTAAAGTTGGTAATAATAATAAATAAAATATGTGTAATAATAAATCTATTGTAGTATAGACCACTTTGTGGTTAACGAGGCATAGTAGTATTGTAATTTTTAATTCCTGTTTTAGTGTGTATTTGACGCATACTATATCAAAAAGAGTAAAGTCGCAATGCACGGCGTTTTTGACCAATATGTGTATTATGTGGTTGTTACTTAAACTATTTAATTATTTTATTAATGACTGGTAAATGTTTAAAATTCAGATGGCCGATGACGGAAATCAAGGAAATCTGAATAATGATAACCAGAGTAACATTAACGTGGTTAATGAGAATCCAAGCATCAATAACAATGGAAATCAAATGGATAATAGTGCCGTTCAACATATAGTGGCACAAAGAATCATAGATGCAATGCCATTTATTATTCAAACGATTCAAGAAGCGAATAATAAAAGTAAGCATAGCAGTAAGTGACCAATCGAACCCGAAAACAGTGTGAAGAATGGACCTGTACTTCAAAAGCCCATTCCCAAAAAGAGAAGAACCGTGTCTTACGGTTGTTCTTATAAAGAATTCTGGTCTTGTAAACCAATGGAATTCTCGGGCAACGAAGGGGCCATTGCAACCCTACGTTGGATAGAGAAAACTGAGCCAGTCTTAAGAATAAGCAAGTGTGCTGAAGAAGATAAGATAATGTTTGCTTCTAATCTGTTTAAGAATTCAGCACTAGAATGGTGGAACACTATTCTCCAATCAAGAGGAAGTGATAGAACTTACAATATGGAATGGGAAGAATTTAATGACAAGGTAGAAAGGAAATTCTGCCCACCCAATGAGAAGGAACAGATAGCAAACAAATTCCTAAACCTTAGGATGACTGGTGTGGATAGTAAGGGATACACTAAATTATTCTTCGAATATGCTCGAATAGTACCCACCCTTGCTTCACCTGAACCAGTATTGATCTACCGTTATATCTGGGGATTAATTGGGGAGATAAGAAACGTAGTCAAGGCAGCTAGACCTCAAACCATAGAAGAAGCTGTAGAACTGGTAAATACCTTGACAGATGAATTAGTCCGTACCCGAGAAGAGGAGCAAAGGAAGAACCTAACCCAGAAGCTCACACAAGAACTTCGTTCTGGAAATTTTAATCGTGGGAAAATATAGGTTCTACCTCTACACCTTACTGTAAGAGTTGCAAAAGAAAGCATTCAGGAAGATGCTCCATATACTGTAACTTTTGCAAAATATCGGGACACAAGGAAGAAGACTGCAGGAAGAAAGCTAACAACAGGATATGTTACAACTGCGGAGAACAAGGTCATATCAAGCCTAATTGCCAGAAATTAGATCCAGCTACAAACAACAAGAATACAAAAAATGCTAGGGCATTTGTTCTAACTGCAGATGAAGCCAAAATGATTCCCGATGTCATAGCTGGTACGTTTTTAGTTAATGATATTTTTGCTAAAGTATTATTTGACTCTGGTGCAAACCAAAGTTTTATTAATACATCATTTTGCAAATTTCTAAATCAGTCATTAACTAAACTACCACAAGAATGTCTAGCAGAGACAGCTAATGGAGAAACTGTTAGGATTTCTGAAATCTTGCAGGGAGCAAGCATAGAAACTTTAAATCAGAAATTTATTGCAAACCTTTATCCCATGAATCTGGCAGGATTTGATGTCGTTTTAGGAATGGATTGGTTAATAGCCAATAAAGCCAGTATTTTATGTGATCAAAAGTCAATTCAAGTAAATTCACCAAAAGGTAAAACGATCACAATTAAAGGAGATAAACCATCTAGATCCACAAAATATATAGCTGTGATGAAAACTGCAAGTTATATAAGAAAAGGTTCTATAGTGTATTTGATTTCCATAATCACTAACACTAAAGGAAAGGATTTAAAAGATATTCCAGTAGTATCTCAATTTTCAGATGTATTTCCAGAAGAATTGCCAGGACAACCTCCAGCTAGGGAAGTTGAATTCAGAATCCATTTAATACCAGGAACAGCACCGATTGCCAAAACACCTTACCGTTTGGCACCTGCAGAAATGCAAGAATTGAAGAAACAATTGGACGAATTGCTAGAAAAAAGATTTATACAACCAAGTTCATCGCCATGGATACTGTTTGTTAAAAAGAAATACGGATCGATGCGTATGTGCATTGACTACCGTGAATTAAACAAGGTCACAATTAAGAACCGGTACCCATTACCAAGAATCGATGATCTGTTCGATCAACTACAAGGAGCTCGATTTTTCTCTAAAATCGATTTAAGGTCAGGATATCATTAATTAAAGGTACAGGAAGAGGATATTCCTAAAACCGCATTCAGAACAAGGTATGACCATTATGAATTTACTGTCATGCCATTTGGTTTAACCAATGCCCCAGCTGCATTTATGGACATGATGAACCGAATATGTAAGCCATATTTGGATAAATTCATAATTGTTTTTATAGATGATATTCTCATTTACTCTAAGAGTAAAGAGGAACATGCAAAGCATTTGCACGCACTTTTAAGTTTATTAAGAAAGGAAAAGCTTTACGCTAAATTTTCCAAGTGCGAATTTTGGTTAGAACATGTACAGTTTCTTGGACATTTAGTAAACCATGGAGGAATTCATGTGGATCCAACAAAATTCGAGGCGATTACTAAATGGAAAACTCATGAATCACCAACCGAGGTTAGAAGTTTCCTAGAATTGGCCGATTATTATAGAAGATTTATTCGAGATTTTTCTAGAATAGCCATTCCTTTAACTAAGTTAACCTGTAAATATGTTAAGTTTGAATGGGGATTAAAACAAGAAGAAGCCTTTAGAATCCTTAAGCAAAGATTAACCCATACACCCATATTAGCATTACCAGAAGGAACTGAAGACTTTGTAGTCTATTGTGACGCTTCCAAATTAGGTTATGGGTGTGAATTAATGCAACGCCAAAAGGTTATAGCTTACGCATCTAGGTAGCTTAAGAATCATGAAGAGAATTATTCAACCCATGATTTAGAGTTAGGAGCTATATTTTTTGCTCTTAAGATTTGGAGACATTACCTTTATGGTAGTAAGTTTACCATATTCACTGATCATAAGAGTTTAAGGTATGTTTTCAAGCAAAGAGAGTTGAATATGAGACAAAGACGCTGGATGGAGATGCTTAGTGACTATGATTGTGATATTCAGTATCATGAAGGAAAAGCAAATGTAGTGGCAGATGCTTTAAGTCGAAAGTATCATGAAAAGCCAAAAAGGGTACGTTCTCTTAAATTAAATCTTCAAGTAGATTTAAATGATCAGATAAGAGAAGCACAAGAATCAGTAATCAAGGATGATGCTGAAAAACTAAAAGGTTTGATTAAGGAACTAGAACAAGGAACAGATGGAATTTGGAGATTCCATAAAAAGAGAATGTGGATACCTAAATTAGGAAACCTACGTCATCGTATATTAGAAGAAGCCCATAAGTCTAAGTATACGATGCATCCAGGAAATGATAAAATGTACCAGGATTTAAGGAAAAATTTCTGGTGGATAGGAATGAAAAAGGACATAGCAGCCTATGTTTCTAAATGTTTAACCTGTTCACAAGTCAAAGTTGAACACCAGAAACCCTCAGGTCTATTACAACAATTAGAAATGCCAGTATGAAAATGGGAATTGATAACAATGGATTTTGTTACTAAATTACCCAAAACAAAGAAAGGAAATGATACAATTTGGGTGATTGTAGATAGGCTAACCAAGTCAGCTCATTTTCTACCAATGAAGGAAACTTTCAGCATGGAACAGCTAGCTAAATTATATATAAATGAAATTGTTTCTTTACATGGAATTCCTTTATCAATTGTTTCTGATAGGGATAGTCGATTTACCTCTCATTTTTGGTCAAGTTTCCAAAAAGCCATGGGAACCAAGTTAAATCTAAGCACAACTTATCATCCTCAAACAGACGGACAAAGTGAAAGGACGATTCAGACAATGGAGGACATGCTTAGAGCTTGTGTAATTGATTTCGGAGGTAATTGGGATGATCACTTACCTTTAATAGAATTTTCTTATAATAATAGTTATCACACAAGTATCAATGCGGCACCATTCGAAGCACTTTATGGATGAAAGTGCCGAACCCCAGTCTGTTGGGCAGAAATTGGGGAAAAGCAACTATCTGGACCTGAGATAGTGCAAGAAACAACCGACAAGATTATTCAAGTCAAGGAACGATTGAAAGTAGCACGTGATCGACAAAAGAGCTATGCTGATAACCGACGCAAACCCTTGGAATTTCAAGTAGGAGATAAAGTATTATTAAAAGTCTCTCCTTGGAAAGGAGTGGTAAGATTCATAAAAAGGGCAAAGCTAAGTCCCAGGTATGTTGGACCTTTTGAGATTATTAAAAGAATAGGACCTGTAGCCTATCAGCTACAACTGCCAGAGGAAATGGCAGGAATACATGATGTATTTCATGTAGCTAATCTCAAAAAGTGTTTAGCTGACAAATCACTGATAGTACCTCTTAAGGATATAGAGGTAAATGAACAATTTAAGTTTGTAGAAAGGCCTCGACAAATTGAAGACAGGAGAGTTAAGAACCTCAAGCATAAGAGACTAGTTCTAGTCAAAGTGAAGTGGGACTCCAAAAGAGGACCTGAGAATACATGGGAGCTTGAATCAGAAATGCTAAGGAAATATCCACACTTATTCCAATAGATATTGAGGACGAGCTCTAAAACAAGGTGGGGATGATGTAACAACCCTCAATAAAAACCAACACCCTCATAATATTTCCGACACCCTATTATATCTTAAAATGTCCCAATATGTATTTAAATACAGAAATACATTAAATAGTATTTAAAATAAATAAAAACCTGATTTTTAAGCTGAGGCGGGCCGCGTAGACCCACCCCAACTTTTACGCGGTCGGTATCAAGGATTAAAACCTGATTTCGGTGAATTATAAGTTAAGGCGGGGCACGTAAGCTAACCTTAACACTTACGCGGGCCGCGTGAGATCAAGAACGCAGAGACACCCTAGGCCGACACGTGTCGACATCGTGGCGGACCTACCTGATGAGCCGGACAAGCTAGTCCGTTGACTAGCTTTGACGCGGGCTGCGTAGCCCTAAGGCTACTCTTACGCGGGCCGTGTGAGAGTCAGTTTCAGCAACTATATAAGCAGGCCATCGGGTTCAACCAAAAATCGTTCAAATTCAATTCTCAATCTCAAATTCTGAAATAGTAGGCTTTATATTCGAGTATTATACCCCCTAATTAGCGAGGTTCTGCTCCGTTGAAAGTATTATAACCCCAGTTTCGTATTAGATACGCTGCCCGATTGATTTAGGGTTCCGTAACAACTGTCGTGGTTCTGCCCGACGTAGTTGTTGGAATACCGTCTCGGTGAGGGTATCATTAATATTTTCAAAGGGTTATTATACTAACCTATGTACATTTGTATAAATTATAGATTTATCCCACGAAACCCTTACGCGAAGTCTAAGATAGCAATGTGAGTTTATCCAATTTTTGTTAACCTTTTTGTAATATTTTACAAAACCTTAAATGTTTTACAATGTGATTAAGCGGTGATTGAGTCTTTGTAGTTCTTCAATTACTGCCGGTATGTTGGGGTTGTGTAATATGACCCACTAGTCAGGATTGACAGTACCGAATGAGTAACTGTGTAGAAATAAACAATGTGATCGCTCTCAATACTGTTTTAATTGATAAAATGTTTCTTGATTAAACTGGGATTCACTCACCAGTATTTCCCATTGACAAATGTTTTTAAAACGCATTTCAGGTAACACAATGTGACAGCCAATTAGTAAAAAGCCAGCTGGAGAGCACTGAGGGCTTGGGAAAAATGTGGCTATAAAAGTTACCTAAAAGACGATGTTTTAAATTCAATAAAATAGGGTTTATCCCGATAAACGTATTGTAATAAGAAACTTGGGTTTTACCCATGTGATTATTAATATCAAATGTGGTGGTTTTACTCTGATAAACATTTCCTAACTACGGTCCTGATGAAATTTCCGCTGCCAAATTAACCAACTGATACCACCAAAAATCTGAGTTCGCGTCCGCCCGTTTCCGGGACAGATAAGGGATCGGAGGTTGGGACAGATCCCATTCAAGATATATAGATATAGATAAAGAACGGTGCAAGATATATACCTTTCCTTCAACTTCCCATAGGATCCCATTCAAGAGTTCCTTGTAGGGGAAGGAGTCTGAAAGAAGCTCATCACCTAAAATTACAAAACACAATTTAAATTAGATATGCAACTCGAGTACAAAAACAATAGTCGAAGACTCTAAGCATCCCTAAAATTACAAATAATATAGTCAAAGCATCTGATAAAAAACATCAAGAGTTCAAAGCATTTAATTAATCAAAGTGATAAAAACCGTTGATTTAAGCAACTAATCACAAGACAAAAAATTCCGAAATTTTTAATTTTAATTTAAAGTAGTATTACACCTTTTTCTCTATTTGTGTTCATCATAATCAACTCAAAATCTTTTCTTGATTAATATTATCAATGGAATAATGATATTAGTAAGAAATTATTCAATCCACTGCATAACAATTAAGAGATAATAATTAATAAAACAGTAAATAAAACCTAAAATCAACTAAAAAGATATAATTTTTTTTACAGATTCTAACAAAAGATTAAAGCTTCAAACATCAGTCACATGACAAATAATAAAAAGACATATGAAAGTTGTTCTCCCCACAATAAGGTTGCAAAATCATACGGTATTTCCTATCAATCGAAACAAAAAAATAGATAAGTTGCAATAACTTATTGTGTGCACAAAACTGAAAACTAAAGAAACATACAAAAAATATAGGATCATAGTCCTCAATCAACTTTAACAACGAAGGAGCGTTGTTTTCATGATCCATAACTGCAAAGGAAGTAACCACTGTTTTAAAAAATATAACGGTAATCTATTTATAGAAACAAAGTCTATTTACAGAAACCGAATCTTAATTTTGAATACAAAAATCATCTTTAACAACACTAATCTATTTATAGAAAAAAAAAACAATTTAAAAAGAAATTAAAGACATATTTAAAGAATTAACAACTAAGTAAATACAAAAATTATAACTAAATATAAAAAATTACAACTCACAAAACAAACCATATGAACTTCAAAAGATAATCACATAAAATTTCAAATTAACGCCTAAAGACAAAAATAAAAAAAGAAAGACTACACATATCAAAAAACAAACAACACCAACCAAACTGAACTAACCTGTTTTGGTCGACGAACAATTCGAGTCCGATTGTCACAAAAGATTGAGGGTTTACCATGAGAAAAACAAACCATAAAACATTCAGAACATATGTTATTAATTTTTGAAAAAAAAATACCGAACAGAAAGGATAAAATCAAACCTACACAAACTTAAAAAAGAGAAAACAACTATAACATTTAACTAACCTCTGTTGTTTCACGAATGATCGGAGTCCGATTTTATCCAAGATTTAGGGTTCCACATGAAAAACAAAATCAACAAAAATCAGTAACTTTGATAAATGTCGAAGAGATGATTAACGTTCATAGACACTACATAAATCGGAGAATGTAGATGATGATAACAAAACCTCTGATCTTGATTTTGTTTGAAAAAAAAAGATAAATGTTCAATCGCTTGATTAAAGATACACAGTAGATAAACAACAAATTAAAACAACATACCTTCAATTTTTATGATCAGATCTACAAAGTTTAGGACAAAGAAGAAGTTAATAGCATTCGAAGCAATCTTTATAAAATCAAGTTTCTATAGAATTGAATAACATAAATAAAGCAGATTTAGGATCGATTGTGTAGATTACAATCGTAAAACAAAGAAATCAGAAACAATAAAATCAAAAACATAGAAACAAACCTTTGATTGGTTAATAGGATTGATTTGTGTGAAGAAGATGATGTTGCATAGGTTTGGATAGGGTTTGGAACTGAGGATCTTGGTGGTGGCGATAGGAGAAAGGCTGCAACTTAGTTTTTTTAGGGTTTGTAAAGTGTGTGCAAGAAGAATGAGAAAAAAAGGAAATATATACTATCCGTCACGCTTGACCCGAATTCAGGATTTCGACCCGAATAACAAACGAATCCCGCGTCCAATGAGGCATTCTTTGTGAATTTAGAATTCTATTCTCAATTTCCTCCTAAACTCACAATCCACCTCCACCATAGGTTGCAACATCATCAAAAATGTCCAAAATCACATGCCACATGGCCCGAATCCATCTCATTTATATATATATATAGATATTTAATGTAATCACATATTTAATAAATACTATTTTATTAATATAAAGAATGTTATAGTTTATTCTTGCAGAGTCCAATACAGGTATAAACCGGCCGGAAGTGCCGGTTGCCGGACATGCTCCTGGTTACTCCGGTTTACAAAATCTTCATAATTGATTTTAAATTTAGAAAATCCAATATTTTGGTACACTCCAATGACATAAAATCTGTTGTATACTTTTATTTTAAAAGCTTTGTTGGAAAATTGAATACTTTTGGACTAAATTTTTGAATTTTGAGTTGATTTTGCATTTTATGGAATTATAGGGTTAACTAGTCAACATGTTGAATACTTTTGGATTAATTTTGCATTTTTATTATGAAACAATGTAGTTTTGAATTAAAATTAACATATATTAGATTTATATATTAGTATTAAGAGTAAATTACAAAACTCGTCCTTTATTATATATGTTATTGCAAATCATGTCCTTTGTCTTCAATAATTACTTTAGTTATACCTAATGTTTACAAATCCTAACATGTAATATCCTTTTACCCCAAGCCCAGTTAATTTTCTCAATTAACCTACCCATCTCTTTTCCCCAATTTAAAACCCCAAATAACCCTAATTTGTTGACTGATATTGGTTGCCCTGTTTCACCCTTATCTACTACAGAAAGCTCATATAGATTTGGAGCTTCAATATTCTTAGACGCCGATCAGTCAACATTCCAAGATTGTCTGTTCAGGTACCAAGAAGATGAAACCAAAGAGAAAGAAAACATCGCGAAACGACAGTCAACATGGAACCGCCTATATGCCACGGCAGCCGCCAAAACCAAGCCTATGGTCATCTCAACGTCTGCCACTATCACCACCACCGTTGCCCCCAGCACCACCGCCAAAACCACCTCCATCGTTAAGAAAAGTACTGGTGGCAGGTATATAACTTAAAAAAAACTATCACCCATCTGTTTTGACCCATTGGTCAAAGATTTGGTGATTCATTGGGGATAGAAACTAAGGTTTTGCTCTGTGTATCTTATTTTCTTTTGGTTTGGATTTATTCCATTTTCTGTTGTATCATAATGTTTTTTGTGATATAAAATTGTTGTTCAGATGAGATACATGAGGCTGTTGCACTTTGATACTCATAAGTCTCTAAGTAGAGACAGTAATATGAAGCTCCAAATCTATATGAGTTTTCTATAGCAGATGAGGGTGAAAGAGGGCAACCAATATCAGTGAACAAATTAGGGTTTTTGGGGGTTTTAAATGGGGGAAAGAGATGGGTAGGTTAAAAGAAATTAATGCCCTCACGTGGGCCCCACGTAACTGCAATTAAATGAGAAACTTAATTGGGTTTGGGGTAAAGGATATAATATGTTAGGATTTGTAAACATTAGGTATGATTAATGTAATTATTGAAGACAAAGGACATGATTTGCAATAACATATATATATATAAAGGATGAGTTTTGTAATTTACTATAGTATTAATAATAAGAAGTTGAAAAGTTAAAACCCTCGAAACTATAAAAATAATTACAAGATATGAGCATAGATTATTCGTATCTTGGTTGTGTAATGTCCACATATTAGACTCTCATCGTGTATAAACAATTTGTTCAATTTCCTTGTCAATGTCGTCTTTATCCTAGTGACAAATAACCCAACCTTCATCTTCGAGAATCATGTTATGCAATATGACTGATATACGTTAAATTATACATGCTTTTATCTCATAAAATAATTCCGTTTTGAGCGTTTTTGACCGAAACTGCGATGTTTAGGTACCAAATCAGGTACTTTTAGATTTTCAGGTTTTAAACGAAGTACAAAAGACAAATCTGATGAAAACGGGCAAATTCTGATGCAAATCTGATGAAAATAGCAAAAATATGATGACTGCCAGATCACGCACGACCGTGTAGATCACGTGCACTACCGTGCGAGTCCTCCGACCCTGGAAGCACTGCCAGTGCGAGTGATGGTGCCGTTGTCGACCTCGGAACGCACTACTGTGCGACCAGCCGCATGACCGTGCACCACTTGGACCACAGTTTCTAATCACATTTCTGGTGACCTCGCATTACCGTGCGACCTGAAACATGACCGTGCCAATCTGGTGACCGAGACAACTTGTCCACTAGTCCATTTGTCTGAACCCGAATCGGAGAAATGACGTCACCCGACAAGTGCCAGTGCAGGACCGTGCGGGCCAACTTCACGGCCGTGCGGATCAGAATTTTCCCTATAAATACTAGCATTCGCTACTGGTTACAATGTTGGGGTTTTCTCCATGTTTCTAGGCGATTTCTGGGTTCCGAAGCAGTCCTGATCAGACAAATTTGAAGCCTCAAGACCGAATGGAAGCATAACCGATCCAACCCATCAATTCCTTGCTTGTTTATGGTTTGATTCCTTGTTCTTAAACATGTATTCTGATCATTATTCAAGTATTGAGTTGATGTTAGTTTATGTTTTATGTAATATTGTGTAATAGTAGTAATGAACTTATTTCTTGAATAATCTTTATGTTGTAATCTTGTTTGTATGAATCTTTAGTACTTTTTCATGTTGAATCTTCATGATTATATGATGAATGTTTCATTGATGCTGAGTTCCTGATTATGTTTGATTATCTTGGATAATGAATCTGTGGTTAGTGGATGGTAACTATTTCTTGATTAATCACTTGTTTGTAGACTTTGTTTACACCATGAAACCGGACCAGGGTATTGGTTTTATACAAGATACATCTTATGTTCATTAGGAATGCTTTCTTGCATGTAAGGGTTCTAACGAATTATATGGTGTTGATTACATGGTCTTGACGCGGTTAATGATCTTTGTTTAGTAATTTTGGTCTGAAATTGCTATCTTGGTAGATTTGTGATCAAGACTTGTAAGATGAAATATTTATGATCTACTTAAATGCTTATCCTCGTGGCTGTATTGTGACCATCAATATTGCTTTATTTGATAAATGAGGTTAGGAATCCAGACTCGGTAAATAACCTATCTTTAAAGATTCGCATGAATAAATATCAATAGCTCACTAATGAATGATTTTAGGTGGTTAACGTGTGACCATCGAGTTAACTTTCTGAAGAATCATAATGCTAGAAATCCAGACCCGGTAACTAGCTGTCTTGCAATTGGAAAATTGATTAAGTGCTTTTGTGACATATCTGATGTAGATAACATGTATAGGTTGTTTGTGTAACAAGATAATATTTATTTTTCATATTTGGAGTCTAATATGTTTTAGATATAGTTTTAGATAATCTTAGTTAAACAACCATTCACTTGTCCTTTTATCCGGTAAATTAATGACAAAGATTTAGTACTTAATAACGCCCGTGTTCCATGGATCGATATCTGGCTCTTACCAATACTTTGCTACATATATGACGGGATACACTTGTCCTTTTGTGTGTGTTTTAATGTTAGGTATAAACCACTTTTATAAATATTAAAACACATGTGTGTGAAAAATCAATGTAAATAATATGTGTACATAGAAACGCACCAATGACACATGCATACATTATGTTTCTTAATCTTTAGTGATCATGTATGTGCCGGTTTGGGCTATGTGCCAACATTTCTTGAGGGCACCAAATGTTAGTTTCACATCCTTTATTGCCGATTTGAGCCGCCTTAAATTTCTTTAGTTTTTCATTTTATGGGCACGTGAACGATTTGACAAATATTGAGTATCTTGGGTATATTTCGCCTGCAAGACGATACTCTTGTTTGTATTCTACTCATGAAACAATAAACGAAGAATCAAATGTCATTGCATTTATGCAGACGTTGGAAAGCGAATAATGAAAAATAACGTTGATGTCATTATTCGAACCAACAATACCAAAGAAAGCATACTAAAAACCATACATCATTGGAAACCACAGCTTCTAGCATTATTGCCGGATGTGGGCGATCACCTCTCATATACTGACATCTCCATGCATTAGGACAATTTTCCTATAGCCAATGCATACAACTAATGCTACTATCATTCAAGGGAATCCATGTTTCTCTTCATGCACCTCATACAATTGTTGGACGTCACTTCATATTGATTTACGCAAGTACTACCTGTTGTATAGCATAATGACACCTTTGCATAATTTATAACTAGTTTCCCATTACGTTTTCTGACGTCTTCAAAATACTCATTCCAAAAATCATCTGTTATGTCGTATGCCATTTGACAAATTGATGATGTTCACTACTGTAAAGGTGTAACACCTCTTCTACTTCTCTAATCACACTAATATTAACAAAATTATTTAATTGAATAAGTAAATAATATAAATATCTTTTATTGGGTAACATTAATAGCAACCCACATGTGACATTGGTAATACACTATTTTAACATTTTAACTTGTTGTAAATCAGGCTGGATATGCACTCTCTTTCGGTTCTTAAGTGTAACTGTGTAAGGTATAGATTAAGGGTGTGCATATTGGCACATCAAGTTGCCTATTTGCACATCAAACACTACCTGTACTTATGCTGTGTATAGGTCTATATACAGCGTATAGGTTACCTTACACACTGCGTATAGACCTGTACGCTGCGTATAGACCTATATGCAGCGTAGGTAAAGGGTAGGTACACGACCAGTTAGTCAGTGGCGGACCCAAATTTTTTTTCCAATGGGGTCCAATTTTTCGGTGTTCAAAATTTTCATAATAAAATGTTAAAATTTTCGGGTCGGTCCTCGTTCGGGTCGGGTCAGAGCGAGGTTAGAATTAGATTTAAAAATAAAAACAGAAAAAACAAGGTATACAAGGATTGAACCTATAACATTTGTTGGTAAAGAGGAGGTTTACCACTACACTAGCTTTCCTTTTCTTTCTATGGTGTCCACCTAATTGTATTTGTAGGGTCCTTATAAAATTTAATATACCGGATCTACTAATTTTTTAAAAAACATTGGGGTCCGGGGACCCCGACCAGTTCAATGTGGGTCCGCCCCTGCAGTCAGTCAACCTCATACAATGTCAAATCATGCAGATATACGCTGCGTATAGAGCCTTACGAAGCCAGTATATGAGGCCCCTATACGCTGCGTATAGAGCTGTACGCAACGTATGTCAGACAGATTTGGCATTGATACGATGTTGTCTAGGCACGTGAATAAAGGTATACGCCGAGTATAAAGTTACACGAGGCTGATAATTATGAATTCAAAACAGTATTTACACATCCATCTGCCTACGAATTCAAAACAGTATATAACATTCTTCACTTCCTCAGTTAATTACTTCATCGGTTATAATTTGTCGCACGACTGTGGAGCTAAAATGACATCTTTTTGGGACGACAATTATTTCTTTAGACAGTATTCTAAAGACTCATAGGGAGTGAATGATGCTAATGAGGAGGAGGAGGTTGTGTCTGGCGTCCTTGTTGATCAAAACATAAAATTGTCAGACTTGAACGAGGCTCCGACTCCACCTATTGATGAACCATATTACCCGAAGCATCAAGTGTATCTGAATTACGGATACGGGTGTGAATCTTCGAAGTTGTCCGTAACGCGTGTCGAATCCGTAACGAGTCTAAGAGTGGTGACCTTTTTTTTCCTTTATTGCCTCTTGTACAAGAAGCCGTGCGCTCTCGCACACTAGTTGGTGCAATACTTCGCCTCCGCATATCATCGACAGAAGCACAGATTATTATACGACGGCGCCTACATCACTGTGATAGCCCTTTCGTTTGGCTATCACTCGGTAAGTAACCCACGTTTACGCCCTGCGATACAGCCGAAGAGGTTGGGGATGAACACGCTATCCGGAATGTAGATTATCAAAAGGTTCCCACTTAGTGGGAAGTGTTTTAAGGGTGCGGACGGCCGCCCTTCGTGCCGAAGGAGCTTCCGGCACAATTCGACCTGGTATATCCCCCTGCCGTGCCGGAGGAGGTTGTAGAGCATGAGCCGGATATGTATATTCCGGACCTACCACAGCCGCGCAGACCACCCGGGGTGCCTCAGTTCCCACGACATGTTGGGCCCGGTCCTGCCCCAGGATACGCGGCATATCAGCAGTTGCGTCACGACGTTGACAGACTGACGTATGTGATGGAGTGGTTAGCTGAGGAGGCACATGAGCGTCGACAGCTTGAGGGGTTACCTCCATGACACTTCGTTCCGGCTCTAGCATGGCATCAGCAACAACAGGAGCAGCAGCAAAGCAGGATCCACTGCCATAGTATTTTATCTTTTGTTATGTATGTACAAACTTATGTTGTATATATCATATTCAGTCGTATTGAAATAGTATAGTATTTTAATTTAAACAGTATAATATGGAAACGTTATAATATATTCGAACCGTACCCGGTTATTTCAAAATAATTAACGTTATAAAAATTTAAAATTGGTATAATATTTTAATTTAAACGATATTGTATGGAAACACGGTAGTTTAATATAATTAACAGTATAAAGATTTAAAATTTAAAACTGGTATAATATTTTAATTTAAAACCGTACCTGAGTAATTTAATATAATTAACGGTATAAAATCTTAAAACGGTATAATATTCGAGCCGCACCGAGACTTGGTATAATATTTTAATTTAAATGGTATAATATTGAAACGGTATAATATATTCGAACCGTACCCGGATATTTCAAAATATTTAATGGTATAGTATTTAACGTTATAGTATTCGAATCGCACTACACTTGGTATAATCATTTAATTTAAACGATAACAATATAATATATTCGAACCGTATATACGTTTTTCAAAAAAAAATACGGTATATAATATTAACGGTATAACATTAACGGTTATATATTTTAAGCGATTTAACGTTGGAATCGGGTGAGAATTTATAATACAAATACACCAAAATAACCAAACAAAAGTCTAATGGGTTATATACGTTGCGTATAGAGCTATACACAACGTATATACACCCTAGTTGTCTGTGCCTATGATTGCTGAGTCAGGTTCTGAATTTCATGCAACTTGTATGCTGCGTATAGCTCTATACGCAGCGTATTAAAACCCTAAGTGTGCAAATATGCAAGAAAAAAAGTTCGCAAATAGTCTGGGCCTAGATTAATTGTAATTTCTCTCTTGAATGTTGTATGAATATTTTCTTCATTCTCATAGGAATAGAAACGTCAGACCGAATGGTTACCTCTAAAAGTTTGCAAATATCAACCATACCATAAATAAATTAACTCACAAGGGCTAACAACCAAAACATTAGAAATTCGAGGGTTCAACGTATTGTCATGGTTTAATTATGAAATATTACATTATGTGGTGACCTTTAAGAAAACCAAAGGGTGTCATTTGCACGTCATATTATACCTGTTTGATCGTGTATGCAGGGAATGGTTTTAGGCATAACACATTTTTTTTTACAAGAACATGAACTAAATTAAATCATCTAACTTTCATTCATAAAATTTTTCAAAATATAAGAAAATATATGGTTGAAATGCATTGTGCATTTTAAAAGTTATGAATAAATTTTGTTTATTGACAGAACCTACGTATGTGTAGATAATTAAATTATATACAGATGTGTAAGCAAACGTTTAAAAAAATTAGAAACATATAATCAAATTAGTTTAATGGTTATTTTTTGTACATAATCTATGAAGGAAACTTATTTAATAATATGGATTATTAATAAAAAACTAAACGATTTCAGTTTATCATTTCATTCTAGCAGCACTTAGGTATTTTATAATAAAAACTCACTATATATATGTTTATGTAGGTATATTACATAGTAGCGTATATGGATATGATTGAAATCGACTATGAGTTTCTTCACTAATAGCATGTTGAGTACTATGATAAACACATATACAAGATAGATATACATTTACCAAAAGGGCTTGTAACTTAATAGCACCAAAGTGTTTGTCAAGGTGTAATCTCTCAAAAGTGGCAAGGGATCAAGTCTCGTTATTGTAATTAAAATGAAGTGTTTAAGAGTAGTTTAGTTTGCTATTAAAAAAAAACAGAAGACGCACACACATCCATACACATTTATTGGCTTCTAAAATTCTCTTCTACATAATTAAGTGTCAAATGTCTTGTCACTAGTACAAAATAAGTTTTTTTTCTAGGATTTATGCTTTTTTTTTTAGAGCTTTTTGAGAGGGCACCAACAAATATACCATCAAGGCATCAAATAATGAGATTTGTTTGTGCTGCTCAATAAGAGCACCATTAAATCTCTAAACACACCACCAAAAAATCAATAATAGAAACCAAATCAGTCCACCGTTAGACTATGGGGTATGGGGCTTGGGTTGGGGCGTGGGTTGGGGGAAAACGCCCAAGCCACCACCCCGGGTGGGCTTGGGTTGGGGCGTGGCCCAAGGGGCTTGGGTTTGAAGACGGGCGTGGGGCGGGTCTAGCAAGCTGACATGGTGGGCTCTCAATGGCCAATTCAAACTAGCCGTTGGGGGCATTTAAATTTTTTTTCCTTTATAAATACCTTACCATATTTAACATTTTTCTCACACAATATCAAACACATAAAACACAATATTGCCATGAGTTCTTCAAGTTCAAGTGTATCGTCTTCATCATCTGACGATGGTGCGGAAATATTTCTACAAACGATCGCGGCGGTGGTGAAAGCTATCGTGGAAGACGAAGACAATGAGGAAGAGACTCCGCAACCTAAACGGAGGAGAAGGTACATCGCTCGTGAACGGCACACCGCTAACAATTTGTTGGTAAGCGATTACTTCTCAGCGGAACCTAAGTATGATGAAAAAATGTTTAGGCGTCGTTTTCGTATGTGTAGAAACTTATTTTTTAAGGATATCTAGAGATCTTGAGGAGAAGTATGTTTATTTCCAACAAAAACCGGATGTAACCGGGCAATTAGGATTTAGTACGTGGCAAAAGGTCATAGCCGCACTCAGGCAGTTAGCGTACGACAATAGTTCGGACATTATGGATGACTATTTAAAAATGTCTGCACGTGTAGCTAGAGAAAGTCTTCACAACTTTTGTTCGTGTATTCTAGAACTTTATAGGAAAAGATATTTGAGAAAGCCCTCGTTTAGTGACATGCAACAAATATTCAACATCACGCAGATTATCATGGGCTACCCGGGATGCTAGGTAGTTTAGATTGTATGAAATGGCCTTGGGAGCTTTGTCCTACCGCATGGCAAGGCGCTCACACGAGTGGATTTCACGGGATGCCAGCCATCATGCTTGAAGCGGTTGCGTCCCAAGATCTTTGGATATGACATGCGTTCTTCGGTATGCCAGGTTCACATAATGATATTACCATCATAAACCACTCGCCCCTTTTCAATGATCGAGTAAATGGTATAGGACCCAAAGGAACTTTCTTTGTAAACCGGGTTGAGTACGTGTATGGGTACTACCTAGTTGATGGGATTTACCCAGAGTGGGGGGTTTTCGTAAAATCGTTCACAAAACACGGTACCATAGATCCAAAGAGATTAAAGTTTAACAGGGTCCAAATGGCTGCACGTAAAGACGTCGAGCGAGCATTCGGTGTTTTGAAGAAAATGTGGCGAATATTGGCAATGCCTTGTCGACTATGGGACAAGGATCAGATTGGAAACGTGATGTACGTATGTATCATTCTTCACAACATGATTTTGGAGGACGAAGGTAGAGCGGTCGTTACCTACTATGATGATGATGACCCCCAACCAGGTAACGTAACAGATGAAGATAAAGCGGCAAATGAATTTTTGATCAAGTCAAGGGATATACATCACAACCTTCGATCTGATTTGGTGGATCATGTTTCAACGATTCCTGGGTTCGAAACCGACGAAGACGACAAAGATGACGAAGAATGATAGTTTTTTATTTTGATAATTATTTTGTATGTTTATGTAGTTTTTAATGATTATATATATATATATATATATATATATATATATATATATTAAAAAAACATGATGTGGCTTGGCCACGCCAGCCAAGCCACACCCAACATACCCCATACAAAATGGGTTTTGAATTGAGTTCTCAAATTTCCACGTGTCAACCCATGCCCCAAACCCCCGCCACACCATACCCCACGGTCTTAAATCTCTAAACACCACCAAAAAATCAATGATTGAAACTGGTCCGTTAAAATATACATTATTTGAACAAATGTTTTTTAGTTTTATTTTATTTATAAAACATCCAAGATCTAATACAAAGGTAAATAAAACAAAAAACTATACAAACAAAAAATGTATAAAATCTACAAGCATAATGAAATAAAATTACATGTTCATGGGAAGCTACAAAGAATGAGATACAAACATGATTTCTATAAAGTCATTTCCTAAAATAACAATTTAAACACATACAATCAAACCAAATCAACATAGTGTATAATTGTACATCCTTGGCACTTCAAAGCATAAATGACGTCCATCACCGTAATAGTTTTCCGGCGAGTATCTTCGGTGTATTTATGGCATCACGCATAAAAATCATCAAGAAAGATCTTCAAAAATCTTGTGTCTCTTCGTCGATAAGGCCGTTGTTACGCTTTACGCCACATCGCCGGTTTCTTGCTACTGTCTAAGCCGTTCCGGAAAACTTACCGGTGATGCTTTGCTCCTCCTTGACATTTTTTTTTCTTTAAAAAAGATTTTGATTTTAACATTGTGTCTACATATATGTGGGTATAAAGGTTGTGTTTTTTGGGGCTTAATTTGATCCATTGATTAAATAGGATGAGAGCAATTGAAAACCGTAGGATTATGATCCATGTGATGCCTAACAAAATGTTTTGATTGGTTCACTTTTTTGTTGCTAGTAACTTCACCCTAAAAAAATCAATTTAATTGTGTTATTAACAATTTCACCCTCAAAAAATCAATTTAATTGTGCTATTAACAACTTTACCCTCAAAAAATCAATTTAATGGCGCTATATAACTTCTAAGCATTTAATGGTGCTTTGTAATCTATTTTTTTGGTGATGTGTTTATTTATTAGTGTGGTAATCTTGTTATTTGGTGCTTTGTATTCTAAAACACCACCAAAAATTGAATTTAACACCACAAAAAATGGTTTTTTACTAGTGTGTAGATAGTTCACACCAAAGGTTTAAACTTAACTCATTTTTGCATTGTAGTTAAATAAAATGTACATCTTCTTGTTAAAAGACCACACGGTGTGGGCGTGGAAACATAACGTTGTTGTCAGTCCACGCGCACAAAACCGTCCCGTGCCCCGCGTTGAACGGCGTTGTGCTTGGGGCTTAAGGATTTCCACCGGCGTGGGGAAAATATGTGGGTGAGGTGGAGGCTCTTGATTGTTGGGTGTAGTTTAGGTTTGTTTTGATTAGTTGATGTTTATTTTCTTTTTAAAATTTTTATTGTCTGCCACGCCATTTTCCCACCCCGTGCTTTTTTCTCCATGTGACGTGGTTACCACATGTCGCTCCACACTCTTCCTTTAAGCCCCTCCACACCGTGTACTCTAACCAACACAAACTTGCTATTGGCTAACATGCAGTTTTCACACTAATCAAATTATAACCATATGGAATACATGGAACTAGATCATGTCCCCATTCGGACATTCCACATGGAGAGAGATAATGGACGGTTGGGGAAACTTGTAATTTACACAAACTAATGTGAAAAAGCAGACATAATATAGGCAACTGTCAAATAATTGTCATCAAGTAAAACAAGAATGTTGCCAATAATTCTGATTCAAGGGACGAATTCGAAAGTTCTGAATTTGGGTGACTTGGAGATAAAACAAGGTTTCATTTAAAGTATTATAATTTCATAGTTCATACAGATTTGATAGATCTTATAATTTCT
Source organism: Helianthus tuberosus (assembly GCA_030545235.1). Lineage (NCBI taxonomy): Eukaryota > Viridiplantae > Streptophyta > Magnoliopsida > Asterales > Asteraceae > Helianthus > Helianthus tuberosus. The sequence goes on from CM060444.1 coordinate 186,110,826, forward strand.
TATAGTTTTCTTCTTCCTCAAGTTTATTTAGTATAAATGGATATGTTACGGTTATGTATTCTTGGGTTCAGTTTTAGGCCATCTATAATGGTTAATGTTAGTTTGTTGCATTTTGACATTTGGTACTGGCATGAACATGTTGACCTTATCTTTGTTACATATTGAAGAAATTGGGAGCGTGTATTCAAATATATAGAAAGAAATTAATGTATATTTATTGTTCACTTGATGGAAAAGAAATGCCAAAAAACAGAAAATATAGGAAGTCAACATAAGCATGTTCATAGAGTCCGTCAATAAAACGAAGTTGAAGATTTAATACTTCAACCAACCAAGGATCGTTGAATCTTTACAAATACTAGTTTTCAACTAATTCTTATGACCTATACGAGGGTTAAAACATGCAAGCATTGGGCATGAATTTAGTCAAGAAACTCATTTATTAAAGCAACACCGTACTCTATGGTTTTCATATATACATTATATATTACTAGCCATTTACCTGCGCGATGCGGCGGGAGTGGCGATTTACAATAGGATACTCGTTTACCGTTGGTTTATCAGTCGTCTCGTGATATATTGTATAGTACTTAAGTTAGTTTTCTTATTTGTGACAACATTTGATGTGCAAACTCCGCGTTGTTTGAAACCTTTGGTGAGATATACCTACACCTTCGTATTTTGTCTTGAAATCACTCTTGATAACGTCACATAAAGTTGTCCATGTGAAAATACAGAATCCGCACGATGTGGCGGCGACAATTAACAACATAGTACTCATTTTATAGTTAGTTTATCAATCCTCTTGTGATATATTATATGGTATTTCTGTTAGTTTTATTAAATATAGTATCGATGTGGTCTATCTATACCTTACAGATCTTAGTTAAATAATAACGAACAGAAAAAAATATCTCTCATAAATATAATATTTTAGTCACATGCACATTTGAAGAAGGTTTTTATCAAGATTGGTTATTGAATGTTTTCTTAATTGAGTAGGGTCTTCAAAAATATTTTAAGATTAAGAGGCGACTTTAGTTTATTCATATAATTAGTGGTTCTGATTGAAATATCTTAAAAAGAACATAATGTTGTGAAACTAGCCTAATAGCATAAGAGAAGAACAATAGAGAGAAATAGATCTAGTATTTTATTGAATGTGATGTCTTTACAATGAGATACAAAGAATCTATATATAGGAGAGAAAACTTGGAGAACAAGCCTAATCTATTTTAGGTGTTGATAACCACATTAATAATAATATATCATAACACTCCCCTTTGGTTATCAACATAATACGCTTGATGCTGCCTCGTTAAAAACCTTGCTAGGAAAACCCAGTGGGACAAAACCATAGCTAAGGGAAAAAGAGTGCAGTGTGTAATGCGCATTATCTCCCCCTGATACTTCTGGATCAGGTATGTTGCCTCATTAAAAACCTTACTAAGAAAACCCATTGGGATAAAACTTAGTTAAGGGAAAAAGAGTGCAACTTGAATAAATCTCCCCCTCATTATAATATGTATCCTTTAAGTAAAGGGTGGCCATCATCCTCGAAAGTTGCTCAAAACTTTTGTAGAATGATTTGTAGTTTGATGCCTTGAAGTGCAATCCTTTATCTTGAGTAATGTTGTAAAATCTTCTTGTGATACTTCTAGTGCTTCCTCTTGCGAACAAATACCATAAGATCCAAGACTATTTGTGTTACATTCTTTATATCTACAAGACTAACAGAACTAGCTTTCATGGGTTAGTAAAATATAGACACATATCATTCTTACCTTTAGGGTATCGACACATCTGCTTTACCATTCAAATGTCTCCTCATTGGACATGTGCTATATCATGTTGACAAATTCAAATAAAAATATATATTATCATTCATAGCTAGAAAGTTAAGTTAATGCACAATTACACTTTGCCATGATACTTTTGAAATGAGAATCTCTACTTTGGTAGGAGATGATAATAATCATTTCTTATAAAAAGTGTCTGAACAACCTTTAATATACTATAAGGTTGAGCTCTTTACATACTAAAATGTCCCACCAACATCTTCTAGATGTAGTTTGATAGATGAATAAAAGTATGATTACAAATATACTCGAACTGCAAGTCGAGTAATAATTAGACTGTGCTAGGGTCATTAAAAAAAAATTCCCCTTCTAAAAGCTCACCAGTTTCTCTTGATGATGCTCAGACATCATCACTGTAAATTGCGATTATAGTGAACTTTTAAGAAAGAACATTTTATAAAGATGGATAATATTATCAAACTTATATTGATCTTTATCAGAATATATCATGAGTTGTTCAACACTCAACTTGACTATTTTAGTTCATACTATCTTTAACTTTATAAAGATACATTCTTGAGGACTTGAAATCAATGCTTCAGGCATTTGCAATCATATACATACTTCTTTCAACTTTGAAAAACAATGTATGTACATTCACTCTTTAGGAGTTCTATTACATATACCTCCTTATTGATTTCTATATCATATGCAAGGATGTCTTAAATATTTAATGCATATTGTACCATGCTTATACATTGTACATTAATATGCCATAATAACCAGGCACAAGTTTTCTATGTATAGTTATTGGTGCACAAGAATTACATCCTTAAGATGTTTCAACTAAGCACTTAAATGCTTTACGATACTCATCAAGAGTTCCAATTATATTCAACGTATTCAAATATGAATTTGTATACAACGATCATATCGTTCTCGAGAACTCATTTTACATGATTTTTGATAATTAAAATCCTTGAGGGACTTTCATGTAAACTTTTAGTATCAAGTGATACATAACATTCATAAGACGTATATCAATTCTCTCTTTATATTACCAGACTAATAAAATATTGGAAAGTCATTACATCCACCACTAGAGAATGTGTCTTATTATAATCAATCATGGATTTTTGCGAAAATCCTTGTGCACCATATTTGCTTTATCTCATTTCATTTCATTTGATTTTCACATGATTCGCAAAAAAGCCCCATTAATATCCAACATACTTTACAAATTCAGTTGTAAGGACTGTTGGTCCGAAAACTTTCCATTTCATTAGAGAATTTAAATCTGCCATACTTTGCGTCTTTCCATTTTGGCCAATCATTTATGTATTTTCATTCATAGGCAGATCTTAAATCTTGATCCTCGTCATTTCATCATTTCAAGCGCTATATTATATACAAAAGTATAACGACGTCGATTTTGTTTCGATTCCATACATATCTTAGACATGATACAGCTTATCGAGATCTCTTTATTTTCAGGTACCTGTGGTTCTTCTTGAACCATCATGTCTATTGTCTCTTTAGGAGATCTTATTACTATAACCTCGACTTGACCATCTTAATTACTTGCTCCAATTTTCAAGGATTTTTATTACTGGAATCGACTAGTCTACCACGCTTCAGGCGTGCAATAGACTCATTAGAAAATACGTGCTTGTCCGTCTAGGACACAAACATAAATGGAGCATAAGCAGTTGATTATGTGACTTACTTAGTCACTCTATTTAGGTCAGTGAACTCGTCTGGTAATTTATTCTTTAATATTGGTAAATGAATTATACTTTAAACTTCTAGTTCATAGTTTATAGTTTGGGGATCAAGATGACATGATAATTCATTTCACTTTTCACTTTCCAACTGCTTGTTATCTCCCCCTAATGTTGGGAACATTCATTCACTAAAATGAAAACCAATGTGCCATAAACGAATTTCTCACTAATGGCTTTAAGTATTCAATCATAAACGATTATTTATACCCAACATATTCTCAAACATTTTAGAAGTCCCATCTTTGTCCGGTGTGGTGGATGAGTTTCAATATATGTCGCACAACCAAAATCTTTGATGAGACATCTTTGGTTCCTGACCAAAAACCAATTGTATGGGGAGAATTATAACTTATTGGCTTGATGTGAATTAATGGTACTATATGTAAAATTACATGTACCTAAATGAACTTTTGCTCATCTCATGATCATTGGCTTTGTAATCTATAGTAGACATATAGTGATCATCTCAACAATAACACTTATTCCAATTTGGGAATCAAATTCATCATTACCAATAAATATATTAATCTGGATTAATATGCTTGCTATCACATTAGCTAAGCCACAATCACACAAACTTCAGGTTGTGGATTCTATAACCATTTAGACGATGCATCGATTTAAAACACTAAATGGTATTGTGTTGGGATATTCATATCCTCTAACCATTTCCAGAATATTTAGGGAAACACACCCTACTTTATTTGGCAAATATATAACTTCATTCGAGAGCAAACATCACATGTATAATTATCAAGAAGAATCTTCTATTTCTTTAATAATTTCACATCATCAGCGACTCAGTGTGGTCTAACCGGTCATGCCAATTAATTAAATAATCATGATCCATAAACTTCTGATTTGTGATTGTATATGTATTATTTGGTCGTACATAATACAAAACATAAGATACAAGAGAATGGTTGATCTCATCTTGCTTGTATGAACTTCCTTTGAGTTCAAACTATCATGCTAAAAATTAATATAACTCATTATTAACTCCATAGTTTGCCACCATGTATTATAACTTCATAGTTTGTCACTTTTGGTGGTCCATCTCATTATAAACGTGACCATCATTACAATTCTAAATGTTTGATCTCATCATTACAACTTTCTCAATTATGTCCATGATCGCTACCTTTACAATGCTCAATATGTAATCACATTCACTTCAGGAAATGTGATAGAATCTGAAAACGTTCATAGATTTTCATTCTTTGCTTAGTCACACGAGTATAAAAACACTTCAAACCTTTCATACTCTTTTTATGATATTGCTACTTCATGAGCATATCTCACGTGTGACAACTAAAAAGAATTTATAAAGTTTTCCTCATAAACCATCTTCTCTTACATGATATCAATTGAGAAAGAATTGTGTATCATATCTAAGCACATGTATACTCTATCATGAGAGTGATAACAAAACAACTAACTTTGGTCTTTTATTTTTATTTGCTTTATACTATAATCTCTGTACAAATATTCAAAAAACATCTTGAAGACAAAACTGACATGTGATAAAAGACACCATAAAATCATACATGTTGAATTATAGAGTTAAGATGCATATACATATATGGTATTCATACTTAAATCTTAACAAAAATTTACACAAATCATTTGTTAATATCAATGCAATCATATCTATAACCATAGTTAACATAATTTTTTTTTACTTTTCTAAATAAAACGATGTTTGATTTTTGAGTTAAACCAAATGCATATAATTTTCCTTATAAACAGACTCATTTAATGTGCTAATATTGATCTTAACGCATATAGTTAAAACATAAAAGAGTCATAGTATGTTCATACATCCACAAGTTTTCTTAAACCCAAAATACAATTTGCGCATGCACAGACATGTAATGGAAAGTTAATTAATCATATTTAATTACATTCATAACCAAATTGATCACAAGTTCCAAGAAAAGAAAGCAAATACTTTCGTTGTATGTTATATGATAAATGTAAAAAGTAATAATTCTAATAATTTTTTTATATAAATCGTAAAATCAATAACTTTAGGTTACAAGTCCATAATTTTCTAAGTTGTATCAATCAATGTACTAGAAAATTCCATTGTTTCTTAAGAATCAAACAACAAAATATATAATGATAGATATTTTTCTAACAAAACCTATTAAGCATTTGGAATAAAATAATCATCAACCAAAGCGGTAAATTAAAACTAGATTGCTATCATCACAGAGCTATAATTACTTTTGAATATATAAAAACTAATATATCGCAAAGTACAAAACTAGATAATAAATGAATATATATCATAATAACGAGATATGAATGTAAGGTATATTGCTATCATAAAGTATAAGTATATTATCCATGTTATTAGTCAGTATTAGTCATATAATACAATTTCTTTATAAGAAATAAGAATGATAAAAAAAAAAATTCATATAAATCTATTCAAATAAGATATACTTAATATATTCATGTAATATTTGATAAAAAAACGTATTTAGAATTTGAATCGGTGATCTAAATTAATTGCATATATTATTTATCAACGAAATTATTGTAAAACATGAATAGAATTTTATTTTTTCATTCATATACAAAAATGTTTATTTTATTTCTTTTTAATCAACCCACTTCATACAACGTATTGTATTACTTTGAAAAGCACTAAAAAAAACATTTTTTAAAACTCAAAGCATTGTCTGTTATAGATAATTAAACCTTTTAAAATAGAATTTTCACTACCCAGTACCATAGAGACGATTTGGGCTATATAATAAAAAAAATTAGTAATTTAGATTTAGGGTATTACTGTAACAGATGACCATTATAATCACTTGTCGTTTCTTTCTTTTCTACGTGATTTTTAAAACCAAAAAGAGATCCCCACCAATATCATCTTCTTTACTCAATTTTCCAATTAAAAAAAAACAGTCGTCGGAACATAACAGAACTCATCAAAGTTGTTTTTGCGAAATATAACATCACATATATCCGAAACGTACAACTTATAAAATTGAAAAGATGGTTTAGTGGATACCTGATTGACCAAGAAACAAATTCATACTTTGTGGAGGACCCACATGTAACGGAACAACGATGGTTATTGGAGTTTTATCAAAAAACTATATCTTCCAATATTTTGGGCCGGCGTCACAGCCGCCAAGTCAGGGTTCTACGACAACTCTTTTGCATTACCGGCGACAATCGGATGTAATACCAAAGGCACGGGAAGTCAAAAAGCACTAGGGTTGTTAGATGAGCACTCTCGTGCTGATAACGTGTTGTGAAACTAGCCTAATAGCATAAGAGAAGAACAATATGGAGAAATAGATCTAGTATTTTATTGAATGTGATGTCTTTACAATGAGATACAAAGAATCTATATGTAACACCTCGAAAATTTACGTCCTATAAAGTCTTGACACGTGTCATAATGTTTGAACGTGTGAAAGATTTCTCTTGGAGGACCAAAGTTGACAAACAGTGAAACTGTGTAAATAGAAGGGTTCAAAGTGTCAACAATGAATAAATACACTTGGCAATAACCCTACATGATGTTTATAACCTAAAACGAATAGATCATGAATCATACGAGGCGAATTGTGAAAGAAGGTGAGAGATTACAAACTACAGGGGTTAAATGTGCCAACATGTTTAAATTATACCTCTGAGTGACCTTTTGACAAACCCGAAGCTTTGTAACGATTAATTATGCTCACTAGATTGTACCATAAAAATTTCACCAAGTTTCGTAATCGTATGAGCAAGTTGTGATAAAATTCGTGTGCAAGGGTTAGAATCGTCAACGTGGAAATTTAGGGCTTTTCGGGTGATCACGAAGTTACCCGAGGACTTAACAAAGTGGGTATAAGTCCTAAAGCCCCATATATTAAATAACAAAGCTTCATATGCAAGATTGGGATGTGAAAGCGATGTTACGGGGGACCAGGGACTAAATTGCAAATTTTAGATGGCTGATTGTAGGCTTGCGCATCGTAGGCTGGATGTTGCTGCGCATCGTATGATGCTCTGCGCATCGTAGGGCTTAAACACCTACGATGCGTATGGGGGTGCCCAGTTGCGAAAAACCAACAGACAGCTGCCTGTTGTTGTGTAACCGACTTATATGTTAGTTTCTTGAAACCTTGGGCTGCCTAGGATGGTTTCTAGCCTATAGAGCACTTGTGGATGATAATGCAACACCCCTAGACTTATGTGTTGATCATCTAAGGGTGCTTGAAGTTGTTTAAAAAGTCCACATTATGCAACAATGATCGTTCATCACTTCTGAGCATTTCCAAGTCTTTCAAGCAGCCTACAAGCATTCCACAACATCCATAAGACTTGTGTAAGTACCCTTAATCTTTCCTAATTCATTCATACTTAGTTTATGGCCTAGAAATCAAACCGTCGTAACTACGGTTTGACTTTTCGATAATAAATAAATGGTCCAGAGATTTGTCGAATCAAAGGTTGTTATAAGTTGGTATTTATATAGTTGATAAACCCCTAAAAGGGCACTAACTAATTCGGATCCTAACTAGGTCATTTATCGAGTCAAACCTCTTCCGAAAAAGTCAACAGAATTGTTATGTTTGGTTTAATGCATGATTAGCGATGTAAATGGCGTATAGCCTATTTTATCAATCCTACCAACTGAAAATAAGTATAAAAACTTGTATACGCTTGTTTGATTCGACAACTTTATGTCCAGAACCGATTCGGAGCCGAGATACGCAAAAGTTTGACTTTTGCTTTGACCTCAGTTCTGACCCGATTCTTATAGGTTTAGACATGCCTTAAGGTTCCATTAGGACCTAGTTACATGTGTGTATAAGCCTCTGCGTTTATACCACTCGAATCCCTAATCATCCGATGTTTCCGTTAATCGCCTAAATAATGACCGTAATGCCCTTATGACCATAAAACGAGATTTTGGGAAAAGTGGAAATGCCATAATCTTAGTTATTGATTATTATGCATGTCCCGAAAATTTCACATCAATCGGAAGTCTAGATTAGGAGTTATGCTTAATGGCGTATTTATAAACATGTTTATTAATTAAACGGCGCCATTAGCGTAAAGCCTATCTAAACTCAGTTTTGACACCAAATATTTTACTCACTGATGTTAAATGATATTTTAGGATTTTTAAAGATTTTTAATTATTTTTAAACTGATCATAAGCTTGGATTAGCGCCTTAATTCGGTTAATACCGAATATACCCTTTTCGGCCATAAAATGAGTTTTACAAATCCTTTTAACGCCAATCCAATTGCTATTGATTTTAAATAATAATTATAGTATTTTAAGCCTATTAAACTGACCTGGAAACTCAGAATTCTATTTTTAACCGTATCTTTAAAACTAACCGGTCTAAGCGTAAGCTTAACTAATGACCCGTTAGGATTCTAATAGGTTATTATAAACCTTCGTTCCAGATTAGGAGAACCAGTAAAAGATACCCGCACTCGCTGATTTTGAACTATACTTGCTCAGGTAAATACTTTTAACTTATTTTCCCTATACGGGCTTGGGGTACGGTATATAAAATACCGCTTGGTCCAGCATTGAATCTTAATCGAATAGAGGTTAAATTATTGATATGCTCTGTTTTGAAATGTTTTGTTGCTTAAAGCCTTTGGGGGGTTAATGACCATGTCCCGGATATCCCTGGCATCATCTTACGAGATGGCCACGACCTTAGCACTCAGGTGTAGGCGTACACCTGTCAGTGTCTCATTATATAAAGTGGTGTGTTTATTGATCTTTAATCCAGTTTAAGGACCGGACTACTGAACGCATAAGAAACATGTAATTCGTTTACAAGTTTATATATTTAAATAATTATCCCAAGTTATAAAATATTATTTGTGCCTTGTGCCTTAAATGCATTTTCTTAAACTCTTTTCAAAATGAGTCGGTTGATTGTATTTACCAGTGTAAACTGACGTATTTTCTTAAAAGGTTAAGTGCAGGTACTACGCGAAATAGGCTGGCTTGTCTCCTAGCATCCACATTAAGTCTCGCCAGCTTGGATGTCATAACTGTTGAACATTTGTTTCCTTTTTAAACTTGATCTACCTGTGGATTTATATTTGACTATTTGTAATACTTAATATTACAATATCGTTGGTTGAATTAAATCTATACTTTGCTTCCGCTGTGCATTTAAATATTGTGTTGTTTGACTATTATGTTGCCAACCACGTCACGATACTCCCCTACCGGGCCCACCGGTGACACGTGGAAATCAGGGGTGTGACAGGTTGGTATCAGAGCCAACTCTGAGTGAATTAAACACTAGCCTTTTGTGTTTAATCTCAGTTACACAATTGCACATTCCTAAATCTTCGAGTCTAGACAAAGAACTTAGGAATAATCCAAATTGTGCAAATTTTTATTTTATTTAATTAAATTGCCCTATATTTTTCCTTGTTATTACCTTGTGTGTTTAAACAGGTACAATAATGCCGCCAAGATTCAGACGAGGTGGTCGAGGCAAGGAGCCAGCTAGTGCCCCTAACGACCATGAGGCAGGGCCTTCGTTTCGACGAACTACTTCTACAAGGAACGACGAAACGCGGGAACTATGGAGGACCTACGAAGACGATGCCAGGCGATCTTTTTCGCATTCCTCAACACCTCCATATCATGACTCTTATGGGCCACAGTCAGAGAATGAACCCCACAACCCGCAACGTTACTTTGGCGACCCTACTCCAGTTTTTCAGGGTCAGTTTAACCCGGCAGAGTACCTGCCAGAGCAAGTGGGCTTTAACCCACTTGGACCGGAAGATCACTTTTCGGGTGATCAGGATATGGACGAGGACACAGATCCCGTCGAGGCTTCAACCGGATCATTTAACCATCCTTTCGTGATCTCTGACGGATCGTCATATCACGGGACACCATACCAGGGTCCGGATAGCCACATGGCACGGTTTGAACGGTGTGAGTGGTACAATACACCATCTCACCATACACCATCTCACCATACACCATCTCACCATACACCGTCTCATTCAGCATCTCATCCGCAACAGCAGCCTCATCAAGATTCCTCTGGAGGACACGGGTTTGTGGCAGTCACGCCACCGCCTCCACCGCCACCAGTTCATTTAGAGCCTCCAGCACCTCCAAGACGTAGGAGGACTGGCCCGCGGATGTCAGTACGACCAGTGGGAGTTCATATCAACACTCCTCAACACTCTAGCGGTAGCCATTACCCGCCAACACATGAAGGCCCACAGATGGGTGGATCTTCTGTCCCAGTTTCAGAGGTGAATTCAGCACCTATAGAACCGTCACCAACGGGTTTTGGCCACCCAATCCCTGCGTATACTGCTCCGGCAACTTACAACCCATATGGACCACCAGCATACCATGGCTATAACTATGCGGATGATCCCTACAACGTGGCATCAGGCTACCATGCCCATAATAATCCCGAGGGACCATACGGACCCCCTTGGGGAATGGGATACCCAACTCAGGGGTATCAAGCACCGGTACAGCCGCCACCACATTACCAGCCAACAGGGGCTCCTCTCCATGAGCAGGAGGAACTCCGCAGAAGACTGGCCAAAGTGGAGCAAGACTTCCAGAAGGAACGTAAGAAGAATGAGGGATTTATGAGTGGGTTGGCAAGCTTGCTTAAGGGGAAGAAGAAGAAACGGGATCGTTAAATCCCCACATATGTATTATTGTACTTCCTTATTTAAATCAAGTCCCTACGTGGACATTTATTATTTGTATGTGTATGTAGTCCCTGCGTGGACATCTACCTTTTGTACTTAGTCCCATACGAGGACTTGTTTCTAATTTAGCCCCTGCGTGGGCACATCTTTCTGTAAGACCCCTGCGTGGGCATGTACTGGTTTAAACCCCTGCGTGGGTAAGTTTGTTATTAGTAAAAGACCCGTTTAGGGCTGTGTGTAATAGTATAATAGATTAATGGAATGTTTGTTTTATAAATTTCAAAATTTCCATATGCGCATATATAGTGTATAAATGAAATAAATTAAAATCATTCCTTTTAAATTAATCTGCCTTTGAAATTAATTAATAAAGGATCTTAAAAGTGTGAACCCTAGCCTCGTGTCACATATAAGACCGGGCCAAAATGGTAAGACCTGTTTAAATGATTCAATTTCCAGTTAACATCTTAAAACATGTTAACACTCCTGGCAGAAGTGATTCGTTAAAAATCACATACGTCATATTATAAAGGAATTCTTTAAAAGATTCCTAACCTAGTTTAATGATCTCTGAATCCTAGGTTTACATCATCAATTAAGATGATCATATCTTAACCATACGTGGTAATATAATGCCTACGGGCCCTTCTCATTTTCATATGAGACAAAAGACAGTATTAGTCTGTGACCCTGTCTGATAAAGGTAATGAACTAGGTTCAAACCTTAAAAAGCCTTGATTCTTTGAATTCATAGCTTATAATTTAAATTGTCCCTGTGACTAGGCCTTATGTGCTAATAAAACTATTATTGTTTTATAATTAGGATAAATTATATTAGAAATCCTAAATTTATGTGAGTAATAAATTAACCATATTTGGTCTAAGTTTACCACGGTTAATAAATTGCCATAAAAGACAATTTTATAATAAACTCACCAATAAATTGTTATCAATATGTGACAGTTCTAGATACATGGCAGACTCAAACGAGGTCAACAGTCACCCAGGGATAGTGAATGAAAATGCCCAAGTTAACGTAGCAGGCCCAGAGTTGCAAGCTATGATAAATAATGCGGTTAATATAGCTATGGGTAGACAACACCATGGATCAAGTGGTACCCATACGAGGACCCATTCTGCATCACATACTAGGACACCTTCCAGGACCCACACTGCCCACAACAGTAATTCTCACCACTCCTCGAATCAAAGGAGTAATCCATCCCAAAGAGCCCTACAGAACCAAGAACCTCGTAATAGGGGTTGCACCTATAAATACTTCGTGTCGTGCAAACCCAGAGACTTCAATGGGGAAAAAGGAGCTGTTGATTGCATGACGTGGATGGATGAAATGGATACTGTGGTGGATATTAGTGGTTGTCACAATAGAGACATAGTGAAGTTTGTCTCGCAGTCTTTCAAAGGAGAAGCCTTAGCCTGGTGGAGATCTTTGATCCAAGCCACAGGGAAAGTCCCGTTATACAACATGACATGGGAAGAGTTCACGGCACTAATCAAGGAAAATTTCTGCCCTCAACACGAGGTTGAGAGAATTGAATCTGATTTCCTAGCACTGGTCATGAAAAACTTGGACTGTCAGGCCTACCTTACTACTTTCAATACTTTGTCAAGGTTGGTACCTTATTTGGTGACTCCGGAGCCTAAACGTATAGCTCGCTTTATCGGGGGTTTGGAACCGGAGATCAAAGCAAGTGTAAAAGCTTCCAGACCAACCACTTTTCGGTCAGTAACGGACATATCGTTATCTCTGACCTCAGATGCTGTCAGACTGAGGTCACTGAGGAAAACTGATACGGAGAAAAGAAAGCGTGAGGATGACAACTCACGACGATCAGATAAGAAGCAGAAGGGAAACAATGACTCTAAGAAGGGGTCAGGATTCAAGAAAGATGGTCAGCAGTCTGGTGAAAAACCCAGATGTAAAATTTGCAGAAAGTACCATTTTGGAAAGTGCAGACTTGACTCAAAATCCCAATACCAGCCAAGGCCATGTGGGATTTGCAAGTCTACGGAACATAAGACCCTGGAGTGCAAGAAAATAAAGGATGCAACGTGTTATAGTTGCAATGAAAAGGGGCATATCAAATCCAACTGCCCAAAATTTACAAGGAAGAATGAAGAGGGGAAGAAGACCAATGCGAGGGTCTTCAGAATGGATGCTAAGGAAGCCGTCAAGGACGACAACGTGATAACAGGTACCTTTCTCGTAAATGATGTTTATGCGAGAGTGTTATTTGATTCGGGCGCGGATAAGTCGTTTGTAGATAATAAGTTTTGTGAATTGTTAAAACTGCCTGTTAGAACTTTAAGTGTGAAGTATGAGGTGGAACTAGCAGATGGCTCTTTAGAAACCGCTTCAACTTTATTAGATGGATGTTTTATATCCATTAGGAATCACTCTTTTCCTTTGTCCCTACTTCCTTTAAAACTAGCCGGCTTTGACATAGTATTGGGTATGGACTGGTTATCGCATAACCAGGCCCAGATTATCTGCAATAAGAAGCAAGTGAGGATCAAGACTTCGTCTGGTGAATCACTTACTATCCAGGGAGATACCCAGTATGGGCTGCCCGAGAAGATGTCTATACTCAAAGACTCAAAGTGTTTGAAGAAGGGCTGTGTCATCTACATGGCACAGGTGATTATTGATGAACCAAAACCCAAGATTGGAGAGATCCCAGTCATTTCTGAATACCCCGAAGTATTTCCCGAAGAACTACCTGGTTTGCCACCAGATAGACAAGTGGAATTCAGAATCGACATTATTCCTGGATCAGCACCAGTTGCAAGGGCGCCTTATAGGTTGGCACCTACAGAGATGAAGGAATTAAGGACGCAGCTAGATGATTTGCTAGCCAAAGGTTTCATCAAACCTAGTTCGTCTCCTTGGGGAGCACCGGTTTTATTTGTTAAGAAGAAGGATGGATCGATGCGTCTGTGTATCGACTACCGCGAGCTTAATAAGGTTACCATCAAGAATAGGTATCCTTTGCCCAGAATTGACGATCTGTTCGATCAACTGCAAGGGGCAAGTTTCTTCTCGAAGATTGACTTGAGGTCAGGCTACCATCAATTGAAAGTTAGAGATGAAGATGTGCACAAAACAGCATTTAGGACTCGTTATGGTCATTACGAGTTCCTGGTGATGCCTTTTGGGCTCACTAATGCACCGGCCGCATTCATGGATTTCATGAATCGCGTTTGCAAGCCGCACTTAGACAAATTCGTCATCGTCTTCATCGACGACATTCTCATCTACTCAAAGAGCCAAGCTGACCATGAGAAGCATCTTCACTGCATACTGGAACTACTTCATAAGGAGAAGCTCTACGCCAAGTTCTCAAAGTGTGAATTCTGGCTCCGAGCAGTCCAATTTCTTGGACATATTGTTAGTGAGCGTGGTATCCAAGTAGATCCCGCTAAAGTTGAATCTGTCATGAATTGGCATGAGCCAAAGACGCCTACAGAAATTCGTAGCTTCCTAGGTTTGGCAGGATACTATAGGCGATTCATAGAAAACTTTTCAAGGATTGCTGCACCCCTGACTTCGCTGACACGTAAGAAGATTAAGTTTGACTGGGGTCCTAAGCAGCAGGAATCCTTTGATATTCTGAAACAAAAGTTGAGCAATGCTCCAGTATTGACATTGCCTGATGGAATAGAGGAGTTTGTAGTTTATTGTGATGCATCACACACCGGGATGGGATGTGTGCTTATGCAAAAAGGCAAAGTCATTGCCTATGCTTCACGTCAGTTAAAGGTGCACGAAAAGAATTACACCACCCACGACTTGGAGCTGGGTGCCGTTGTATTCGCACTAAAACTGTGGAGGCACTACTTATATGGAATCAAATGTGTGATCTATTATGATCACAAGAGCCTTCAACATCTGTTCAACCAGAAGGACTTGAACATGAGGCAACGCCGTTGGATGGAAACTCTTAATGATTACGATTGTGAAATAAGATACCATCCCGGCAAGGCGAATGTAGTCGCCGATGCCTTGAGTCGGAAGGAAAGAGTGAAACCCATCCGAATCAATGCCAAGAGCATGGAAATAAAGAACAGCTTGATAGAAAGGTTGTTAGCTGCACAGAAAGAAGCTGTGTTGGAAGCTAATTATCCTAACGAAAAGCTAGGAGTAACTGAGGAGCAGTTATCTCTTAGTAAGGATGGAATTCTTAGATTGAATGGACGTATATGGGTCCCAGTTTATGGAGGACTTCGTGATGTTATCCTCCAGGAAGCCCATAGTTCCAAATACTCCGTTCATCCTGGAGCTGACAAAATGTACCATGATCTTAGAGCAAATTATTGGTGGATAGGCTTGAAGAAGTCTGTAGCTACCTATGTAGCTAAATGCTTGACGTGTGCGCAAGTCAAGGCAGAACATCAAAAACCGTCAGGTTTACTACAACAACCTGAACTTCCTACTTGGAAGTGGGAAATGGTAACTATGGATTTTATCACCAAGTTACCTAAGACGAGGAAAGGAAATGACACCATCTGGGTGATAGTTGACCGACTGACTAAGTCAGCACATTTCCTACCCATTAAGGAGACCTACAGCTCCGATATGTTAGCCCAACTGTACGTTGATAAGATTGTAGCCTTACATGGCATACCTGTAGCTATTATCTCTGACCGAGATACTAGGTACACGTCGCACTTTTGGAAAAGCTTCCAACAATCTTTGGGCACACGTTTGAACTTTAGTACGGCTTACCATCCACAGACAGACGGTCAGAGTGAGCGTACTATCCAAACATTAGAAGACATGCTACGTGCATGTGCGATCGATTTGGGAGGTAGCTGGGATAAGAACCTGCCATTAATCGAATTCTCCTACAACAATAGCTACCATACCAGCATCAAGGCTGCGCCTTTTGAGGCATTATACGGTAGAAAGTGTAGATCGCCTGTTTGTTGGGCGGAGGTTGGAGAAGTCCAGTTATCGGGACCAGAGATCGTGTTTGAAACGACGGACAAGATTGTCCAGATTCGAAACAATCTCCAAGCTGCCCGGAATAGGCAGAAGATTTATGCTGATCCAAATCGTAAGGATTTTCACTTCGAAGTAGGTGACAAAGTCCTACTTAAAGTGTCACCCTGGAAGGGAGTGATGCGATTTGGTAAGAAAGGTAAGCTAAGCCCGAGATACATAGGACCTTTCGAGGTTATCGAACGTATCGGGTCAGTTGCCTACAAGTTAAACTTACCTGAAGAGCTCAGTAGTATACACAATGTGTTCCACATCTGCAATCTGAAGAAGTGTTTCGCTGACTCCGCTGACGAATCAGTGATTATACCCTATACAGAT
This sequence comes from Helianthus tuberosus, assembly GCA_030545235.1. NCBI lineage: Eukaryota > Viridiplantae > Streptophyta > Magnoliopsida > Asterales > Asteraceae > Helianthus > Helianthus tuberosus. The sequence goes on from CM060444.1 coordinate 186,127,442, forward strand.
GTGCATATCGATGAGAGCTTGAAATTTGTGGAAAAACCTTTGTCGATCGAAGATCGACAGGTGAGGAAACTTCGAAGGAAGCATATACCTTTTGTAAAGGTCAAATGGGATGCCCGAAGAGGTCCCGAATTCACGTGGGAAGTTGAATCCACGATGAAAGAAAAGTACCCTTACTTGTTTCAGTAAATCTCGGGTCGAGATTTATTTTAAGGGGGTGAGGATGTAACACCTCGAAAATTTACGTCCTATAAAGTCTTGACACGTGTCATAATGTTTGAACGTGTGAAAGATTTCTCTTGGAGGACCAAAGTTGACAAACAGTGAAACTGTGTAAATAGAAGGGTTCAAAGTGTCAACAATGAATAAATACACTTGGCAATAACCCTACATGATGTTTATAACCTAAAACGAATAGATCATGAATCATACGAGGCGAATTGTGAAAGAAGGTGAGAGATTACAAACTACAGGGGTTAAATGTGCCAACATGTTTAAATTATACCTCTGAGTGACCTTTTGACAAACCCGAAGCTTTGTAACGATTAATTATGCTCACTAGATTGTACCATAAAAATTTCACCAAGTTTCGTAATCGTATGAGCAAGTTGTGATAAAATTCGTGTGCAAGGGTTAGAATCGTCAACGTGGAAATTTAGGGCTTTTCGGGTGATCACGAAGTTACCCGAGGACTTAACAAAGTGGGTATAAGTCCTAAAGCCCCATATATTAAATAACAAAGCTTCATATGCAAGATTGGGATGTGAAAGCGATGTTACGGGGGACCAGGGACTAAATTGCAAATTTTAGATGGCTGATTGTAGGCTTGCGCATCGTAGGCTGGATGTTGCTGCGCATCGTATGATGCTCTGCGCATCGTAGGGCTTAAACACCTACGATGCGTATGGGGGTGCCCAGTTGCGAAAAACCAACAGACAGCTGCCTGTTGTTGTGTAACCGACTTATATGTTAGTTTCTTAAAACCTTGGGCTGCCTAGGATGGTTTCTAGCCTATAGAGCACTTGTGGATGATAATGCAACACCCCTAGACTTATGTGTTGATCATCTAAGGGTGCTTGAAGTTGTTTAAAAAGTCCACATTATGCAACAATGATCGTTCATCACTTCTGAGCATTTCCAAGTCTTTCAAGCAGCCTACAAGCATTCCACAACATCCATAAGACTTGTGTAAGTACCCTTAATCTTTCCTAATTCATTCATACTTAGTTTATGGCCTAGAAATCAAACCGTCGTAACTACGGTTTGACTTTTCGATAATAAATAAATGGTCCAGAGATTTGTCGAATCAAAGGTTGTTATAAGTTGGTATTTATATAGTTGATAAACCCCTAAAAGGGCACTAACTAATTCGGATCCTAACTAGGTCATTTATCGAGTCAAACCTCTTCCGAAAAAGTCAACAGAATTGTTATGTTTGGTTTAATGCATGATTAGCGATGTAAATGGCGTATAGCCTATTTTATCAATCCTACCAACTGAAAATAAGTATAAAAACTTGTATACGCTTGTTTGATTCGACAACTTTATGTCCAGAACCGATTCGGAGCCGAGATACGCAAAAGTTTGACTTTTGCTTTGACCTCAGTTCTGACCCGATTCTTATAGGTTTAGACATGCCTTAAGGTTCCATTAGGACCTAGTTACATGTGTGTATAAGCCTCTGCGTTTATACCACTCGAATCCCTAATCATCCGATGTTTCCGTTAATCGCCTAAATAATGACCGTAATGCCCTTATGACCATAAAACGAGATTTTGGGAAAAGTGGAAATGCCATAATCTTAGTTATTGATTATTATGCATGTCCCGAAAATTTCACATCAATCGGAAGTCTAGATTAGGAGTTATACTTAATGGCGTATTTATAAACATGTTTATTAATTAAACGGCGCCATTAGCGTAAAGCCTATCTAAACTCAGTTTTGACACCAAATATTTTACTCACTGATGTTAAATGATATTTTAGGATTTTTAAAGATTTTTAATTATTTTTAAACTGATCATAAGCTTGGATTAGCGCCTTAATTCGGTTAATACCGAATATACCCTTTTCGGCCATAAAATGAGTTTTACAAATCCTTTTAACGCCAATCCAATTGCTACTGATTTTAAATAATAATTATAGTATTTTAAGCCTATTAAACTGACCTGGAAACTCAGAATTCTATTTTTAACCGTATCTTTAAAACTAACCGGTCTAAGCGTAAGCTTAACTAATGACCCGTTAGGATTCTAATAGGTTATTATAAACCTTCGTTCCAGATTAGGAGAACCAGTAAAAGATACCCGCACTCGCTGATTTTGAACTATACTTGCTCAGGTAAATACTTTTAACTTATTTTCCCTATACGGGCTTGGGGTACGGTATATAAAATACCGCTTGGTCCAGCATTGAATCTTAATCGAATAGAGGTTAAATTATTGATATGCTCTGTTTTGAAATGTTTTGTTGCTTAAAGCCTTTGGGGGGTTAATGACCATGTCCCGGATATCCCTGGCATCATCTTACGAGATGGCCACGACCTTAGCACTCAGGTGTAGGCGTACACCTGTCAGTGTCTCATTATATAAAGTGGTGTGTTTATTGATCTTTAATCCAGTTTAAGGACCGGACTACTGAACGCATAAGAAACATGTAATTCGTTTACAAGTTTATATATTTAAATAATTATCCCAAGTTATAAAATATTATTTGTGCCTTGTGCCTTAAATGCATTTTCTTAAACTCTTTTCAAAATGAGTCGGTTGATTGTATTTACCAGTGTAAACTGACGTATTTTCTTAAAAGGTTAAGTGCAGGTACTACGCGAAATAGGCTGGCTTGTCTCCTAGCATCCACATTAAGTCTCGCCAGCTTGGATGTCATAACTGTTGAACATTTGTTTCCTTTTTAAACTTGATCTACCTGTGGATTTATATTTGACTATTTGTAATACTTAATATTACAATATCGTTGGTTGAATTAAATCTATACTTTGCTTCCGCTGTGCATTTAAATATTGTGTTGTTTGACTATTATGTTGCCAACCACGTCACGATACTCCCCTACCGGGCCCACCGGAGACACGTGGAAATCAGGGGTGTGACACTATATATAGGAGAGAAAACTTGGAGAACAAGCCTAATCTATTTTAGGTGTTGATAACCACATTAATAATAATATATCATAACACATAAAAGATATAGTTTTTATTTGTTTTGTTTCACAATTTGTTAAATAGATAATAAGAAAAGGTAGTAGTTAATGTAACTAACTCGAAAAAAGATAATAAGAAAAAGTAGTAGATAATGTAACTAACTCAAAAAACTGACCAGCAAAAATAGGAGAAAACGTTTGGGAAAAGGTATCAAAATTCAAAGTTAAGTATGATTAAGAAAATGACAGGAACTTCATGATTTAATTGAGTTCCAATTCTGTCATAATCAAGTTTAATCCAGTTACGCAGCATACACATGGAACAAACGATCGCCCGGCACGCTCACACACGCATTATTACTACACAAGCCGAGGTTGACATGTATACCAGATATCGATGGACAATGTGACTCGAGATAAGACCACTGCTAAGGACATTAATAAAGTTATGACGACACATTCTTTAATCAAATTTTGAAAGCATTGATTGGACTAGGGTGTAGTATAACAGTAGCCTCGATCTCACCATACGCCGACATTTTTGACACCGTTATTCCTAAATAAAGGAACAATAAACTGAAATGACAAAACAAGTACACGTACAGACACTATTCACAAAGCTAAACAGATATACAGTTATACATTATACTGGTTGTGTATCGTGTCAAAACATGCAGGGTGGCATAGGGCGAAATGTTTGGGTTGGGTTGAGTCAAAATCAAACCCTGACCCGTTTCCTATTTAGCTGAAACATTTATCTTAACCTAGTGTTAAAAAACAAAAACGAATAAAATATAACCCAAATCGACCCATTGGCCATGAGTGAACCGCACCTCCCCAGCAGAAACCGGCTGCTCCAACGGCAGATGCTTCTTTGGCTTTCAAATCAGCAAACTACCTTTCTTGCATCTTCACACCCTTTTGCCTAAATTAAAGCATAAATCAAGGAAGGTTTTAGAGGATGAATGTGAGATCAAGCCAGCCGACAGTCGGGAACTTACTGGTAGATGATTTGGAAACCAAGAAGATATCTCCATATCAAGTAAATATGGATCTCCATAGAAGAAGTCAGACACCACCACATAGAATCCAGCTGCTGCAACTTTTTCAGCAATTTGTCTTCACACGAAACCACATATTTTTTTAACTTTTAGATCAAACTTCATTTCAGAAGTTAGAACACACACACCATAAATATTCAAAAACTTCATCTTAGAATACACAATACACATGTGACTACAAGATGTGGACATCCATAGTTTCATACCTTAGTTTTGAAGCTTCATAGCCTGCAGCAAAATAAGATGTTAATGTAGATAAAGAATGAAACAATTTCTTCATAAAACAAACAAACTTATTTGAAAATTAATTGTATAAAAACAAAATAAGAAAAGTCATGCTTAAATTTTAATTATATTGATAGTAAAAGTCGTTGGGTTTGTGAGGGTTATGAATAGTACTAAGTTTAGCCAATCACGTGATAGGCTATTTGTTTGTTTGTTTTTTCTTTTGCCTTTAACAGCTTTTCGAATAACTTTATATAGAGTTACATTCGAATCAATATCAAAATTTGCCCGGCCTGGATGGTTAGAGTGTGCCCTCTTTACTTAGTCAGCCCGAGTTCAGGTCTAGCGAATGTTTCAACGTGATTTGCCTTCGAAACCAAGCATTATAAATTATACAACCCCCACCGCAACACGCGGGTTCACTTCCTAGTTAAACAATAAAAAGAGTTAATTACATGTAGTGTGGCCAGATTTCGGATTTGCCAATATGGTGCCTAAGTTCCGTTTATTACACTTTTAGTCTCGTCTTCAATTTACGGGTAACATATTCAATTTACACCTGAAGAGGAGGAGACAATTCAAACTCATGTATAATGACATTTTTACCCTTAATACTTTATAAACTAAAAGCTGAATCAAATTATAAATAAACTAAAACTGTGGGACCCACACTTAAAAAAAAAACAAACCAAACCAGCCCCCCCCCACCCTAACTACCATTCATCTTCTACCAGATCTGCTCCAATGGACCATAGATCTCTTGCCTCACTTCGGAAGGTCAAAGTGCATAATTATATTCGTGTATAAATTATATATATATATATATATATATATAACATATAGGTTTATTCAAATCAACCCAAATCGAGTTAATCAGTTAAAAAATTTATAATTTTCTATACGTTCCGTTTGAACTGGTTTTTGTAACTCTAAATCGTATTCTGTTCAAACAAATATTGCAAGATCATATAAAAGTAGAGGATACATAGTTAAGAAAGTACCGTATATATCAGAAATCAAAATGACAGCAAGCTTAGAAGCAGGAGAACCAGCAGTGTACGATGTTAAGCCTCCGATAACTTCTATGTTGACAGGGTGAGTCTCAGGAGTGGCACTTTCTTCTTTACACATTTGATCATTTTGCGTAGCTTCACATGTAAATATCAAGCCTGTTATGTCATAAAATAATCCGTAGATTCAAGCGTCGCTATCCAGTGACCCTGAAATAACAAAGGCATCATTCAATACTCTTCCAAAACAACTCGAAAGTTACCTCTGCAGTTTTCCCGCTGCCTCGAAATACATGTAAACTTGTTGTGCATCCACATCAATCATCATGTGAAAAACAATAAAAAAACATATATAAATATAAGTTAAATAAAGTAATATAGATGAAAATAGTTAAATATTTAGAGCTTGAATGATCCAAATGCTCATCAGTTATTCATAAGAAAAGAACACAAATCTAATAAAATAGAAGACATGCATGTTACCCAAAACACCCGAGAATCATCAACCACTTTGAGATTAGTTCTTATTTATATGAAAGTCTTTATTTGCTGAAAGATTTAAATGTATCAAATATATGTTTCACCTTAAATTATAGTAAAGAGAAAAAAACATACGCTCTTAGAATGCTCCAAAAGAACATTGAAATTTCTTGACAGAAAAACCATCCTACAAATCTCTAATCAAAATATGAGAAATAAATTCATAATTCTAAGAGGTGATGGTGGATGAAGATTTTAACCACCACAATGTAAATCAAACTGTAACTAAAGCACATAATGAAAATCTAAATCTGAAGCACGAAGTCTCTAAATAACAGAACCTAATTAAAACACAGATTCAGAGCAATAAATCTCCATATTAGTAAACCTAAATACAAAATAAAGAAGCGACAAATTCTGAATCAAAAAGTAAACTTCGCTGGAACTTTGAAGAGCACCATCATCTCTCAACTGAAATTCATCACTATTACCAGAACATCAAAAATTAAAAATAGAACTTAACACCTTTTGGCGTTTTCATGTTACTATGAAGCTAATAAATCCAATTATAGGGACCATTTCATTGTATTCTCTGTTTTATGACTGTATGTTATATTCAAATATAAATGCCCATGTTCTTTTTTCTAATGGATTTGTGATGTTTCTTGTTTCATAATTGCTATACATAAAATTGCTCCACTTGCCCTATGTAGGTAGACCAAAAAACGTCTTAATTTATGCCTATTGGATCTAAATATTCAGCATTTTGGTTCTAATTATGACTAAAGGGACTTCAAGGAATGCGGTTTGCAATCTCATGCTAGCAAACTTAAGAATCGATATTATTAGAAACCCGATGTTTACTACTTCACTAAACCAAGAAATTGCATTATTGTAACACCTTGTAAATTCATGCCCAATAAAATAAAGACACGTGTCATATAAGGCAATCGTGTTACAAAAATCCAGATCGAGTTGAAAGATGTGCGGTAGGATTTAAAAGCGTCAACATGTTATTAAAATACCTCTTAGTGACCTTTTTGATAAACGATCCAAGCCTTGGAATAATTTATAAACATCTAAGAACTACTTCAAATCTAGATATCTAATTAAAAAAAATGAATTATATTGCTAAGGAATTGATCTTGTAAATAAAAATGCCACAAAGTCCATTTAAAAGAATTCTCGATACATCCAAGAACTTTATCATGCATGGAATCACATGCAAAGCCATGCAAGTCTGATACATGGTCCCCTCTACAAGGAAAATGACACAAGATTCGAGCTTGAAATGTTTGCATGGTCAAAACATGAGAAATGGACAAATTTTCGAAATCTGACAATCGGATACGGACCGTATCCGCTTAGGCTTACGGTCCGCAAGAGGTGTATCTGGGCTCATCAGAGGAGAGTCGGTTACGGACCGCAAAGCCAAGATCTTACGGTCCGTAAGTGACTCTTACGGTCCGCAAGGCTTAAGGCTTACGGTCCGTAAGACCGTCGCTGGCAGCAGAAAATGGACAGCTGCCTGTTCAGCCTGTTGCACCGCCTTACATAAGTGGTTTTCGAAATCAGGGACTTGGAAACTGGTTTTTGGCATCATAGGGACACCTGGGATCATCTTGCAACATTTATAGACTTAGTTTGGGTAATCTTGTGGCATTTAGTTCACTATATAAAGAGACCTCTTGTTGCAACATTCTTTGTTCATTTGCAACTCACTTCAAACTGGTCTCTGGAGCTCCCCTGGTCAGCAAGCAAGTTCCTTTAAGTTCCAAATCATACTTAGGACTCTTGTAACTGTCCTTAACCATCCTTAATTCAGTTTAGCTTAGTTAATTAGCTTAAAGTCAAACCGTCGTAATTAAGGTTTGACTTCGAGATTAATCAATAATTGTCCAGTCAAATCTCGAATTAAAAATACCTATGAGTTGGTAATTATGTGGGTAATAAACCCTTAAAAGGGTACCATCTGATTCCCACTCTAAGTAGGTCAAATGTCGGGTCAAAGCTAATCCTAAAAAGTCAACAGAAAGCTTATTTTCAAATCAACACATAATTAGCAATGTAGAAGACATGCAACTTGTTTTAACATTAATATAACTTGGTAATTAATGTAAGAACATGTCTAAACATGTTCAACCCGACAATTTTCAGTTTAGGCTCGGTTTGGAACCGAAAGTCGCATAAATTGACTTTTTCTTTGACTTTCGATTCTGACCCATTATAGCATGTTTTAGAAATTCCTTAGAGCCCTATTAGGACCAGGTTACCTGTTAGTATAACCCTCTGTGATTATACAACTTGGTTCGATAGTTATCCGATTCATATGCATGTTTCCGCTTATTGCCTATATGTGGACTATTATGCCCATATGACCTTAAAACGTGTTTTTTGAAAATGTAAAAGAGTAGGAACCTTAGTTACTGATTTATAAACTTGCACCTAAAATTTGACATCAGTTTGAGGTCTAGATTAAGAGTTATGCTCAATAGCATAATTAGAAAGCTTTTATTAATTAAACGACGTAATTAGCATATAGCCTAGTTTAACCAACTTTTTGATATCAAATTTTTTACCCACTGATGTAATATAATGTTTTCGGATTTTTAAAGATTTTTAATAAATTTTAGACTGAGCATAACATAGGGTTGTAGCTTTCATTCGGTTATTGCCAGTTTTGCCCTTTTGGGCTATAAAATGAGTTTTACAAATCTTTTTAACCTTTTGGAATAATAAAAATATCAGCTTTCTATATAGAACCCGGAAATGGCTCTAAATCGTCTTTTTAAGCATTTTTAATGCATAGTATGCATCAAAACTATTTTAAACATATAAGGTTGGATGCCTACTGATATTTTAAGTAAATTATTATATTGTAACAGTGAGCAAAAGTTTTTAAACTCATATTTCAGTTTTGACCTTTTCAGCTTAAGTGAAATTACCAAAATGCCCTTTCGGTGCATAGTATGGTTATAATTAATAAATTTCACATATAGGCTATACCCTACTGTTATAACTTATTAAATTAAGTATTTTTATTGATTATATCAGACCCAAAACTCAGATTTATATTTAAACTCTTTTATAACCTTTTAATTGACCAAAATGCCCCTACGGGGCATAGTTTGAGTTTAAAACCATTTCGGGCATAATAGAAGATATCTTACTGATATCACAACATATTTAAGGCATATTAACTTAGGAGACCTGTATATGACTCATTTGGTTACCCGTTACACACTTTTCGAGTTCGGATCGGCTTATGTAACTAGTTTGCATAATTTAGCCAAAACGGGTCAAACCATATCGTTTTCAACTCAAAATTCAGAATGTGTTTAAGTTACCCATATTAAACAAGCATACAAGCTTGTCGGGTTAGAACCACATTCTAAACTGGTCTTCACTTTATCATGCGTTTGAACCGTGTATTCCTTTTGAAAACTAACCGGTCTAAGCTTAATTAAAGACCCGTTAGGATTCTAATAGGTTATTAAAACCTTCGTTCCAGATTAGGAGCCCAGTAAAAGCTACGTGCACTTGCTGTATTTGATTTATACTTTGCTCAGGTAAATACTCTTAACTTATTTTCCCTATATGGGCTTGGGATACGGTATTATAATAATACCGTTTGGTCGGGTATGTAGTCACTTAAATCGGATTGTGATTAATGTATTTACATAACTCGTTTTATTCTGTATTATTTGGTGTATGGCCTTTGGGGGTTAAATGACCATGTCCCGGATATCCTTGGCATCCTTCAAAGAAATGGCCACGACCTAAGCACGGGGTGTAGCGTACACCTGACAGATGCATTATGTAAAAACTGGTAATCCACTTAAAGGAAATAATCCTTCTGGGCATTATACCTGTGGCGTGTCAATTAATCTAGACCGGCCCTACAAACCGGCCCTAATGGACGACAAATAAATAAAATTGTATACAAGATTATTTTTGAATAATTGTCCCAAGTTATAAAAGATATTTTTGCCGAAGTGCATTCAAATCAATTTTCAAACTCTTTTCAAAATGAGTCAGTTAAGTTGTATTTACCAGTGTAAACTGACGTATTTTCCAAAAAGGCTAAGTGCAGGTACTATACGTAATAGGCTGGATACTCCAGGCATCAATAATCAAGTCTCGCAAGCTCTAGATGTTAAAGTCTGTGGAACAATTTCCTTTTTATTTCGATCCGCCTGTGGATCTGTTTCAACTATTATGTGATACTTAATATTGCAATTTATTCAGTTGAAATAAATCTATCTTTTGCTTCCGTTGTGCATTTAATTAATGTGTTGTTTGACTATGATGATATCAACTACGTCACGATACTCCCCACCGGGCCCACCAGTAATACGTGGAAATATCGGGGTGTGACAGGTTGGTATCAGAGCTAACACTGAGTGAATTAAATACTAGCCTTTTGTGTTTAATCTCAATTACACAGTTGCACATTCCTCAATTTTTCGAGTCTAGACAAAGAACATAGGACAAATCCTGATTTTGTTTTATTTTGTCTTTTATATTTTTCTTTGTTGTTATCTGTGTTTATGTTGACAGGTTTAAATATGCCGCCAAGATTCTTTAGGAGAAAGGGAAAGACACCTATAGTAGGCCACGACCATGAGGCCGGGCCGTCTCAAAGACGAACCTCACCCGTCAACATGCGTACAAGTCCCCAGGGGGAGTGGAGGGCACATCTACAGCCAGCGAGGCGGTCCGTCTCGTTATGCTCGTCACCGTCTTACCTTCACTCTTTTGGACCCCATTCAAAAAATGAGCCCGAAAACCCACAACCTTCATTTATCCCTCTCCAGATGTCCAACTCTCGTCACTCCTTTGATAACCCGTCACATATCTTCCGTAGCCGGTTCAACCCGGCAAACTACCTCGAAGAACCAGTGGGTGTTAACCCATTGGGACCTGAAGATCACTTTTCTGGAGATCATGCCATGGATATGGATGTGGACACAGACCCTACTGAACCACCGGCCGGTACCCCCACACATCCCATCGAAATTTCTGACGGGTCATCCTTTCATGGATCACCTTACCGTGGTCCAGGCAGCTACCAAGCGAGGTTCAATCAGTACGAATGGTATTTTACACCCTCTCACCATTCATCGCCTTATCAGCAGCAGCAACAGGATCCTTCTGAGGATTCACGCTTCGTGGCAGTTACCCCTCCACCACCACCACCACCTCAGCAACATCCTCCTTAGCCACTGAGGCGCAGGAGATCGAACGCACGGATGTCCGTGTGAGGAGGAGTGCGTATCAGCACGCCTCAACCATCGAGTGGCAGCCACTACCCGCCACTCCAAGAAGACCAGCAGATGGGGGGACCTTCAAACCCCATCCCGGAAGTGAACTCTGCACTTGTCGTGCCACCACCGTTGGGCTTTGACAACCCAATTCCTACATACGCTGGCTCAGCAGCGTATAATCCCTTTGAGCAGCCGGCTCACACCAGCTTCAATTATGCTGAGGTCGACCCATACTTGGCAGCGTGGAACTACAACTCTCTCAACCCCGAAGGGCCCTACGGAACTCCTTGGGGAGTTAGATACCCAGCTTATGGATACCAACAACAGCCGTCTCTTCGACCTCCACATCAGCCGCAGCCGCAGATACCAAGGTTTTCCCCGCCAGAACGGGAGGAAATTCTCCAAAGGTTGGATCAGGTTGAGCGGGAAGTTCACAGAGATCGCAGGGAACGACAAGGCTTCTTTAAGGGATTGGGGAGTTTAATAAAAGGAAAGAGCAAGAAGGACTGTTGAATCCTTTAAATTGATTGATTGTATTTCCTTATTTTCAATCCAGCCCCTGCGTGGGCATGCCTTTTTGTTTAACCCCTGCGAGGGTATGTCTTTTTGTATTCTGCCCCTGCGTGGGCATGTCTTTCTGTTGACCCCTGTGTGGGTATGTTGTTTGTTTAAGCCCCTGCGTGGGCATGTTATTTCAGTAGAAGTCCCGTTTAGGGCAAAATTGTACTTGTTAAATTTTTTAACGGAATGGTTAGTTTAAATTCTCATTTTATTAATTATGTGCATAAACATAAAATGTGAAATAAATAAAATAACATTCCTACTAAAAAGATCTACCATTATAATAAAATGGCAAAATCTAAAATGGGACCAGACCTAGCCATGTGTCATTTTAAGACAGGGCCAAGATGGTAGTTCCATAATTAGGTTCAGATCCATATTAACCTCTCAATTTAGGGTTGTTCTGCATTATATATTAAAAAGAATCTTAAAGGTAAACCTAGCCTATATGTCGTTGCAGACATGGCCAAGATGGTAAAACCTATTCAAAAGATTCCAATCCTTGTTAACATCTGAAAACATGTTAACACTCTTGGCAAAATGTGATTCGATAAAAATCACATAAGTCATCCTTAAATTGGGTTATTCCAATTTCCCTTATTTAAAATAATCATCCCTTAAGGATGAAGTGCCCACGGGCTATAAGTAACGTCCTCTGGGACTAAGGACAGTGGTAGCCTACAACTCCCTGTCAAGAAAAGGTAATAAACTTGGATTCAAACCTTAATGCCTCGATTCCATAAAACCTGGGCTTATAAACTAAATTTGTCTACATGACTAGGCCTTTGTGCCATTACTAACTTATAATTTAGGATTATGATAAAGATCCTGAATAATTATATATTTAACAAATTAACTAAAATGGCTATTAAAAAACATAGTTAATAAATTGTCAAAAACAATAAAACTGTATAAGCTTCTATATAAACCTTGCCCTTATTTGATTTTATGTAGCAATTAAAGCTACATGGCTAGGTCAGAAGAGGTAAACAGTCATCCGGTGGAAAACCATGAAAATACTAAGATACATGTGACCGGTGCGGAGCTGCAAGCATTAGTAGATAATGTTGTTACAAAAGCTATAGAGCGGCAGTATAATGAATCTAGCGGGACTCGAAGTAGGACCCTATCCGCACCGCATTCCAAGCCTAAGACTCATTCAGAGGCTCACAGCAAGCCACCCTCTAAGAAAGATGAGCCAAAGAAAGATGATGATCGACATTCGTCTAATCAACAGTTTCAATACCCTGTCTAGGCTGGTTCCGTATCTTGTAACCCCGGAACCCAAAAGGATTGCTCGCTTCATTGGGGGTTTAGCCCCAGAAATCAAGGCCAATGTTAAGGCATCGAGACCTGCTACTTTTAGATCAACAGCTGATCTATCTCTGTCTCTTACCTTGGACGCGGTCAGGCTAAGATCGCTCAGGAATTCGGAAGAAGGCAAGAGAAAGCGTGAGGATGGTAACTCACGAAGATCCGAAAAGAAGCATAAAGGTAGCACTGACTTCAGGAAGAAGTCTGGGTCCAACAAGGGTAGCCAACAAGCTGAGGAAAAGCCAAAGTGCAAGACTTGCCAAAAACGCCACTTTGGAAAGTGCAGACTTGAGTCCAAGTCTAAGTCAGGATCACCTGCATGTGGGTTATGCAAGTCTAAAGAGCACAAGACTGTTGATTGCAAGAAGATTAAAGATGCGACATGCTACAACTGCAATGAGAAAGGGCACATTAAAACCAATTGCCCTAAATATGCCAAGAAGCCGGAAGAGGTCAAGAAGACCAATGCAAGGGTCTTCAGAATGGATGCACGAGAAGCCGTCCAGGACGACAATGTGATCACAGGTACCTTCCTCATAAATGATGTCTATGCAAGGGTATTATTTGATTCAGGTGCTGATAAGTCGTTTGTAGATAATAAGTTTTGTAAGTTGCTGAATTTACCTGTTAAAACCCTAAGTGTGAAATATGAGGTGGAATTAGCTGATGGTACCTTAGAAACCGCGTCAACCATGTTAGATGGATGTTTCATATCCATTAGGAACCACTCTTTTCCATTGTCCCTACTTCCTTTGAAGTTAGCCAGTTTTGACATAGTTTTAGGCATGGATTGGTTATCTCATAACCAAGCCCCGATAATGTGCAATAAGAAGCAAGTGGTGATCAAGACTCCATCTGGTGAGCCAATTACCATTCAGTGAGATACCCAATATGGACTGCCTGAGCAAGTGTCTATGCTCAAGGCATCTAGATGTTTGAAGAAGGGTTGTGTCATTTATATGGCACAAGTAACTATTGATGAGCAGAAACCCAAGATTGAAGATATTCTAGTCATTTCTGAGTACCCTAAAGTTTTCCCAGAAGAACTACCTGGTTTACCACCAGATAGGCAAGTAGAATTTAGAATTGACATCATCCTGGAGCAGCACCTGTCGCGAGAGCGCCTTATAGGTTGGCACCAACAGAAATGAAGGAATTGAGGACACAACTAGATGAATTACTAGCCAAAGGTTTCATTAGACCTAGTTCGTCTCCTTGGGGAGCGCCAATTCTATTTGTCAAGAAGAAGGATGGATCGATGCGTCTGTGCATCGATTACCGTGAGCTTAATAAGGTCACTATCAAGAATAGGTATCCTTTGCCCAGGATCGATGATCTGTTCGATCAATTGCAAGGGGCAAGCTACTTTTCTAAGATCGATTTGAGGTCAGGCTATCATCAATTGAAGGTTAAAGATGAAGATGTGCACAAGACTGCATTTAGGACTCGTTATGGTCATTACGAGTTCCTAGTGATGCCTTTTGGGCTCACTAATGCACCTGCCGCATTCATGGATCTCATGAATCGCGTCTGCAAGCCTTTCTTGGATAAATTTGTCATCGTCTTCATCGACGACATTCTCATTTACTCGAAAAGCCAAGCTGACCATGAGAAACATCTCCGTTGCATTCTTAAGCTACTTCAACAAGAAAAACTCTATGCCAAATTTTCAAAGTGTGAATTTTGGCTTCGAGAAGTCCAATTCCTTGGACATGTGGTTAGTGAGCGTGGTATCCAAGTGGATCCCGCTATGGTTGAAGCTATTATGAGCTGGCAAGAGCCAAAGACGCCTACAGAGATTCGCAGCTTTCTAGGACTGGCAGGATACTATAGGCGATTTATTGAAAACTTCTCAAGATTTGCAGCACCCCTGACTCTACTCACCCGCAAGAATAACAAGTTTGACTGGGGGCCTAAGCAGCAAGAATCTTTTGATATTTTGAAGCAGAAGTTGAGTAATGCTCCAGTATTGACATTGCCTGATGGAATAGAGGAATTTGTAGTATATTGTGATGCATCGCACACCGGAATGGGCTGTGTGCTTATGCAGAAAGGCAAAGTTATTGCCTATGCTTCACGTCAGTTAAAGGTGCATGAGAAGAATTACACCACCCATGACTTGGAGCTGGGTGCCGTTGTATTTGCACTAAAACTGTGGATACATTACTTGTATGGAACCAAGTGTGTGATTTATTCAGATCACAAAAGCCTTCAACACTTGTTTAATCAGAAAGATTTAAACATGAGGCAGCGACGGTGGATGGAAACTTTGAATGATTATGATTGTGAGATTCGATACCTTCCAGGCAAGGAAAATGTGGTTGCCGATGCCTTAAGTAGAAAGGAAAAAGTAAAGCCCATAAGAATCAATGCCAAGAGCATTGAGATAAAGAATAGTTTGAATGAAAGGTTGTTAGCTGCGCAGAAGGAAGCTGTATTGGAAGCTAACTATCCTGATGAAAAGCTTGGAGTAACTGAAGAACAGTTATCCTATGGCAAGGACGGAATCCTGAGATTAAATGGACGAATATGGGTTCCAGTTTATAGAGGACTTCGGGATGTTATCCTCCAAGAAGCCCATAGTTCAAAATATTCTGTTCATCCTGGAGCTGATAAGATGTACCAGGATCTGAAGGCAAACTATTGGTGGATAGGCTTGAAGAAGTCTATAGCTGCTTATGTAGCTAAATGGTTGACGTGTGCACAAGTCAAAGCTGAACATCAAAAGCCGTCAGGTTTGCTACAACAGCCTGAACTTCCCACCTGGAAGTGGGAGATGGTGAAAATGGATTTCATCACCAAGTTGCCAAAGACAAAGAAAGGAAATGATACTATATGGGTGATAGTAGATAGACTGACTAAGTCAGCACATTTCCTACCCATTAAGGAGACTTATAGCTCCGACATGTTAGCCCAATTGTACGTAGATAAGATTGTATCTCTACATGGCATACCAGTGTCAATAATCTCTGACAGAGATACCAGATACACATCACATTTTTGGAAAAGTTTCCAACAATCATTGGGTACGCGCTTAAATTTTAGTACGGCTTACCATCCTCAGACGGACAGGCAGAGTGAGCATACCATCTAAACTTTGGAAGACATGCTTCGTGCATGTGTGATTGATTTAGGTGGTAGTTGGGATAGCCACCTGCCATTGATCGAGTTCTCCTACAACAATAGCTACCATACCAGCATTCAGGCTGCGCCTTTTGAGGCATTATATGGTAGGAAATGCAGAACTCCTATTTGTTGGGCAGAAGTAGGGGAAGCTCAATTATCAGGACCTGACATAGTCTTTGAAACGACAGACAAGATTGTCCAGATTTGCGACCGCCTGAAAGCTGTTAGGGATAGGCAGAAAAGTTATGCTAATAAAAGGCGAAAACCTCTAAAGTTTGAGGTTGGTGATAAAGTTTTGCTTAAGGTATCACCCTGGAAGGGGGTGATGCGATTTGGTAAGAAAGGTAAGTTAATCCCGAGGTATATAGGACCATTCGAGATTATCGAATGTGTTGGGTCAGTGGCTTATAAGTTGAACTTGCCTGAAGAGCTCAGTGGTATTCCAATGTATTCCACATCTGCAATCTGAAGAAATGTCTAGCAGATGAATCGCTAGTCATACCACATACAGATGTGCACATAGATGAAAGCTTGAAATTTGTGGAAAGGCCTTTGTCGATTGAGGATCGACGGGTTAAAAAGCTTCGGAGGAAGCATGTACCTATCATAAAGGTTAAATGGGATGCCCGCTGAGGTCCCGAATACAAATGGGAGGTAGAATCCACAATGAAACAAAAGTACCCTCATTTGTTCCAGTAAATCTCGAGGTCGAGATTTCTTTTAAGGGGGTGAGGATGTAACACCTCGTAAATTCATGCCCAATAAAATAAAGACACGTGTCATATAAGGCAATCGTGTTACAAAAATCCAGATCGAGTTGAAAGATGTGCGGTAGGATTTAAAAGCGTCAACATGTTATTAAAATACCTCTTAGTGACCTTTTTGATAAAAGATCCAAGCCTTGGAATAATTTATAAACATCTAAGAACTACTTCAAATCTAGATATCTAATTTAAAAAAATGAATTATATTGCTAAGGAATTGATCTTATAAATAAAAATGCCACAAAGTACATTTAAAAGAATTCTCGATACATCCAAGAACTTTATCATGCATGGAATCACATGCAAAGGCATGCAAGTCTGATACATGGTCCCCTCTACAAGGAAAATGACACAAGATTCGAGCTTGAAATGTTTGCATGGTCAAAACATGAGAAATGGACAAATTTTCGAAATCTGACAATTGGATACGGACCGTATCCGCTTAGGCTTACGGTCCGCAAGAGGTGTATCTGGGCTCATCAGAGGAGAGTCGGTTACGGACCGCAAAACCAAGATCTTACGGTCCGTAAGTGACTCTTACGGTCCGCAAGGCTTAAGGCTTACGGTCCGTAAGACCGTCGCTGGCAGCAGAAAATGGACAGCTGCCTGTTCAGCCTGTTACACCGCCTTACATAAGTGGTTTTCGAAACCAGGGACTTGGAAACTGGTTTTTGGCATCATAGGGACACCTGGGACCATCTTGCAACATTTATAGACTTAGTTGGGGTCATCTTGTGGCATTTAGTTCACTATATAAAGAGACCTCTTGTTGCAACATTCTTTGTTCATTTGCAACTCACTTCAAACTGGTCTCTGGAGCTCCCCTGGTCAGCAAGCAAGTTCCTTGAAGTTCCAAATCATACTTAGGACTCTTGTAACTGTCCTTAATCATCTTTAATTCAGTTTAGCTTAGTTAATTAGCTTAAAGTCAAACCGTCGTAATTAAGGTTTAACTTCGAGATTAATCAATAATTGTCCAGTCAAATCTCGAATTAAAAATACCTATGAGTTGGTAATTATGTGGGTAATAAACCCTTAAAAGGGTACCATCTGATTCCCACTATAAGTAGGTCAAATGTCGGGTCAAAGCTAATCCTAAAAAGTTAACAGAAAGCTTATTTTCAAATCAACACATAATTAGCAATGTAGAAGACATGCAACCTGTTTTAACATTAATATAACTTGGTAATTAATGTAAGAACATGTCTAAACATGTTCAACCCGACAATTTTCAGTTTAGGCTCGGTTTGGAACCGAAAGTCGCATAAATTGACTTTTGCTTTGACTTTCGATTCTGACCCATTATAGCATGTTTTAGAAATGCCTTAGAGCCCAATTAGGACCAGGTTACCTATTAGTATAACCCTCTGTGATTATACAACTTGGTTCGATAGTTATCCGATTCATATGCATGTTTCCGCTTATTGCCTATATGTTGACTATTATGCCCATATGACCTTAAAACGTGATTTTTGAAAATGTAAAAGAGTAGGAACCTTAGTTACTGATTTATACACTTGCACCCAAAATTTGACATCAGTTTGAGGTCTAGATTAAGAGTTATGCTCAATAACGTAATTAGAAAGCTTTTATTAATTAAACGGCGTAATTAGCATATAGCCTACTTTAACCCACGTTTTGATATCAAATTTTTTACCCACTGATGTAATATAATATTTTGGAATTTTTAAATATTTTTAATAAATTTTAGACTGAGCATAACATAGGGTTGTAGCTTTAATTCGGTTATTGCCGGTTTTGCCCTTTTGGGATATAAAATGAGTTTTACAAATCTTTTTGACCCCAAACCTTTTGCTACTGATTTTTTATGATAAATAAATTATTTTAAACCTTCTGGAATAATAAAAATATCAGCTTTCTATATAGAACCCGGAAATGGCTCCAAATCGCCTTTTTAAGCATTTTTAACGCATAGTATGCATCAAAACTATTTTAAACATATAAGGTTGGATGCCTACTGATATTTTAAGTAAATTATTATATTGTAACAGTGAGCAAAAGTTTTTAAACTCAGATTTCAGTTTTGACCTTTTCGGCTTAAGTGAAATTACCAAAATGCCCTTTCGGTGCATAGTATGGTTATAATTAATAAATTTCACATATATGCTATACCCTACTTTTATAACTTATTAAATTAAGTATTTTTACTGATTATATCAGACCCGAAACTCAGATTTATATTTAAACTCTTTTATAACCTTTTAATTGACCAAAATGCCCCTACGGGGCATAGTTTGAGTTTAAAACCATTTCGGGCATAATAGAAGATATCTTACTGATGTCACAACATATTTAAGGCATATTAACTTAGGAAACCTGTATATGACTCATTTGGTTACCCGTTACGCACTTTTCGCGTTCGAATCGGCTTATGTAACTAGTTTGCATAATTTAGCCAAAACGGGTCAAACCATATCGTTTTCATCTCAAAATCCAGAATGTGTTTAAGTTACCCATATTAAACAAGCATGTCGGGTCAGAACCACATTTTAAACCGGTCTTCACTTTATCATGCGTTTGAACCGTGTATTCCTTTTGAAAACTAACCGGTCTAAGTCTAAGCTTAATTAAAGACCCGTTAGGATTCTAATAGGTTATTAAAACCTTTGTTCCAGATTAGGAGCCCAGTAAAAGCTACGTGCACTTGCTGTATTTGATTTATACTTTGCTCAGGTAAATACTCTTAACTTATTTTCCCTATACGGGCTTGGGATACGGTATTATAATAATACCGCTTGGTCGGGTATGTAGTCACTTAAATCGGATTGTGATTAATGTATTTACATAACTCGTTTTATTCTGTGTTATTTGGCGTATGGCCTTTGGGGGTTAAATGACCATGTCCCGGATATCCTTGGCATCATTCAAAGAAATGGCCACGACCTAAGCACGGGGTGTAGCTGTACACCTGACAGATGCATTATGTAAAAACTGGTAATCCACTTAAAGGAAATAATCCTTGTGGGCATTATACTTGTGGCATGTCAATTAATCTAGACCGGCCCTACAAACCGGCCCTAATTGACGACAAATAAATAAAACTGTATACAAGATTATTTTTGAATAATTGTCCCAAGTTATAAAAGATATTTTTGCCGAAGTGCATTCAAATCAATTTTCAAACTCTTTTCAAAATGAGTTAGTTAAGTTGTATTTAGCAGTGTAAACTGACGTATTTTCCAAAAAGGCTAAGTGCAGGTACTATACGTAATAGGCTGGATACTCCAGGCATCAATAATCAAGTCTCGCAAGCTATAGATGTTAAAGTCTGTGGAATAATTTCCTTTTTATTTCGATCCGCCTGTGGATCTGTTTCAACTATTATGTGATACTTAATATTACAATCTATTCAGTTGAAATAAATCTATCTTTTGCTTCCGCTGTGCATTTAATTAATATGTTGTTTGACTATGATGATATCAACTACGTCACGATACTCCCCACCGGGCCCACCGGTAATACGTGGAAATATCGGGGTGTGACAATTATCATCTTTACAAAATGTACAAATCAGATAACCCTAAACAGTCAGTACTATTTAAGAACCCTAACTAAGACGAAAGATAAAATAAGTGTTGATGGGTGCATCTACCTGTTTTGCACTGCAGGCAACCACTTCATTGTAGCTATTAGCAATGCTCTTAGAATGGTCATCATCTTCAGAGTCAGACTCCAATGTAAAGAGTGAATCCACGATCGCCTGGAATTCATTAGGAACGACTTGGATTCTTGTCACATTGGATCGTCATATCATACGGCTCATCACATTATCCATGATAGTCTCAGGCTCAGTATCCGCACCCAAACCAAAAAACCTTCCTTGCAACTTAGCTTGATGTGATGTAGGCAACTTTGTCAGTACTCCTTTAATCCCCTACTACTTTAAATTACATTGACCAATATTTTTACAACCTTTTTCCAACTGCTCATTCAAACCTTCCCAATAACTATTGACCCACAAAGAGAAAACACAAATAGTTGAAAACACATAAAAGGAAAAAGAGACCCCTAAACCCACAATCTAATCCTAAAACTCTAAAAATTAAATAACTTACCGAGGAATATCGCTCATATGACTGACTACTCCAACATCTTGAGGAGGCTGTGGGACACAATGATAAACCAACAAAAGAGAAATTGAAGAATAAGATCACAGATAGATGAAATCACCTAATAAATCAAAACAAAAACACCTTAAAGAATACCCGTGAAGATTAATACCAATAAAAAGTCCAAATCGGCATGATCAACGAGCTCCAATTGTGACATTGTTAGGGCTTGGGAATTCATCTTCAACCATCTTAGGGAAAACCTGTACAAAAAACCCAAACAAGATCTGTGGTGAAAACCTGTTCAAATCAACAAATCTTTAAAATAGATAAAAAAATAACCACCATCGTCTTCACCAGATGCGACGGCTAGGGATCCATCTTAGGGAAGGTGTCGCAACCCCCATCCCCTATCTGTCCCGGGAACGGGCGGCCGCGAGACCAGTTTTGGTGGTATCAATGTTTATCATTTTGGCAGCGAAAATTACATCAGGACCGTAGTTAGGAAATATTTTATCAGAGTAAATACCACGTTTTTATAATATTAAACATATTGGGATAAAACCCAAGTTTTCATTACAAACATTTTCCATAGGGAAAATCCCTATTTTATTTAATAAAACATTTTCTTTTATTTAGGTAACTTTTATAGCCACTTTTTCCAAGCCTTCAGTGCTGTCCAGTTGGCTTCTAGTTGGCTTTCATATTTTGTTACCTGAAACGCGTTTAAATTTTTTTTTCAGTGGGAAATACTGGTGAGTGAATCCCGGTTTAATCAAGAAGAGTTTTATCTTTTAACAATATTGAGAGCTATTACAATGTTTATTTCTACACAATTACTCATTCAGTACTGCAAATCCTGACTGGTGAGTCAAATTACCCATTGGCTAACTTTTTGTCCAATGGTAACGTGTTCCACATTTTGTATACAAAACCCCAACATACCGGCAGTAATTGAAGAATTACAAAGACTCAATCACTGCTAATCACATTGTAAAATATTTAAGGTTTGTAAAAACAGTTTACAAAAAGGAGATTACTCACATTGCTGTCTTAGGTTTTCTTTAAGGGTTTCCTGGTGATTATCTATAATTTACACAAATGCACACACGTTAGTATAATAACCCAATATTTACATTAGCAATACCCTCCCCTAGACGGTATTCCAACGACAACGTCGGGCAGAACCACGACAGCCGTTACGGAACCCTGGACAGCGTATCTAATACGTAACCGGGGTTAAGATACTTACAACGGGGCAGAACTTCGTTATTTAGGGGGGTATTATGCCCGGAAATTACTTTATCTATGCAGAAATTAGAGAGAGAGATCGAGAAATGAACGACGGAAACTGAAGGCTGAGGGCCTTCTTATATAGGTGACCTTTCGACTTCTCTCGCGGCTCGCGTAAGATGTAGCCAAGGACTACACGGCCCGCATAATAGGCTTGGTAGGCCCTAGCCTGGCCCAGTCATTAAACTAGCTTCGCCACGAGCCCGACACGTGGCGGCACCGGGTTAAGCCTGGTGGCCTATCTGTCGCGGCCCACGTAAGAGGTAGCCAAGGGCTACGCGCCCCGCGACAGCCCTTTGAAATTTGTTTTTAATTAAATTTAATAAAATAGAGGTATTCGGGGCCCGTTTACGTATACGGGGTGTATTTTAGGACATATTGGGACATTTTAAATATTATCAGGGTGTCAAAAATATTTAGGAGGGTTGTTATATCCTCCCCACCTTGTTTTAGAGCTCGTCCTCGAGATCTACTGGAATAAGTGCGGGTATTTCCTTTGCATTTCTGATTCAAGCTCCCATGTGTATTCTGGTCTTCTTTTGGAGTCCCATTTCACTTTGACCAGAACTAATCTATTGTGCTTGAGGTTCTTAACTTTCCTGTCTTCAATCTGTAGAGGCCTTTCTACAAATTTTAACTGCTCATTTACCTCTATATCCTTAAGAGGTACTATCAGTGATTCATCAGCTAAGCATTTCTTGAGATTAGATACATGAAATACATCATGTATGCCTACCATTTCCTCTGGCAGTTGTAGCTGATAGGCTACAGGTCCTATTCTTCTAAAAATCTCAAAAGGTCCAACATACCTGGGGCTTAATTTTCCCCTCTTGATGAATCTTACCACTCCTTTCCAAGGATAGACTTTTAATAACACTTTGTCTCCTACCTGAAATTCCAATGGTTTTCGTCTGTTATCTGCATAACTCTTTTGTCGATCACTTGCTGCCTTCAGTCGTTCCTTGACTTGAATGCTCTTGTCTGTTGTTTCTTTTACTATCTCAGGTCCAGATAGTTGCTCTTCTCCAATTTCTGCCCAACAGACTGGAGTTCGGCACTTTTGTCCATGAAGTGCTTCAAATGGTGCAGCATTGATACTTGTGTGATAACTTTTATTATAAGAAAATTCTATTAACGGTTAGTGATCGTCCCAATTACCTCCGAAATCAATTACACAAGCTCTAAGCATGTCCTCAATTGTCTGAATTGTCCTTTCACTTTGTCTGTCCGTTTGAGGATGATAAGCGGTGCTTAGATTCAACATGGTTCCCATTGCTTTTTGGAAACTTGTCCAAAAAATGAGAGGTAAAACGACTATCTCTGTCAGAAACTGTAACAACTCTCATCAAAAGTTTAATTTATTTAATTAAATTGTCCAATAGCAAACCCTAATTGAGAAACCCAAGTGATTCTGCATAATCCCTAAAATTTTCAGAACATTTGGAATCAGGATTAGGGCCCCTAAAACTAGGGGGGGTAAACCCTAGTTATAGTTATCTACAGAAAACGCTGTCTAAAACGAGAATTCACGAAACGTCGACTCAGCGGGCCTATACCAGTGACAAGCCTACCCTACTCTACATTGACACTCCAGGCGAGTCGCGACAGGATCGGAGGAATCTTCCGCGACACGCGGGGGAAACCAATTTCAAGTATAAATAGAATAGTCTGTTTCATGCAACTGAGTGTTCGTTCGACGTTCAAATTCGAATTGTACATTGAGTTATAGCATAAACAGTCCCAAAACACACACTGATCACGAAGTGCTATCACAATTCAGGGTAATAACTCAATCACTGCTACAATTCAATGTCCGATCGATTAAACTATCCAATGGATGTTTAAGTGCTGCCCACATTAGGGTTTATGCTTTGTCATTCGTTGTTAAATCGATGGATGTTTAAGTATCGCACTTTGTCATTCGTTGTGAAGGTTTTAATCTCGTGAGTTATCGTAAATGTTGTATTAAGTTACTAACCTAGTTTGTGTGTGCGTGATTATTTAAACTAGGTTATCAAGGCTAATCAGTAGGATAAGCTCTGTTAAATCTACAATGTGAGTCATTCTCTTTTTTATCAAATTACTTTCAAAAGCATGTTTATTTTCAAAGTTATAATTACAGGGATTAAGTCTTTGTAATCACCATATTACAGCCGGTATGTGGGGTTTTGTATACATTACTTGATAATCTTCACCATTGGACAACGAGTTAGCCAATGGGTGATATGACTATAGTCACAGAAACGAGCCGAGTGACAAATACCGAGGGTAGTTGGTTGATATCTGAAACATTGTAATTGCTCTTAATACTGTAAATTATAACAAATGTGTCGTTTTAGTAAATAGAATGATTCACTCAGTATTTCCCGCTGACAAATTTTTTTTCAAACATGTTTCAGGTGATCTGTTGTGATCCAGGAAAAGTGCCGTGAAGCACTATCAGCTTAAGGAAGTGGCTCAGTATAAAATAAAGAAACATGTTTTGTAAAATAAACGATTTCTTTCGTGAAATCTCAATATTGTAAATTACCCGGTTTTATCCCGAATTGTGAAATAAAATAATCGGGAAATATTTCAGTTTTAAAAAGATCATGAAGTAACTTCCGCTGTTAATTAAAATACCACGGGATTTCTGTCCCGCGGCTCCTGAAACGGGTCAAACCGGGTCGGGGGCCGTGACAGAAATAAGGTGGTATCAGAGCCACTGATCTAAGCCTATTAAGTATTTAGAAATAATTAATTTTACTGATTGCCAAGTATGTGATTATGTGTTTTATTAACTGATTATTTATTAATTACAGTATGGGTAAACAAAAGCTGTCAAACATCTATCTTAAACTAGATAGGTCATCCAACGAGAAGGGAAGTTCATCCCAAACAAAACCTTATGTAATTCCTGAAGAAGGAATATTTGTGAGAAAGGCACATTATGAGGAACCACTTTCTCCTAATAAAAGAAGTTTGATTATTAGGAAAAGTCAGGAGGAAATAAGGAAAAATCGAGAGAAGAAAGTTAAACAAGAAACCCAGGATTTAATCAGTAAATCACATTGGGAGGACAAATTAGATGAGAAATGGACAGATCTTTATATGCTAGCCACAGTAGCAGAAAATGCAAATCTCTAAATACTCAAAAGTTTTAGCACTTTTATTTTCCAGAAACCTTATTTAGTAAATAAATAAGTTTACAGTAAATCGTAGTATAATTTACTTGTCAGTTGTTTTATGTATGCAATAATATTTAAGGGTTATCTATAAAATTTTGTTATTTTATTTTAACATTTGGTATGTATTTTGCATATACGCTAAACAGCATGAATGAGATATCTGAAGGTTTAGAAAATCTTAACCTCTATCCCGTTAAGATAGAAGTTTCCAAGGAATTCACCGGTTACTTCGCTGATAAAGAAGAACCCATGGAATTTCAATCTAAACCCCTGGTAAAACCTAAACCCAAGAAAAGAAGCAGATTTGTGGGCTGGAGGCGTGTACGTAGGAAAAAGCCAGCAACAAGAAAGGTTACTAAAACTGAAGAACCAAAAGACAAAGGAAAAGGGGTAGAAATTGAGGAAAATATTAATCAAGTAGAGATAGAAGCTGAGAAGAATTTTAAGCAAACAGAAAGAGAAATCGGAGAAAGTTCTAGACATAAACAGAAAATGACTCCCTGGGAAGTTTTAGATCATAAACTAGTAATGAGTGACCTCATCGGACCTGCCGATAGAAACCTTGAACCAGCTAATCCAAACCTTATATTTACTGAAGAAGATCTTTTCAACTATCCAATAGAAGCTCTAATTCCAATCAATCTGGAACCTGCTATTCCAGATCCTATTGTCCAACCTCAACCACTACCAGTAGAATTAGATGAATGGTGGACAACTGATTGGCAATACCAAAATCTTTTAAACAACCCTGATACATTTTTCCCACAAGTTGACCCAGAACCTCCACGATACCCAACTATGAGTCCGGAGAATCTGACTGAACTTCGTCTCTGGGGCGAAGAGTTAATTAATGCAGGAAATAGGATTAGGGATGTTGGAGAAAGAGTTACTTGGAAGTATGACGAAAGGGAGCGTCGTTTTTAAGAAATTAGCTGACCAAATAATGGGAGTTTACATAAATATTTGTTTAATAAATAATCATAATAACCAGTATGTGTAATAACTTAACAATAAAACGTTGTATGATAATCGTGTGTACGAGGCATAATATAATATATAGAAATGAAACTTGTGAAATTGATAATTTTTGGTTATACATGTTAATGTGATTATGTGCAAACTGTTTTATTATATTTATTTATACTAATTATTTATATAAAATTAATTATCAGATGGCAAACATTGGTAACGAACCAGTAAATGAGGTTAATCAGTCTGAGCAACATCTAGGAGATCAATATATGACTAGGCAAGATATCGAAAATATTGTTGCTCAAGGGATAACCAATGCTATTCCAGCAATCGTTGCTGCTGTAAAGAATCCAATTGAACCGCAACAAATCGTTCCTAGTAAACGTATTTCTGAAGATAACTTCAGTAATAGTGTAAACGGAGGCAATGATCATGTTAATCATAATGGGGAACCACATCAAGCTCCGTTACCTAAGAAAATGAAAACTACACCGCCTGGTTGCACTTTCAAAGAATTCCTTGCTTGTAAACCCACTGAATTTGCAGGCAATGAAGGAGCAACCGCATCACTGCGTTGGTTAGAGAAAACCGAAGCAGTCATTGCAATAAGTAAATGTGCTAAAGATGATCAGGTCATGTACGCATTAAATCTCTTCAAGGAAGGAGCACTCGAATGGTGGAACTCTGTCTTACAATCAAAAGGAAGAATAATAGCTTATGCCATGACTTGGGAAGAATTTAAGGGTTTTGTAGAAAGAAAATTCTGTCCCGAGTATGAAAAGGAACAGATGACAAATAAGTTCCTAAATCATCGGATGATGGGTGTAGATTGTCGCGGTTATACTTCGACATTCTTTGAATATGCTAGAGTGGTACCAACGTTGGCTTCGCCAGAACCGGTACTCATTTCTCGCTACATTTGGGGACTGATTAGTGAAATCCGCAACATCGTTGAAGCTGCGAGACCTCGCACTATTGACGATGCGGTGGAATTAGCTAATACCCTAACCGATGAACTAGTACGTACCCAAGATGAAAACAGGAAGAAGGAATTAGCTCAGAAAATTACCCAAGGATTTCGTACGGGTAATAATAGCAACTTCAAAAGAAGAGGAACGGGAAACTCCTCAACTATGCCATTCTGCAAGAATTGCAAAAGAAAACATTATGGAAGATGTAATGTAACCTGTAATTTTTGCAAAAAGATAGGACATCGGGAAGAAGACTGTAGAAAGAAAACAACGATCTGCTATAACTGTGGAGAAAAGGGACATTTTAAACCAGAATGTCCTAAATTAATCAAACCAGCGGACAACAAAACTAAGGCGACCGACGGAACAATTAAGAAGAATGCCAGGGCATTTCAGCTGACCACTCAAGAAGCAGAACTCATCCCAGATGTGATAGCGGGTACGTTCTTAGTTCACAACATTTACGCCAAAGTATTATTTGACTCTGGTGCAAACCAAAGTTTTATAAATACTTCATTCTGCCAAGCTCTTAATTTACCTTTAACCAATATTAGGCAGATTTTTACAGTTGAAACGGCAGACGGAAATTCAGTTAAAATAGATAAAGTTTTGCAGGAAGAAAATATAGAACTTTCAGGACATAAATTCTCTGCAAACTTATTGCCAATGAAGTTAGCTGAATTTGATGTTGTATTAGGAATGGATTGGTTAGTAACCAACCATGCTCGAATCTTGTGTGATCAGAATTCCATAGAAATTCAAGCACCAACCGGAGAAGTAATTAGGATTACAGGAGATAAACCACGTAAGCCCATGAAGTTCATATCAGTAATGAAAGTTGCTAATTATGAACGAAAACAAGGAATAGTATATATGATTTCAGTAATCATTAGTACTAAGGGTAAAGAACTTAAGGAAATTCCTGTAGTCTCAGAATATCCAGATATATTCCCAGAAGATTTACCGGGATTACCTCCGGATAGGGAAGTAAAATTTAGGATTCATCTAATTCCAGGAACTACACCGATAGCCAAGGCACCTTATCGGTTAGCACCCACAGAAATGTTAGAACTGAAAAAGCAATTAGATGAATTACTAAGTAAAGGATTCATACAACCTAGCTCATCTCCTTGGGGAGCACCAGTATTATTTGTTAAGAAAAAGGATGGTTCAATGAGAATGTGTATCGATTATAGAGAATTAAATAAGGTTACAATTAAGAATCGATATCCATTACCTAGGATTGATGATCTGTTTGATCAACTTCAGGGGGCTAGATATTTTTCTAAGATAGATTTACGCTCCGGATATCATCAATTGAAGGTACAAGAAGAAGACATACCTAAAACTGCTTTCAGAACTAGGTATGGTCATTATGAGTTTACAGTCATGCCCTTTGGGTTAACGAATGCACCTGCTGCATTCATGGACATGATGAATAGAATATGTAAACCATATTTGGATAAATTTGTAATTGTCTTCATAGACGATATACTTATTTATTCCAAAAGTCAGACAGAGCATTATGAACACCTTCATGCACTTTTAACTTTGTTAAGAAAAGAAAAGCTTTATGCCAAATTCTCAAAGTGTGAATTTTGGTTGCAAGAAGTGCAATTCTTAGGACACGTGGTGAATCACGAAGGTATTCATGTAGATCCTGCTAAAATAGAAGCAATTACCAAATGGAAGGTTCCACAAACAGCAATGGAAATTAGAAGTTTTATAGGTTTAGCTGGGTACTATAGACGGTTTATTAAGGATTTTTCCAAGATAGTCGTACCATTAACTAAGTTAACCTGTAAAGCAATTAAGTTTGAATGGGGACCTGAGCAAGAAGAAGCCTTTAGAATATTGAAGCAGAAATTAACAAATGCTCCAATCTTAGCTTTACCGGAAGGGTCTGAAGATTTTGAAGTTTACTGTGATGCTTCAAAACTAGGATATGGATGTGTGCTTATGCAACGCAAAAAGGTGATTGCATATGCTTCAAGGCAACTGAAAAAGCACGAAGAAAACTATACGACTCATGATTTAGAATTAGGAGCCGTAATTTTTGCCCTTAAGATTTGGAGACATTATCTGTATGGAAGTAAATTTACTGTTTATACAGATCATAAAAGTTTAAGATATATATTTGGGCAAAAAGAGTTAAACATGAGGCAAAGGAGATGGATGGAAATCCTAAGTGACTACGACTGCGATATTCAGTATCACGAAGGAAAGGCAAATATAGTTGCAGATGCCTTAAGTCGTAAGTATTATGAAAAACAACGACGAGTTCATGCTCTCAGATTAAATCTACAAATAGATTTAATGGAACAATTGAAGAATGTTCAAACTACAGCAATCAAGGATGATGCTGAAGGAATGAAAGGACGAATCAAGGAATTAGAACAAGGAGTAGATGGAGTTTGGAGATTCCATAAAAGTAGAATTTGGGTACCTAAGCAGGGAGACTTAAGACCTAAGATTTTAGAAGAAGCTCATAAATCTAGGTATACTATGCACCCAGGAAACAATAAGATGTACCAAGATTTAAGAAAGAACTTTTGGTGGATAGGAATGAAAAAGGATATAGCACGATATGTTTCTAAATGTCTCACTTGTTCACAAGTTAAGGCAGAACATCAGAAACCCTCAGGTCTACTACAACAATTAGAAATGCCTGTATGGAAATGGGAACTTATAACAATGGATTTTGTTACTAAGTTACCCAAAACCAGAAAAGGTAATGATGCGATTTGGGTAATTGTGGATCGATTAACCAAATCAGCTCACTTTCTATCAATGAAAGAAACCTTTAGTATGGAAAGGTTGGCAAAATTATATGTAGATGAAGTTGTATCCTTACATGGAGTTCCACTCTCCATTGTGTCGGATAGGGATAGTCGTTTCACTTCTCATTTCTGGAAAAGTTTCCAGCAAGCTATGGGAACTCGACTAAATCTAAGCACTGCATATCATCCTCAAACAGACGGACAAAGTGAAAGGACTATCCAAACTCTAGAAGACATGCTCAGAGCACGTGTAATAGATTTTGGTGGAAATTGGGATGATCATTTACCATTAATTGAATTCTCCTATAATAATAGCTATCATTCAAGTATTGAAACCGCCCCATTTGAAGCACTGTATGGAAGAAAGTGCAGAACTCCAGTTTGTTGGGCAGAAATAGGAGAAAGTTAATTGTCAGGTCCTGAAATAGTGCAAGAGAAGACTGATAAGATTACTCAAATCAAGGAAAGACTGAAGATGGCTCGTGATCGTCAGAAGAGTTATGCAGATAATCGACTCAAGCCACTTGAATTCCAAGTGGGAGACAAAGTACTATTAAAAGTTTCCCCTTGGAAAGGAGTTGTTCGATTCGGTAAGAAAGGAAAGCTAAGTCCAAGGTATGTAGGACCATTTTCAGTGATCCAACGTATAGGACCAGTTTCTTATCGTTTACAACTACCAGAAGAATTAGCAGGAGTACATGATGTATTTCATGTATCCAATCTCAAGAAATGCTTATCAGATGAATCACTGGTAGTACCTCTTCGAGATATAGAGGTAAATGAAAAGCTGAAATTTGTTGAGAAACCTCTTCAAATTGAAGATCGAAAGATCAAGTTTCTCAAACACAAACGACTAGTTTTAGTCAAAGTCGGATGGGATTCAAAGAGAGGAGCTGAATACACTTGGGAGCTGGAATCAGAAATGAAGCGAAAATATCCTCACTTATTCCAGTAAATCTCGAGGACGAGATTTTTATTAAGGTGGGGAGAATGTAACAACTCTCATCAAAAGTTATATTTATTTAATTAAATTGTCCAATAGCAAACCCTAATTGAGAAACCCAAGTGATTCTGCATAATCCCTAAAATTTTCAGAACATTTGGAATCAGGATTAGGGCCCCTAAAACTAAGGGGGGGGGGGGGAGGTAAACCCTAGTTATAGTTATCTACAGAAAACGCTGTCTAAAACGAGAATTCACGAAACGTCGACTCAGCAGGCCTATACCAGTGACAAGCCTACCCTACTCTACATTGACACTCCAGGCGAGTCGCGACAGGATAGGAGGAATCTTCCGCGACACGCGGGGGAAACCAATTTCAAGTATAAATAGAACAGTATGTTTCATGCAATTGAGTGTTCGTTCGACGTTCAAATTCGAATTGTACGTTGAGTTATAGCATAAACAGTCCCAAAACACACACCGATCACGAAGTGCTGTCACAATTCAGGGTAATAACTCGATCGCTACTACGATTCAATGTCCGATCGATTAAACTATCCAATGGATGTTTAAGTGCTGCCCACATTAGGGTTTATGCTTTGTCATTCGTCGTTAAATCGATGGATGTTTAAGTATCGCACTTTTTCATTCGTTGTGAAGGTTTTAATCTCGTGATTTATCGTAAATTCTGTATTAAGTTACTAACCTAGTTTGTGTGTGCATGATTATTTAAACTAGGTTATCAAGGCTAATCAGTAGGATAAGCTCTGTTAAATCTACAATGTGAGTCATTCTCTTTTTTATCAAATTACTTTCAAAAGCATGTTTATTTTCAAAGTTATAATTACAGGGATTAAGTCTTTGTAATCACCATATTACAGTCGGTATGTGGGGTTTTGTATACATTACTTGATAATCTTCACCATTGGACAACGAGTTAGCCAATGGGTGATATGACCATAGTCACAGAAACGAGTCGAGTGACAAATACCGAGGGTAGTTGGTTGATATCTGAAACATTGTAATTGCTCTTAATACTGTAAATTATAACAAATGTGTCGTTTTAGTAAATAGAATGATTCACTCAGTATTTCCCGCTGACAATTTTTCTTTCAAACATGTTTCAGGTGATCTGTTGTGATCCAGGAAAAGTGCCGTGAAGCACTATCAGCTTAAGGAAGTGGCTCAGTATAAAATAAAGAAACATGTTTTGTAAAATAAACGATTTCTTTCGTGAAATCTCAATATTGTAAATTACCGGGTTTTATCCCGAATTGTGAAATAAAATAATCGGGAAATATTTCAGTTTTAAAAAGATCCTGAAGAAACTTCCGCTGTTAATTAAAATACCACGGGATTTCTGTCCCGCGGCTCCTGAAACGGGTCAAACCGGGTCGGGGGCCGTGACAGAAACAATTGATAGAGGAATTCCATGTAAAGAAACTATTTCATTTACATATAATTTAGCTAATTGTTCCATCCTAAAAGTTTCCTTCATGGGTAAGAAATGAGCTGACTTAGTTAGCCTGTCTACAATCACCCAGATTGTATCATTACCTTTTCTTGTTTTGGGCAATTTGGTAACAAAATCCATTGTTATCAATTCCCATTTCCAAACTGGCATTTCTAACTGTTGCAACAAACCTGAGGGTTTCTGATGTTCATCTTTGACTTGTGAATAGGTTAAACACTTTGTAACATATGCTGCTATATCCTTTTTCATTCCTATCCACAAAAAATTCTTTCTTAAGTCCTGATACATTTTGTCACTTCCAGGATGCATCGTATACTTAGACTTATGGGCTTCTTCTAATATACGATGGCTTAGGTTTCCTAATTTAGGTATCCACATCCTTTTCTTATGGAATCTCCAAATTCCATATGTTCCTTGTTTTAGTTCCTTAATCATTCCTTTCAATTTTTCAGTATCATCCTTGATTACTGATTCTTGTGCCTTTTTAATCTGTTCATTTAAATCTACTTGCAGAGTTAGGTTGAGTGAACGTACTCTTTTTGGTTTTTCTTGATACTTTCGACTTAAAGCGTCAGCCACTACATTTGCCTTTCCTACATGGTACTGGATATTACAATCATAATCACTAAGTATTTCCATCTAGCGTCTTTGTCTCATATTCAATTCCTTTTGCCCGAGAACATACCTTAAACTCTTATGATCTATGAAAATGGTAAACTTACTACCGTAAATGTAATGTCTCCAAGTTTTTAGGGCAAAAATTATAGCTCCTAATTCTAAATCATAGGTTGAATAATTCTCTTCATGATTCTTAAGTTGTCTGGATGCGTAAGCTAGAACCTTTTGACGTTGCATTAACACACATCCATAACCTAACTTAGAAGCGTCACAATAGATTACAAAGTCTTTAGATCCTTCTGGCAACACTAGTATGGGTGCATTGGTTAGTCTTTGCTTAAGAATTCTAAAGGCTTCTTCTTGTTTTGGTCCCCATTCAAACTTAACAGATTTACAGGTTAACTTAGTTAAGGGAATGGCTATTCTAGAAAAATCTTGAATAAATCTTCTATAATAACTGGCCAATCCTAATAAACTTCTAACCTCGGTTGGTGACTCAGGGGTTTTCCATTTGGTAATTGCCTCAATCTTAATGGGATCTACATGAATTCCTTCATGATCGACTAAATGTCCAAGAAATTGTACCTGTTCTAACCAAAATTCACACTTCGAAAACTTAGCATAAAGCCTTTCCTTTCTCAATAAACTTAGAAGTGCGTGCAGATGTGCTGCATGCTCCTCTTTGCTCTTAGAATAAATAAGAATATCATCTATAAAGATAATTATGAATTTATCCAAATATGGCTTACATATTCGGTTCATCATGTCCATAAATGCAGCTGGGGCATTGGTTAAACCAAATGGCATGGCAGTAAATTCATAATGGCCATACCTTATCCTGAAAGCGGTCTTAGGAATGTCCTCTTCATGTACATTTAATCGATGATATCCTGATCGTAAATCGATTTTATAGAAAAATCGAGCTCCTTGGAATTGATCAAACAGGTCATCGATTCTCGGTAATGGATACCGATTCTTAATCGTGACTTTGTTCAATTCACGGTAGTCAATGCACATACGCATTGATCCGTCCTTCTTTTTGACGAATAAGATCGGCGCTCCCCATGGCGTTGAACTTGGCTGTATGAATCCTTTCTCCAATAATTCGTCTAACTGTTTCTTCATTTCTTGCATTTCTGCGGGTGCCAAACGGTAAGGTGCTTTGGCAATTGGTGCTGTCCCTGGTAGCAGATGGATTCTGAATTCAACTTCTCGGTCTGGCGGTTGCCCTGGTAATTCTTCTAGAAATACATCTGAAAACTGGGATACTATTGGAATATCCTTTAATTCTTTTCCTTTAGTGTTAATGATTATAGAAATCAAATACACTAATGATCCTTTTCTTAGATAACTTGCTGTTTTCATTACAGAGATGAATTTCGTGGATCTAGAGGGTTTATTTCCTTTAATTGTGATCTTTTCACCCCTTGGTGAATTTACTTGGATTGACTTTTGATCACATAAAATACTGGCTTTATTGGCTATTAACCAATCCATTCCTCACACGACATCAAATCCTGCCAGATTCATTGGGTAAAGGTTTGCAATAAATTTTTGATTTAGAAATTCTATTATTTCTCCCTGCAAGATTTCAGAAATCTTAATGGTTTCCCCATTTGCTGTCTCTACTAGACATTCTTGTGGAAGTTTAGTTAATGGTTGATTGAGAATTTTGCAAAATGAAGTATTAATAAAGCTTTGGTTCGCACCAGAGTCAAATAATACTTTAGCAAAAACGTCATTAACTAAAAACGTACCGGTGATCACATCTGGGATCATCTTTGCTTCTTCTACAGTCAGAATAAATGCCCTAGGATTTTTAGTATTCTTGTTGTTCGTAGCTGGAGCTAGTTTTGGGCAGTTTGGCTTGATGTGACTTTGTTCTCCACAGTTGTAGCATATTCTGTTGTTAGACTTCTTCCTGCAGTCTTCCTCCTTGTGTCCAGATATTTTGCAGAAGTTACAGTATATGGAGCATCTTCAAGAATGCTTCCTTTTGGAATACTTGCAATAAGGTGCAGAGGTAGAACCTACACTTTTCCCACGGTTGGAATTTTCAGAGCGAAATTCTTGGGTAAGCCTTTGAGCTAGGTTTCTTCTCTGGTCCTCCTCTCGCGTACGTACTAATTCATCAGTCAAGGTATTTGCTAGTTCTACAGCTTCTTCTATGGTTTGAGGTCTAGCTGCCTTGACTACATGCCTTATCTCACTGATTAATCCCCAAATATAGCGGGAGATCAATACTGGTTCGGGTGATGCAAGGGTTGGCACTATTCTAGCATATTCAAAGAATAATGTAGTGTAACCCTTACTATCCACTCCAGTCATTCTAAGGTTTAAGAATTTATTTGCTATCTGTTCTTTTTCATTGGGAGGGCAGAATTTCATTTCCACCATGTTCTTAAATTCCTCCCATTCCATATTGTAAACCCTATCACTTCCTCTAGACTGGAGGATAGTGTTCCACCATTCTAGTGCTGAATTCTTAAACAGATTGGAAGCAAACATTATCTTATGCTCTTAAGACTGCCTTAGTCTTTTCTATCTAGCGTAGAGATGCAACGACCCCTTCATTGCCTGAGAATTCCATTGGTTTACAAGACCAGAATTCTTTATATGAACAACCATAAGACATGGTTCTTCTTCTTTTGGGAATGGGCACTTGAAGTATGGGTCCATTGTTTACGCTGTGTTCAGGTTCAGTTGGTCGTTTACTATCACGTTTACTTTTTTTATCTGCTTCCTTAACCGTTTTGATAATATATGGCATCACATCTATTATCCCTTGTGCCACTATGTGTTGGATGGCACTATTATCCACTTGGTTTCCATTATGGTTGTTGTTCGGGTTATCGTTATCCAGGTTATTGTTACTCTGGTTATCATTATTCTGGTTTTCCTGGTTCACTTCGTTGTCCATCTGGATTTTAAACATTTGCCACTTATTAGTATCACAAAATAGTATTTAAGGCAAAAATCACACAATACACATATTGATAAAAAACGTCGAACATTGCGACTTACTCTTTCTTATATTATGCATCTAATACAAACTAGAACTGGAATTTAAAATTACAATACTAATATGCATCATTAACCACAAAGGGGTATATACTACGATAGATATATTATTATTAAATTTTTTTGATACACACATATTATATATATATATTATTTAAAATTACTATCTCCACAATCACCTTCACTGATATGGGTTCATCTAGAACTCCATATTACGCTCGTCGTACTTCCAGACGAGTCGTTCTCCGATCTGCCTCATCCTGTCACTATTTTCTAAAATCTCTTCTTCGAAAGTTTGGAGCTCTTGCACATTTTCTGCACTCATTGGGGGTGCAGGTGCTGGTACTGGATCTGGGTTCTTCCTGAGGGTATGGATTCTCTAGGATTCCCTAATGTATTCATCATTATCATAGTAGGTATCTAGAGGGTCCAAACCTGGGTAAGCTGCTAGGTTTGGCATGGGTTCGTCTGTTAGGTGGTAGCGTTGCACATAATCCCTATTATCATCAAACCATGGGTCGTAGTCTGGGTCTAAGGGATTGGGTGCTGGTATCCTAGGTATCTCTTCTGGATTAAAATTATGCATTTGGACTTGGTTTTCTGGGTTGTTTTCAATCTCCATTGGCCGGGTGGGAAACAAGGGTAATGGTTGAGGGGCTACTAGTTGTTCCAGGTTTGGGTCGGCAGCTGTGGATGCTAAAATATGGAAGTTTGCTAAACTCCTATTAAGCATGTCTTGGGTGTGGGCATCGGTTTCTCTTTTAGCGGCTGCTAGCACTCGTTGCTGTTGTAACTTTTTCATTCTCTTCCTACGCTCATGTGCTCCCCTACTGAACCATCCTCTCTTTTTCTGAGGGAATGGCTCTTCAGACTGAGCCTTAAACACGAACATCCCATCTTCATTGTCAGCTGAATACCCTGAGAGGGCAGGCTGTGAAGAGGTGCCTTCGCTCCTAGGTGAGCCGGACAACTGACAATAGGAGTCGGAGGGTCCTTGATCGCTCATACTTTAAACTAACAAATAGTCAAATAACACTCAACAATAAAATCCAGATATGCACATATTTCCGTTATAAATTTCCTAACGATTTGAACAATATCTTGTTGTCAGCAGAACACTTCTGTGGCTGAATCAGTAGCTTAGCGCTGATACCACCTTCTGTCGCAACCCCCATCCCCTATCTGTCCCGGGAACGGGCGGCCGCGAGACCAGTTTTGGTGGTATCGGTGTTTATCATTTTGGCCGCGGAAATTACATCAGGACCGTATTTGTCAGAGTAAATACCACGCTTTTATAATATTAAACATGCTGGGATAAAACCCAAGTTTTCATTACAAACATTTTTCATAGGGAAAATCCCTATTTTATTGAATAAAACATCTTCTTTTTTTAGGTAACTTTTATAGCCACTTTTTCCAAGCCTTAAGTGCTGTCCAGCTGGCTTCTAGTTGGCTTTCACATTTTGTTATCTGAAACGCGTTTAAAAACATTTTGTCAGTGGGAAATACTGGTGAGTGAATCCAGGGTTTTATCAAGAAGAGTTTTATCTTTTAACAGTATTGAGAGCTATTACAATGTTTATTTCTATACAATTACTCATTCAGTACTGTCAATCCTGACTGGTGGGTCATATTACCCATTGGCTAACGCTTGGTCCAATGGTAACGTGTTCCACATTTTGTATACAAAACCCCAACATACCGACAGTAATTGAAGAATTACAAAGACTCAATCACTGCTAATCACATTGTAAAATATTTAAGGTTTGTAAAAACAGTTTACAAAAAGGAGATTACTCACATTGCTGTCTTAGGTTTTCTTTAAGGGTTTCCTGGTGATTATCTATAATTTACACAAATGCACACGCGTTAGTATAATAACCCAATATTTACATTAGCAATACCCTCCCCGAGACGGTATTCCAACGACTACGTCGGGCAGAACCACGGCAGCCGTTACGGAACCCTGGATCAATCGGGCAGTGAATCTAATACGTAACCGGGGTTATGATACTTACAACGGGGCAGAACTTCGTTATTTAGGGGGGTATTATGCCCGGAAATTACTTTATCTATGCAGAAATTAGAGAGAGAGATCGAGAAATGAACGACGGAAACTGAAGGCTGTGGGCCTTCTTATATAGGCGACCTTTAGACTTCTCTCGCGGCCCGCGTAAGATGTAGCCAAGGGCTACGCGGCCCGCATAATAGGCTGGGTAGGCCCTAGCCTGGCCCAGTCATTGAACTAGCTTCGCCACGAGCCCGACACGTGGCGGCACCGGGTTAAGCCTGGTGGCCTATCTGCCGCGGCCCGCGTAAGAGGTAGCCAAGGGCTACGCACCCCGCGACAGCCCTTTGAAATTTGTTTCTAATTAAATTTAATAAAATAGAGGTATTCGGGGCCCGTTTACGTATACGGGGTGTATTTTCGGACATATTGGGACATTTTAAATATTATCAGGGTGTCAGAAATATTTATGAGGGTTGTTATAGAAGGTGTCCAGATCCTCGGGAACAATAGCTTATGGTGAATAGATCCAGATCTAGATCTAAAATCTTAATCTTTGAGAGAGGGAGAGAACGAAAAGGAACGGGGCGGTGAGTACAGATCCATCTTCGATTTGTCTTTTCCCTCTCCCTCTGATTATCTTTCACAATGTACAAGGTTTTCAAAATGAATGGTCCAGATTATAATCCATGTATAAAAATGAACGGTAGAGATTGTGATCCGTGTGAAGTGTTTTATTGTACTTAGACTGAGGGGAGTGGGGCGACTCCCCCTCCCAAGTCGCCCTAAGTCGCCCCAAACACCGCGCCCCTTGCCCAACCTCCATAGCAACTTCATTTGCCCGTCCTCTTCTCGTCGCCCCTCCTCTCACACTTTATCAACTTTTGGCACAAAATTCCAAGAACTCCCCCCTTTTCAAACAAATCAACTAATCAGAGGTCTTGGTGGCATCTTGAGTTGCCATGAACACCACGCCCCCTTTTTTGAGGACGCCCCAAGCCGCCCCCCAAACGCCACGTGTCGCAAGACGCCCTCTTTTGAGGACGCCCCACTCCCTTCAGTCTTAAAAGGCTTGAGTGAAGTAAGGGTATTATTGGAAAGTGAGGTTATAATTGTGTTTGTTGTGCTTAAAAGACTTGTACATCATGCTTTAGGGGTGTTTTAAGAGAATGACAATGACATTAAGAAGTCCTTCTAATATGCTTTTATATATAGTATAGATATTAATTATTATTATTATTATCAATTAATATAAAGTGAAACCGATTTTGTGATGATTTCAAGGATTAATTCTAGTATCGGGATATAATGTTTATATCAAGTGAAAAATGTCACAAATTTAACAACACTTGTGATAGAAATCACAACAGTTATAAAACAACTATATAGTGCATCCGTTCTAATTACAAAATTTGCAATCGTGTAGATTGGCCGCATCAGTGTAGATTGGCCGCTGCCACCCTCAACTATCACTTTGATGCCCATGACCCCGAACTTAACACTTAGTATGTTCTGTCACTACGTCGTTAACTAATCACTAACTTTTGAACTTGTACTATACTTTTGGGGTGTCATAAGATCCCTAAAACCTTCCTAAGATCCCTATGACACCCCCAAAGTATAGTACCAAAATCAACAGTTAGTGGTCAGTTAACGACGTGGTGACAGAACATACCAAGTGTTAAGTTGGGGGTGACATGCCTCAAAATGATAGTTGAGGGTGACCGTGACCAATAGGCAATAGTTAGGGGGTGATAAAATCCAATGACTCCATACACTATGTGCGCCACTTATGACATCATACAACAAATTAGGTCAAGCTTGGTCATTATTACTATTATTATTTATAATAATACTAATTATTATTATTATTTATTATTTTTATTTTCAGACAACTTTTGTGTATGATCACATTATTATCGTTGCAGATTTCTCAATGATTTGGTAAACATTCGTTCTAGGATGTCTAAGGAAGAACACAAACAAGCCGAAGAAAGCCTCCTAAGTTTATTGCACGCTACAAAATTATACAACTATACAAGCTTCTTTGTAACCACACTTATAGACTGGGGCGGACTTAGAAGGTTGGTAGGGGTAGCACGGGCTACCCCTCAACTCTGTCTACGTAGTGTAAAAATACCTCTTAACTCCGTTTCCGTAGTATAAAAATACCCATCAACTTCGTCTCCGTTATATAAAGGATACCTCTGGTTTAATTTGAATTACAAAAAATGATATGCACTTTTCAATTTGAATTCACATACAGAACTAACATGAGGCTATCAACCTGCAAATATGGCTTGTTTGGCATTTAGTCAGGGAAACGCGGGCTGGATCTTTCCTCCGAGTGGATGTTGATAGCTCGGAATGAAAAGGGGCTTGCTCCATGTGAATGGCCTCATAAATTTAAGAGATCCAATTGTGTTTGGACTACATCTCCGGTGAAAACAGAGACAATTTTGCTTGGGTTTCTGACAGTTTTGCGTTTGCACCACATTCCCATTCCATTTTGCGAGTCAGTTGATGTCGGTCATCAAACGATAGTGGGATCCTCACATGTTAGGCATGTGAGGGAAATAAATTGAGATACTTAACTTGGTTAGTCATAAAGGATTAAACCAGCAACAAAAATAAACTTAAAGGATGTTTTTAGCAAGTTTTAAACATTAAGGCTGAAAGCTGCAAGTTTGAGGAAACACAAAGGACGTTTTGTGCAATTTACTCGCTAAATAATAAACTAAAGATAGTATAAAGATTATATTAGAAGATAAATATAAATATAGAGATATAGTTATAGATAAACGTCGACTTAAAATATGGGATAACTTGATAAATTATTTTAAAAATTGTAATTTTTAAGATAAAAATAAACATAAATATATGGCAAGAAAACTAAAAAATAGATGTCTCTCGTATCGACACGTGTCCATCAATTGGTTTCTTTTATTATATGTATAGATAATCTGGGTATTTTCTTAAATCGTAAGTTTAGGTTGTTTACATTTTACCCTTATCGGACCTTATTTTAGTTTTGTTATTGGTGAGATTTACTGAGTATGATGATGATGTATATTAAGTTTAAAACTATAAAATTTGATTAATATAGTTATAAAGGGTGGAGATACAATAGGAAGTTTATTTTGCTAGGAATGCTAGGAAGTAATCTTGACCATCAATTTGATTAATCAATGGCTGAGATTAAATGGGTGAAATTGAACAAGAAAAAAGAGGCGCGTGAGTTAGTTTGAGGGTATTCTAGTCCATTCAAGTCAATAGTTTCTCTCTCCTCCAATTCCCCATCGTTTTTAAATCGTTAATAACTTTTTCATACGACAATATTTTTTTATAAAAATTATACCATAAAAACCATGGTTGTAAAACAAGGTTTCCAAGGCCGAGTATTCCCCGAGTAGTCGCTACAAGGTTGGCTGCTGAGGCGACTTTCTCTAACTCCGCCTAATTACTCGGAATCGATCAAACGCGGTCAAACTCGGCCAAAATTGGATCTAGTAGGTCAATTCGGGGCAAATTTGACTTAAAAAATAATAAAACATAATTTATATGACAATCATATTAAATAATGCATATCATTTTCACTTATTTTGTTATAAATATTAGTAAATTTATGTCATTAGACACATATTTAATTTCCGAAAACTAATTTCTTTATAATTTAACATGTCCGAGTACTCCCGAGTACTCTCCGCCTAGGCCGAGTACTCTCAAATCCCCGGTCGACCGACTAGGGAGCGTCTAACGACTTTTGCAACCATGATAAAAACGAGCGTTTTTTTATCTTTAAAACGAGCACACTATTGCTATACTTTTGAATTTTTTTTTTCAAAAACCCAGATGCGTAAAACGCAATGGATAGAACAACACACTATAACCCAGGTTCTAAAACGAAATAGGTTTTAACATGGTCATGTTTATGTTTTAACATGGTCATGTCTTTGTTCCAACATGATCATGCTTCCCTTTTAACATGATCATGTTCTTTGATGTTATTTTACACTCCAGTTCTAAAACGCAATGAAACCCAAAATCAATATTTTGCACTACATATTCTAAAAAGCAATGAAGTTTTAACATGGTCATGTTCATGTTTTAACATGGTCATGCTTTTTTGTTCCAACATGACCATGCTTTTATTTTGGCATGATCATTTCTTTGCACCCCAGATTGTAAAATGCAATGAAACCAAAAATCAATATTTTGCACACTAAACTTTTAACATGACCATGTTTAAGTTTTAACATGGTCATGCTTTTGTTCGAACATGGCCATGCTTCTATTTTAGCATGATCATGTTATTTGCTTGTAAAACGCAATGAAACCAACAATCAATATTTTGCACTGTAGTTCTAAAAAGCAATGAAGTTTTAACATGGCCATGTTTATGTTTTAACATGGTCATGCTTTTGTTCCAACATGACC
The DNA here is from genome assembly GCA_030545235.1 of Helianthus tuberosus. NCBI lineage: Eukaryota > Viridiplantae > Streptophyta > Magnoliopsida > Asterales > Asteraceae > Helianthus > Helianthus tuberosus. Next base: position 186,170,156 of record CM060444.1, read on the forward strand.
ATGCTTCTGTTTTGGCATGATCATGTTCTTTGCACCTCAGGTTGTAAAACGCAATGAAAACAAAAATCAATATTTTGCACTGTAGGTTCCAAAAAGCAATGGGGTTTTAACATGACCATGTTTATGCTTTAACATGGCCATGTTTATGCTTTAACATGGCCATGCTTTTGTTCCAACATGACCATGCTTCTATTCTAGCATGATCATGTTATTTGCTTGTAAAACGCAATAAAACTAAAAATCAATATCAATGAAGTTTTAACATGGCCATGTTTATGTTTATGTTTTAACATGGCCATGCTTTTGTTCCAACATGACCATGTTTCTACATGTTCTTTACACTCCAAGTTGTAAGACGCAATGAAACCAGAATTAATATTTTGTACTACAGGTTCTAAAAAGCAATGGAGTTTTAATATAGGTTCTAAAAAGCAATGTAGTTTTAACATGGGTATGCCTTAGTTCCAACATGATTATGCCTCTGTCCAAGCATCACCATGTTCTTTGCACTGCAGGTTGTAAAACGCAATGAGTTTTAACGTGGTCATACCTTTGTTCCAACATGATCATGCTTCTATTTTAGCATGGTCATGTCTCTATTTTAACATCCAGAAGAACAAAATGAAAAGAACTCTAACTAAAACATAATGATGTGAAAAACGCAATTGAGGTTTGATAACTAAAATGCAATGAAAATAAAATATAACATAACTTACAAAAGAACTCTGATTAACGACGGTGGACGGAAAAAGAACTCTGATACACCGTGGGGAAAATGGTGGCGGTGGAGCGGTGGCGGTGGATTGTGGAATGATGGTGTCAGATCTGAAAAACCCAACAGGTGGTTGAAGGTGGTGGTTTCAGATCTAGTTTCCGGCAAGATGGTGGCGATCGTAGGTCGTAGTGGTGGTGGTGGTGGAGGTGGTGGTGGTTGTGATGTGGTAGTTTATAGTTTTGAAAATGGTGGATTTGAGTATACAGGTAAGAGAAATGAATTGCAGATGCTGGGTTTTTTTGAAGATGGTGAGTTTTGACCAAAATGCCCCTCCTTATGTTTTTCATCTTTGCCACATGTCATCCTCTTATTGCTTCCTATCCTTCCTAGCGAAATTAATCTTCCTATTTGATCTTTTCCCTAGTTATAAAACCAAGTTTGTATCATTATAATAAATGTATAAAACTTAAAACTTATAAAAGTTAAATTAACCAAACAATATATTATTTTTTAAACGAGTTTATTAAGGAGTGGGCCTAATATAAACTCCTTGGGTCAGCATTATCATTTCATGTAGGCCAAGGGTATTGGGTTGGACCCTATCATACTAAAATTAAAAAAAAAAAAAAAAACTTGCATATATAAAAGATTGCATGTTACATACACTTCAGTTTCAGTTTTGTTTAGGATTCAGGACATGTGGAAAGTAGAAACAAACGTTAAAAAAAAGAGAAGAGTACATAATATCTTACCAACAAAAACATAAATGTTGCTAACTCTCAAAAAAGGTGACAATTATTTGTAAAATGGTTTATGAAAAATATGGAAGGCATGGAACGGCTTACTTTTCGAAAACAGGCCTTTTAATGTCTCTAAGGTCGTAGAGGAGACTAAAGAGGAATCCTTCGTTTGGCTTAAAAATAGAACGCGGTTAAGCGATATCAAGTGGAAGAGATGGAGAGATTCAATATCCATGACATTATCTGGTAATTTTCTGTTTTTTTGTTTTCAGGTCCTCCAGTTTCTTGTTGGCCACTTGTTCTATTTTATGTTTATATAAAATAGCTGCCGTTCCCAAAAAAAAAAAAAAAAAAACAAAACAAAACCTTGTTCACATAATCCACGTTTAAAGCTATCATGCATACGTATGAAGTTTCACCGCATGTTCCTTGCTTTGACCAGCCACTCTAATCAAACACAAATCCAAGAAATAATCGACAACCAAAATCCATGTTTTTAATGCTATTTTTTCTAGTTAGGCTGCCCGCTGCCCTTTATCGGCATCTTCAACTCACCACGTTTTACCTTAATTAAATTCAAAGTCAAGTAAAATGAGCACTTAAATGTCATCCTGTAGTTTCAACAGTTGAATACTGTGTTCAAATCCAACCACCACAACATATTGTGAACTCTCTCATACATATGTATATATATATGTACATGTACAATTAAGCTTGAAATCATATCACTGCATACCCATCTCCCGCTCGAGATCACAGAAGCAAAATGTCGTTGAAGGGTTCAACGCGTTGCGTATTCTTCCTTCTTTTAGTGACGGCAATCATGATCTTAGTGACACGAACGAGTGCAGCAAGAGTACCAAAGGGAGATGATGGATTGTGGATTAGTAAGTTACCAAGAGGGCCTGTGCCACCTTCTGGTCCATCTCCATGCCACAACATGCTTGATCCTTATAGTCAAAGCCAATATGTGTCTCCTCAACATCAAGATCAAATCATTATTTGTCCATGATAAATATTTTATTCAGCATTTCGTTAGTTCATTTTTTTATTGCCTAGATATAAGGTAATTGACATGTATAACTCGTCATTTTGTGTTATTATTTTTTTTTTTCATAATTCTGAATCTTAGATATAAAAAAAAATGATCATATTCATTCATCTACCAGAACGTGTTTTAGCTTACTATTCTTGATAATATTCCTTCACAATTTTCCAACAGATAATATGTTAAACGTCAAAGCTAGGGTTTATGTCTTCTATGTAGGTAGGCGTGCTAGAAAAAAAAAAAAAAAAAAAAACACTTAGATAATTTGATACGTAATTTAATTAATTAGTCTTTTAATGTTATTGTCGCCGTTTAACAACAAATATATTGCATGTGTATCTGACCAAATATTTTCTATTTTCCTTGGGTGTAATAGAAAATAAAAATCGTTTAACTAGTTGGAGGAACTTTTGTTGATGCATTTTGTGTCTGAGCTTTTAATTTTTGTTATACTTATATAAACGGTTGTCATTTTGCTTATATTTTGTTAATATTGTAAGTTGTCATCAAGCCACATCATCAAACGTATTTGTTCTCCGCCCTTAGCATCAGATTTCTTTACTCTCTCTCATCTCTCTCTCATCCATGTCATCAAGCCACATCATCAAGGACATGGACGGATTCTTCTTTTTCTCCGGCGTTGGAGATAGCCTTAGTTATTGTATGTAAACACATGAAATATGATAGACAGGAGACATGATACACAAAACATGTTAATGCGAAACAGATAATTGCAAAACACATGTGTGACACGAAATATGTAATCATGTGTATGTTTCGTGTGACACGAAACATATACTCTGCATGTTAGTGTTACCTTATTTTGTGTTCTCTTCTCCTATTTCGTGTATCCACCTGCTGTATTGCCTATAAATACAGCAGGTTGGATTTCAGTATGTAAGAATGCATTTTTGAGAGAATATTGGAGCTTGTATTGAAGTTTTTATATTGTTACTCTATCAAAATCAATTGAGAAACTTTTGAGTGATTTGGTGTTCTTGATTGTTTGTACTCTTGCTTGGTTGTGTGTAGATCACGGATTCCGCACTTGTTTTATGCATTTGATAAATTGAAATCACCTTATTCTTGGATCCTTTCAGGGACCTACAATAGTGATCGGTGTTTATGGTTTCCCCTTATCTGGGAATTGTATTTGTATTGGTATTATACCCGAAAAAAGGAGATCATGTAGATCTCCTTAATATTTGGTTATTTAAGGATATCTATTCGAATGAAATAGAATGTTCCAGTATAACATGTAGATTTATTATGGTCAAAATAGTGTATGACCAGTTCGAGTTATGCGTACTCGGTCATACCTCATCAGTTATGTTAGGCCATACATTTTAAAATATAACAAATCTTACAATAAAGTTTTAAGACTACCACTCTAGGGTGGTATGTAAGACGAGGAGATATTAATTGCAAGTGCATTCGTAAGAGAAACGCTTGTTTACGGAGAGACACCCCCTAAAACGCCGAGAACACCCGTCTTTATTTTCCATGTTGACTTACCTTGTATTAACAGGTAAACCACATACGAATATAAGGATTCCAAGACCACCATGTAAAGTTTTGTTTATTGACCGACATCACCTCACTTTGTAAATAAACTAAACTAGTTTTATGCCCCGTGACGTCTGCGTTGTACGACGCTAAGCCGAATATTTTTTTCAGTTTCATAACATGTACACCTGTGTTTTGGTTACTTGTACATACTACTAATACGATCTCAATAAAAATTACATCAACTCAACCAACTAAAACAAAACACTATCATAGTTTTGCTAAAAAAAGAAAAACTAAACGATGACCACACTGTAGTTTTAAACTGGGGGCAGTCTTGTAATTGGCGGGATCAATGAGCAACTACCGGGTCATCCGTGCGTTGCAACGAGGAAGTGGCATGTGAAGAAAAATGAGCAACGTAGGTAACATAACATATTGGATAAACATCATTGAAACAACCGAAGTATGAACTAACAGCCACTAAACCATGGCATGCAATATGCAACACAATATACTTTTTGAGCACTTTAGCTATGAGGTCATATCCTTTAGTCATATTTACTGGGGTGTGCCTATTGGCACACTAAAGTGCCTATTGGCACATCAAACCCTAGCAAAATTAGGGTTTACCTACGCAGCGTATTGGTCAATACGCAGCGTATTGGGTTAACCCTATACGCTGTGTATTGACCTATACTCAGCGTATATAAACCATGGATCTCAGTGCCTAATAACCAATCATTGCAAAGAAAACAAGGTTTATATACGCTGCGTATAGCTCTCTACGCAGCGTATATAAACCATTAGACTTTTTTGGGTCATTTTGGTAGGCTTGAGGGATCATTTTTTCACAAAGTTTATATACGCTGCGTATTGACCTATACTCAGCGTATATAAAGGTCTGAAAATGTCATTTATACCCTTGTATTGAGGCTATACGAAGCCAAATACACGGGTAGTTGTGTCATTTTTGTCTTATACGCTGCGTATTGATCTATAAGGAGCGTATATAAAGCTCCATTTTTGTATTTTTTTTTTGTGTATTCCTTTGTTTATTTATAAAAAAAAGGAAAAATATTTATAAAAAAACAATATTATTGGTAAATAATACAAATATAAATTATAAAAATTAAAAATAATACAACTATTATGAATTATAAAAATTAAAAAAGAAAATTATTTATAAAAAAACAATATTATTGGTAAATAATACAAATATAAATTATAAAAATTAAAAATAATACAACTATTATGAATTATAAAAATTAAAAAAGAAAATTATTTATAAAAAACAATATTGTTGGTAAATAATACAAATATATTATACGATACGATGCAACACGATACGCTACTAAACTATACGATACGATGCAACACGATACGATATCACACTTATAGGCTTATACGGGGTCAATACGTGACCTATACTACATCTATACGATACGATATCACACTTATAGGCCTATATGGGACATATACTACGCTATACGATACGATATCACACTTATAGGCTTATATGAGGTCAATACGGGACATATACTATGCTATACGATACGATATCACACTTATAGGCTTATACGAGGTCAATACGTGACCTATACTACACCTATACGATACGATATTACACTTATAGGCCTATACGAGATATATACTACGCTATACGATACGATATCACACTTATAGGCTTATACGAGGTCAATACGGGACCTAAATCACACCTATAGGCCTATACGGGTGTTATATCGTATCGTATAGTATCGTATCGTATCGTATCGGGTGTTATTTTCCTTTTTTTTTATAAATAAACAAAGGAATACAAAAAAAAAAAAATACAAAAATGGAGCTTTATATACGCTCCTTATAGTTCACTACGCAGCATATAAGACAAAAATGACACAACTACCCTTGTATTTGGCTACGTATAGCCTCAATACAAGGGTATAAATGACATTTTCAGACCTTTATATACGCTGAGTATTGGTCAATACGCAGCGTATATACACTATAAGGGTTAAAAAGATAATTTTACCACAGGTTTGGGGTTAAAAATAATTTTACCACCCTTTATATACGCTGAGTATAGACCTATACGCAGCATATATAAAGGTTAGAAAATGTCCTTTATACCCTTGTGTTGAGGCTATACGAAGCCAAATACAAGGGTAGTTGTGTCATTTTTGTCTCATACGCTGCATAGGGATCTATACGCAGCGTATATAAAGCTCCATTTTTTTGTGTATTCCTTTGTTTATTTATAAAAAAAAGAAATTAACACCCGATACGATACGGTACAATACGATACGATATAACACCCGTATAGGCCTAAAGGTGTGATTTAGGTCCCGTATTTACCTCGTATAAGCCTATAAGTGTGATATTGTATCGTATAGGTGTGATTTAGTTCCCGTATTGACCTCGTATAAGCCTATAAGTGTGATATTGTATCGTATAGTGTAGTATATGTCCCGTATAAGGCTATAAGTGTGATATCGTATCGTATAGGTGTGGTTTAGGTCCCGTATTGACCCGTATAAGCCTATAAGTGTGATATCGTATCGTATAGGTGTAGTATAGGTCACGTATTGACCTCGTATAGATCCCTACGCAGCGTATGAGACAAAAATGACTTATACGAGGTCAATACGGGACATATACTATGCTATACGATACGATATCGCACTTATAGGCTTATACGGGGTCAATACGTGACCTATACTACATCTATATGATACGATATCACACTTATAGGCCTATACGGGACATATACTACGCTATACGATACGATATCACACTTATAGGCTTATACGAGGTCAATACGGGACATATACTATGCTATACCATACCATACGATATCACACTTATAGGCTTATACGAGGTCAATACGTGACCTATACTACACCTATACGATACGATATCACACTTATAGGCCTATACGGGACATATACTACGCTATACGATACGATATCACACTTATAGGCTTATACGAGTTCAATACGGGACATATACTATGCTATACGATACGATATCACATTTATAGTCTTATACGAGGTCAATACGGGACATATACTATGCTATACGATACGATATCACACTTATAGTCTTATACGAGGTCAATACGTGACCTATACTGCACCTATACGATACGATATCACACTTATAGGCTTATACGAGGTCAATACGGGACCTAAATCACACCTATAGGCCTATACGGGTGTTATATCGTATCGTATAGTATCGTATCGGGTGATATTTTCCTTTTTTTATAAATAAACAAAGGAATACACAAAAAAAATACAAAAATGGAGCTTTATATACGCTCCTTATAGATCACTACGCAACATATAAGACAAAAATGACACAACTACCCTTGTATTTGGCTTCGTATAGCCTCAATACAAGGGTATAAATGACATTTTCAGACCTTTATATACACTGAGTATTGGTCAATACGCAGCGTATATACACTATAAGGGTTAAAAAGATAATTTTACCACAGGTTTGGGGTTAAAAATAATTTTACCACCCTTTATATACACTGAGTATAGACCTATACGCAGCGTATATAAAGGTTAGAAAATGTCCTTTATACCCTTGTGTTGAGGCTATACGAAGCCAAATACAAGGGTAGTTGTGTCATTTTTGTCTCATACGCTGCGAAGGGATCTATACGCAGCGTATATAAAGCTCCATTTTTTTTTGTGTATTCCTTTGTTTATTTATAAAAAAAGGAAATTAACACCCGATACGATACGATACGATATAACACCCGTATAGGCCTAAAGGTGTGATTTAGGTCCCGTATTTACCTCGTATAAGCCTATAAGTGTGATATTGTATCGTATAGGTGTGATTTAGTTCCCGTATTGACCTCGTATAAGCCTATAAGTGTGATATTGTATCGTATAGTGTAGTATATGTCCCGTATAAGGCTATAAGTGTGATATCGTATCGTATAGGTGTGGTTTAGGTTCCGTATTGACCCGTATAAGCCTATAAGTGTGATATCGTATCGTATAGGTGTAGTATAGGTCATGTATTGACCTCGTATAGATCCCTACGCAGCGTATGAGACAAAAATGACTTATACGAGGTCAATACGGGACATATACTATGCTATACGATACGATATCACACTTATAGGCTTATACGGGGTCAATACGTGACCTATACTACATCTATACGATACGATATCACACTTATAGGCCTATACGGGACATATACTACGCTATACGATACGATATCACACTTATAGGCTTATACGAGGTCAATACGGGACATATACTATGCTATACGATATCACACTTATAGGCTTATACGAGGTCAATACGTGACCTATACTACACCTATCACACTTATAGGCCTATACGGGACATATACTACGCTATACGATACGATATCACACTTATAGGCTTATACGAGGTCAATACGGGACATATACTATGCTATACGATACGATATCACACTTATAGTCTTATACGAGGTCAATACGGGACATATACTATGCTATACGATACGATATCACACTTATAGTCTTATACGAGGTCAATACGTGACCTATACTACACCTATACGATACGATATCACACTTATAGGCTTATACGAGGTCAATACGGGATCTAAATCACACCTATAGGCCTATACGGGTGTTATATCGTATCGTATAGTATCGTATCGGGTGTTATTTTCCTTTTTTTTATAATTAAACAAAGGAATACACAAAAAAATAAAAAAAATGGAGCTTTATATACGCTACTTATAGATCACAATGCAGCATATAAGATGTCACACCCCGACCACGTAGAACATACAAAACGTGGCGGAAATGTCGGGGAGTGTTGTAACAGAATTAATCGTTTCAAATCCATGGCAATTAAAGTTTCGTTTTAATAATCAATTATGATAGTTTACATTGTTTAAACAAGAAACAAAGGGTACATAACATAAGTTAACTAGTTATTGTCTCGTTTTAAGTCGCTAAGGCACGAGTCCATCCTAAATGTAGCATGTATCACAATCATTGCAAAGCAGTACCTGAAACATGTGTAAAAACGAGGTCAGCAAAGAAATGCTGGCGAATACATTGGTTTTGTAGGAGTGTCGAAATCATGGCTAGTTTAGACGTTGCAATACTTTATTTAAAAACCTTGTTTTGAAAAGAGTATAATATTGCAACTTAATTAACCAACTCAAATCAAGCGGGTTATAATTTGTAAAACCTCGTAGCCATGACTCTTAACCCAAAAACATTTGTTTTAGTAAATTATTTGAAAAAAAATGATAAGTTCTGATGATATGTATAAATAAGAGAATAATGCATGATTAAATGAATAACCATGTAAAATGAGTTTGTATAAGATATGTTGTTTGTAAAACAATGTCTTGTGAAAAGTATGTTATTTGTATAAATGTTATATATCTCAAACTGAAATGATTCAAATAACGTTACAGTATGTAATACCATACAAGCACTTATATATAGGAAGTACCAGCGGCGTATCCACCATGCTTGTATCATATTACACACGCATCGTTACTTAATCACTTAATCAAACTAAACCAAATCGATAGATAGATAGTACATTAAATATACCTTCGTTGTTCAAAAGAATAGATTTAGATAGTATAGTACAAGTATACTTCGGATTTATAGATAACATATCAAAATATGCTTTGGATGTGATAAATAACATATTAAACTATGTTTTTGAGTAGTAAATAACATATCAAAATATGCTTTGGATGTGATAAATAACATATTAAACTATGTTTTTGTTTAGTAGATAACATATCAAAATATGCTTTGGATGATTAACAAAATATATGTTGGTTTGTACAATACCACACATGAGAGTATATCAAAATATACTTTAATAGTGTGATTTAAGAATTCAATCAGACCTAGTGCATCAAGATACACCTTTGAGACTATAGAAATACCACAAAGGCAATTCCTATTTGGATGGAGCAACAAATTGGTTTCAGACATTCCATGCCAACAGGAATGGGGTGTCAAATCCTATAGCGCTATATCATACTAACAATCGGTCTGGTGAACATAAAATAAGTACAATTCAACAATTTATTTTATGTTCTTTGAGAAATCAATGCTTAAATCATAGATAGTCATTCAATTTGTCAATAGATAAGTAATAACATGTATAATCAATTATACTTTTGGAAAAACATGAAAGTAACAGATAGGTACACATGCTTCACCCCAAAACAGTTTGGAAAACAGTAAAATAGGGGAATAATGTACTCGCCTGAGATTGCTCAGATGTCTAAAGATAATCACCAAGTAATGCTAGAGATCTCGGAATATCAAACGGCACCTAATATAGGTAACTACATTAATAAACCGGACCTAAATCGGAGGATCGGATAGAATGAGGGTTTGTAAACCAAACGAGTGTAGAGACTCGTGTCATATGGTTTAACAAAGCCTACATACTAAATGAGACCTAACATAATTGCTTACGACCCATCACGACCCGTTTAGGTAGCTTATGCTACTTTAACGCGTCGTGCGCGTGAAACGCGTTCGGACCGTCTAACTAGTCCTATGACAAGTGTTATATGCCTAAATATGTTACATAATCAGTTATGTGACAAAAGTTTAGGTTACATATGCTTAATTACCAATTCTACATGAAAAGGGTATTCTGGTAATTTACCTAAGGCATATAAACTACCTATCATACAACTACTCAAACGATGTGACCATAAGGTATAACCTCGGAAAGTTATTCCCTACCTACTATGGTCACCTAATGTGTTTGGTCGGATCCTAATGATCGACCAAATGGGTCGGGTTCGAGGGTATAGGCGATTTATTAGATCGCCTACCCTACGACCCTAGACAACGTGGTAATCAGTGGGCATAGTCCCAAGGGACTATGACCAACGTGATTACACTCACGTTGCGAAGTTCAAACGAACTTCGCATTGACCATTACTGGTCAACGCTGAAAGTCAAACAAAGTTTGACTTTCTGACTCGAAAAGCAGTAAAATAAGGAAAAGAACGAAAGAATACTTACGAAGGGTCCCCGAATGCTAACCTCGATTCAAAAATCTCAGGTATGAAACAATAGTTTCAACTTAGAGTTTCTTAAATCAAAGTTCTTGTAAGTTTTGCATTGGGGCGATGGGGTATATATAGTTTTCGGGTAACCGTTAGGATCGTTTCAAGGAAACCGTGCCTTAATCCAACCCGTACAAGTGTCGGGACCTTATGGTAACTAAAATTCCATCCTTATCACATGACTAGACAATTGGAAACATGTGGGTGAGGTTAAAACAGCTGCAGCCTGCTGTTTAGAAACTCTGAATCTGGTCAGCAGACCCCTAGCGCACCGCTACGCTAAAAGTGTAGCGCACCGCTAGGCTTAAGTTTGGCAGATTTACACTTTTGGTCCCTGTCATGCATTCAGCCCATTTTCGACACGTTTAAGGCCCGTTAACCCCATTTCAAAGCTCTAAAATGAAGTTAAAGTATAGGGAACTTAAAATATGTTCAAAAATATGTCGGATGTCGGTTCGTTTGGCCGTACGAACGCGATGTTCGCTTAATTACGACGGAATGCGCATAAGCGCGAAAAACGAACCAAATGACGCGACGAATGGATTTTTGGCAAGCCAAACACTAAAGCATAATATAGTCATGCTTACATAAATTTTTGGATGTCCGGATGTATTCAGAACGTAAGTTATGCGTAAAAATGCAAACTTGTGCACTTTTTGACGCTTTTAGTCCCTGAGTGACACAAAAGTTTATTTTAGCATACCGAACACCTCAAAGCCTATTTCTAAGCTATGTAAAGGATATTTATGGTATGTTTAACTTATGGTCATGTTCCGGAATGTCTGTTACAGTTCAAATTGGCATACTTTCGCAGTTTGTCAACTTTAGTCCCTGTAAGCGATTAAACTTTGATTTCACCACACCAAACCTTCCAAAACTTATATCTAAGTTATGTAAAGGTTATTTAAGGTATGTTAAGCCTATTTCACTATTCTTGAGTGTTCGTTGGATTAAACTGGTTATATCTACTCATCAGAGCGCGTATAACCCTCTAGAAAGCGATTTAAAGCTTGAAATTGAACGAGAATTGATATGTGCAAATGATACACATATTTTTACAAATCCCAAGTATGAAATATAATATTTCATTGGTTTGGTATTTGTTTGATGGTCGTGGAGGCACAGGTGTTACAGTCTCCCCTACTTTAGGAAATTTCGTCCCGAAATTTATTTAGAGGAAACTTGTGAAGACAACTGTGACGGTTTCGCCTTCTAATAGATCCATTGAACCCTTAAGTAAAACTCTGGGCCATGTTAGGATTTTTTAGCGAATTTGTTAACCCTTGAAGTGAATTCCTTGTAGTAGTAAAACATGAAATTTTTGAACTACGGACAGAAGAACGTTTCTTATGAAGACTTATCATAGGAAACTTGGTGTATGATTGAGATCAGAATTTGGGAAATGTGAAAATAAATGACATTGGTCGAGGTCAAAGACTTCTCCCGTATCATTATTCTTGTCACTATAGGTCTTAACACATAACAAAACTTCTTGTGGTTTCTGTGCACTGAATTCCATAATTATGTAGGCCTCCATAATTACGTAATCTCTTGCACAGTCCGCACAGTTCATTTCATAATGCGTAGGAAAATAATCACTTGAATAAACATGAAGTGACTTGACTAAACCACCAAAGGGTCCTTTATATTTGATCAACGAACGATCTTTTTAACTAGACCAACTCATGATCTTATTAACTAAACCGTCGTACGATCTCCTTAAATAGACCACTTAAGGGATCTAATTATAGAATAGTACTTTAAAATCCAAGGGACTTGACTACAACGTAGAAGTCCATTAAGGATTTAAGATAGTAACTTTGGATATCCTATTATGAATCTCTCATATGAGATATGAAAGATTTTACGAGGATTTGGATGGATCACATACAACCACAAACATGTAAGAAAACACATAAGCACAAAAATTAGTTAACTTGATTTTTTTTTTTAATTTGTTGTCTTTGAGCATGGATAATTAAAGCACACTAGAAATCCAATCCATGAATTTCATTCGGTACTTTAATCATTTTCAAGGATCTATCTATAAAGATAGAAAGATTCTCAATAAAAGTTTGACTTTGTTTCTTAAAAGAAACGAGTGTCTAAGATTTTTGGGGAGATCACAAGTGATCATAAAATGACAGAACCATACGAGTAGTTTGTCTTTGGGTTGACATCATAAGGTTGTATCCAACGTTCACACAATCGTATCAGTTTTGCAAAAATAAAAACGACGAATTTTTATTTATATAATAACTGACTTGTCTTTAAACATCATAAGATAACAACCAAGGAAATAACAAAACACTAGTTGTTCACTGCCGCATCATTGTTCATGTTTGCCTCATTGATGTTAAACGCTCATCTTCGCGCCGGAGGTGCGTTAACAAGCCTTGGGCAATTGTTCCTGTAGTGGGTAAGGTCACCGCAGTTATAACATGACCCCGGAGGGAACCGTGCTTGAACAGCAGCAGGGTTTGCAGCAGCTTGATTTGCATAGCGACAAACATTGATCAAATGTCCCAACCGTCCACAGTGGGTACATTTGTGACACTGCTCTTGCTCTAGATGATGACGGTTGCACTTGTTGCACAAAGGTGCAGTACCAACATAGTTTTGCCTTTTGCGAGGTTGTGCTGGTTGGTTTCGTGCAACCTGTTTGTCTTGAGCAGTTACAGCGCAGTTCTGAGAGGCTTTGCGCTTCTTCTTCTTGGATACCTCAGCATGTTCTTCCTTTGGTTCCACTTGAGCAGTCTTGTCAGATGGTCTTGGGTCGCCTTTTCGAAACAGCTTACGCTTCCTGATGTGGGATTCAGTTAGGGTGGCAGACAGTTCAATGGCTTGTCTGACAGTAGTAGGGTTACTGCCAGTAACGATATCCTGAACTAGGTCAGGAAGACCATCAGTATATTTCTCGATCGCCTTATCCACAGGAGTAACCATAGCAGGACACAACAGACTCAATTCTTCAAAACGGTCAGTATAGGCTCGATGCTCGCCACTGTCTTGCTTCAAATCATCAAACTCCCTCTCCAAAGCTCGCAGTTCATGATGAGGGCAAAACTCCTTCATCATAAGAGCCCTAAGCTCAGCCCAAGTCTGTGCTAATGCAACCTCAGCACCGCGGTCTCTCATCACCCCGTTCCACCATGTGATAGCCCTCTTCTGAAACACACTTGAAGAAAACTCGACCTTACGATTTTCAGGACACAGAACATGACGGAAGGTATTCTCAATGCTCTCGAACCACTGAAGAAGCCCAGTTGCTCCCTCAGAACCACTAAACTTGAGTGGTTTGGCCGAGTTGAAACTCTTGAAATTGCATGGAGCATTGTTGTTGTTGATGGCTTGCATCATTTGAGCATAAAGATTTGGGAAGGCAACAGCCATTTGCTGCACGATGATTTCCGCCAGTTCGGCATTTTCCATCTGATTGTCGCGTCTAGGAGACATTCTAAAAGAGGAAACATGAAAGGAAACGAGTGAGAGAATTTAGACGAAAAGAATGAGATGAAACAAATCTGATGAAAGCAAGGATAGTGATCATTTGTTCGCATTACAAAGCAAACAAACTACACACAGTGACTAATCAAAGTAAATGGGTCAAAAATAATGTATCGCGAAGACATGCTCGCCTATAAGTGAACACTCATCCCAAGAATTCCCAGGTAAGCACAACTGGTCTCGCGTCTGATGAGATATATACGAAGTGCTTGCCTAGACAGAAAACCCAGAATACAGGCATTCACCCTTCCAGTTTGCACGTGTTCACATTATTTAAAACCCAAAACCTTGACGAGATTTTGAAAACTCAAAGGGGTTCAAAACCATATAACAGAGGGTTCAAAACCTAGTAATCAATCATCCTAGAACAGATGATTAGTTTTCAAAGCGGTTTCGAAATTTATGTTCTTGTTGTGGTCGTCGCCTAAGGATAGGTGACGGTATTGTTTTATGACTAAACGCAAGTAAACTCGCGTTAGGGTCCTAAGAAGGTTATAGACTAGGTCAAAGCATTACTAATAACCTAATTCCCTATAACCATTGGCTCTGATACCATCTTTTCTGTCACACCCCGACCACGTAGAACATACAAAACGTGGCGGAAATGTCGGGGAGTGTTGTAACAGAATTAATCGTTTCAAATCCATGGCAATTAAAGTTTCGTTTTAATAATCAATTATGATAGTTTACATTGTTTAAACAAGAAACAAAGGGTACATAACATAAGTTAACTAGTTATTGTCTCGTTTTAAGTCGCTAAGGCACGAGTCCATCCTAAATGTAGCATGTATCACAATCATTGCAAAGCAGTACCTGAAACATGTGTAAAAACGAGGTCAGCAAAGAAATGCTGGCGAATACATTGGTTTTGTAGGAGTGTCGAAATCATGGCTAGTTTAGACGTTGCAATACTTTATTTAAAAACCTTGTTTTGAAAAGAGTATAATATTGCAACTTAATTAACCAACTCAAATCAAGCGGGTTATAATTTGTAAAACCTCGTAGCCATGACTCTTAACCCAAAAACATTTGTTTTAGTAAATTATTTGAAAAAAAATGATAAGTTCTGATGATATGTATAAATAAGAGAATAATGCATGATTAAATGAATAACCATGTAAAATGAGTTTGTATAAGATATGTTGTTTGTAAAACAATGTCTTGTGAAAAGTATGTTATTTGTATAAATGTTATATATCTCAAACTGAAATGATTCAAATAACGTTACAGTATGTAATACCATACAAGCACTTATATATAGGAAGTACCAGCGGCGTATCCACCATGCTTGTATCATATTACACACGCATCGTTACTTAATCACTTAATCAAACTAAACCAAATCGATAGATAGATAGTACATTAAATATACCTTCGTTGTTCAAAAGAATAGATTTAGATAGTATAGTACAAGTATACTTTGGATTTATAGATAACATATCAAAATATGCTTTGGATGTGATAAATAACATATTAAACTATGTTTTTGTTTAGTAAATAACATATCAAAATATGCTTTGGATGTGATAAATAACATATTAAACTATGTTTTTGTTTAGTAGATAACATATCAAAATATGCTTTGGATGATTAACAAAATATATGTTGGTTTGTACAATACCACACATGAGAGTATATCAAAATATACTTTAATAGTGTGATTTAAGAATTCAATCAGACCTAGTGCATCAAGATACACCTTTGAGACTATAGAAATACCACAAAGGCAATTCCTATTTGGATGGAGCAACAAATTGGTTTCAGACATTCCATGCCAACAGGAATGGGGTGTCAAATCCTATAGCGCTATATCATACTAACAATCGGTCTGGTGAACATAAAATAAGTACAATTCAACAATTTATTTTATGTTCTTTGAGAAATCAATGCTTAAATCATAGATAGTCATTCAATTTGTCAATAGATAAGTAATAACATGTATAATCAATTATACTTTTGGAAAAACATGAAAGTAACAGATAGGTACACATGCTTCACCCCAAAACAGTTTGGAAAACAGTAAAATAGGGGAATAATGTACTCGCCTGAGATTGCTCAGATGTCTAAAGATAATCACCAAGTAATGCTAGAGATCTCGGAATATCAAACGGCACCTAATATAGGTAACTACATTAATAAACCGGACCTAAATCGGAGGATCGGATAGAATGAGGGTTTGTAAACCAAACGAGTGTAGAGACTCGTGTCATATGGTTTAACAAAGCCTACATACTAAATGAGACCTAACATAATTGCTTACGACCCATCACGACCCGTTTAGGTAGCTTATGCTACTTTAACGCGTCGTGCGCGTGAAACGCGTTCGGACCGTCTAACTAGTCCTATGACAAGTGTTATATGCCTAAATATGTTACATAATCAGTTATGTGACAAAAGTTTAGGTTACATATGCTTAATTACCAATTCTACATGAAAAGGGTATTCTGGTAATTTACCTAAGGCATATAAACTACCTATCATACAACTACTCAAACGATGTGACCATAAGGTATAACCTCGGAAAGTTATTCCCTACCTACTATGGTCACCTAATGTGTTTGGTCGGATCCTAATGATCGACCAAATGGGTCGGGTTCGAGGGTATAGGCGATTTATTAGATCGCCTACCCTACGACCCTAGACAACGTGGTAATCAGTGGGCATAGTCCCAAGGGACTATGACCAACGTGATTACACTCACGTTGCGAAGTTCAAACGAACTTCGCATTGACCATTACTGGTCAACGCTGAAAGTCAAACAAAGTTTGACTTTCTGACTCGAAAAGCAGTAAAATAAGGAAAAGAACGAAAGAATACTTACGAAGGGTCCCCGAATGCTAACCTCGATTCAAAAATCTCAGGTATGAAACAATAGTTTCAACTTAGAGTTTCTTAAATCAAAGTTCTTGTAAGTTTTGCATTGGGGCGATGGGGTATATATAGTTTTCGGGTAACCGTTAGGATCGTTTCAAGGAAACCGTGCCTTAATCCAACCCGTACAAGTGTCGGGACCTTATGGTAACTAAAATTCCATCCTTATCACATGACTAGACAATTGGAAACATGTGGGTGAGGTTAAAACAGCTGCAGCCTGCTGTTTAGAAACTCTGAATCTGGTCAGCAGACCCCTAGCGCACCGCTACGCTAAAAGTGTAGCGCACCGCTAGGCTTAAGTTTGGCAGATTTACACTTTTGGTCCCTGTCATGCATTCAGCCCATTTTCGACACGTTTAAGGCCCGTTAACCCCATTTCAAAGCTCTAAAATGAAGTTAAAGTATAGGGAACTTAAAATATGTTCAAAAATATGTCGGATGTCGGTTCGTTTGGCCGTACGAACGCGATGTTCGCTTAATTACGACGGAATGCGCATAAGCGCGAAAAACGAACCAAATGACGCGACGAATGGATTTTTGGCAAGCCAAACACTAAAGCATAATATAGTCATGCTTACATAAATTTTTGGATGTCCGGATGTATTCAGAACGTAAGTTATGCGTAAAAATGCAAACTTGTGCACTTTTTGACGCTTTTAGTCCCTGAGTGACACAAAAGTTTATTTTAGCATACCGAACACCTCAAAGCCTATTTCTAAGCTATGTAAATGATATTTATGGTATGTTTAACTTATGGTCATGTTCCGAAATGTCTGTTACAGTTCAAATTGGCATACTTTCGCAGTTTGTCAACTTTAGTCCCTGTATGCGATTAAACTTTGATTTCACCACACCAAACCTTCCAAAACTTATATCTAAGTTATGTAAAGGTTATTTAAGGTATGTTAAGCCTATTTCACTATTCTTGAGTGTTCGTTGGATTAAACTGGTTATATCTACTCATCAGAGCGCGTATAACCCTCTAGAAAGCGATTTAAAGCTTGAAATTGAACGAGAATTGATATGTGCAAATGATACACATATTTTTACAAATCCCAAGTATGAAATATAATATTTCATTGGTTTGGTATTTGTTTGATGGTCGTGGAGGCACAGGTGTTACATAAGACAAAAATGACACAACTACCCTTGTATTTGGCTTCGTATAGCCTCAATACAAGGGTATAAATGACATTTTCAGACCTTTATATACGCTGAGTATTGGTCAATACGCAGCGTATATAAACTTTGTGAAAAAAATGATCCCTCAAACCTACCAAAATGACCCAAAAAAGTCTAATGGTTTATATACGCTGCGTAGAGAGCTATACGCAGCGTATATAAACCTTGTTTTCTATGCATTGATTGGTTATTAGGCACTGAGATCCATGGTTTATATACGCTGCGTATTGACCAATACGCTGCGTAGGTAAACCCTAAGTGTGCAGATAGGCAAACTGGGTGTGCAGATAGTTAGGGCCTATTTACTGGGTCTACAAAATAACTGGTGGATGGTATATATTACTAAGCTAATGAGCAACTTAATTAACTAATTAAAGATTGGAGTTTATTTGCAATAATCAATTAATCAAGAACAACAAATGAAAAGTTAAAAGTAAATTATATCAACTCATATTACATGTTGCTGTTGACCAAGTGATTCAAATACCTCAAACTCTATGATTAAAGAACCCCATTATCGCGAAAACGGAAACCAAAGTGGAAAAGAGGGATTAAAGGCGGTGGAAACAAATCTGCACGTCATAATTATTAAGTGAACAAATAATAAAACTATGTCCACAAACCGACCATAATAGTTAGTAAGAAATACAATAACTTTTAAGAGGACATGTTTTGGATCAACCCAACCCAACCTACCCATCATGTCGTAACATGTACGACAAAATATGTCTTTGACCCGCACCTAAACTGTTCATGGGGCTGAAGATGAAAGTTTTATATGAAGAATCAATTAGCTGCTGTCATGGGATCTATTTCCTTGTTTCTTTGGTGTCACAGCTGGGTCCTTTCATCTGTTGCATATATTTTGTTGGTTGCTGTTTTGGTTCAATACGCACAAAAAAAGACATCGATTTGGTCTTCGTAATAAGTCTTATTTGCTCCTTTGTTTGATATATCAAACAAAGTATTGTCTCTTAAATCAAGTTCTTGTTATTCACTTTTTGTATTCTTGCACCTGTATTTCAACAACTTGTTTGTTCAATAAAATCTATATTTTTGTTATAAGAACCGTCTCCGTCAAGCCTAATGATATCACGCATATGTATGAGTTTCATCACATGTTCCTTGGTTCACCGGCCAAAAGTAATCACAACTCCAAGAAATAACCGATCGATAACGAAATCCAAGTTTTTAAATGCTAAAAGTTTGTCGATTTTTCTAGTTAGGCTGGCCACTTCCCATTATCAGCAAATTCAACTTGCCATGTTTTACCTTTATTTCAAAGTCAAGTAAATTGAGCACTAAATAATCACATTAAATCAACTATATTTTCAAGAGTTGAATACTGCGTTCAAATTCAACAACCACAACATATTGTGAACACACACTATCTCTCACTCTATATATCTATACACACGCAGTACAAATGTATGTATGTGTGTACATATATAAAGGCTAAGATCATATCATTCCACACCATCGCTGGCCCAAGATCGAAGAAGCAAAATTTCAGCAATGAGTTTAAGGCGTCACGTGTTCTTCCTTGTTTTAGTGACGGCAATCATGCACTTAGTGACAGGAACGAGTGCAGCAAGAGTACCAAAGGGAGATAATGAGTTGTGGATTAGTAGGTTACCAAGAGGGCCTGTGCCACCTTCTGGTCCATCTCTATGCCACAACATGCTTGATCCTTATAGTCAAAGTCAGTATGTTTCTCCTCAAGATCAAGATCCAATCATTATGTGTCCATGATAAAATGTTTTTTCGGATTTTCGTTAGTTCATTTATTTACTTAGATAGAAGGTTATTTTGTGTTCTTTTTATACATAATTCTGATGAATTATAGATATACAAAAATTGATCTAATTCATTCGTCTTCATGAACGTGTTTTAGTTTACTCATTCTTGTTGTGTTAATTGAATTTTCTTCCTATTGCTAATTTTCCATCACAATTTGACAGGAGAATTGTTGTGTTATATATTCTTCCTATTGCTAATGTTCCATCACATTTTGACAGGAGAATGTGCTTAAACAAAGCTAGGGTTTTAGTTGATTAAACGTGTGGGTCTATGTTGGTACTGTGTGTGCTTTATAACATTTAATATATGATACTAGTTTAACATGTCCTTAACATCTAGATAGTTTTCAAAACATGGTGGGATCACAAGATCAAACTTTGACTATGCCGGTATGACGGGTTGAAAGATTTTGGGTAGGAGGGTTGCGCATACAATACAACAGTCGAAGCCTACAACAACGACAATTGTCATCACTACAAAGCCCAGTTGTCGTCTCTATTTGCTGTAGCGGCTACATGTCGTCGCTACAGGGGTCTTCTCAACTTTTTTTTGCCTTTGTAAGTTGCACCAGTTGTTGCAATTGTTGTCGTTGCTATAGGGTGGCTGAAAATGTTTTGCTTTTCTGATTTTTTTAGATGTTGTGATATACTATGTAATGTTTTAATCAATAGGCTAAATAATATATAAATTAAGTTTTAGTTATATTATATTTGTTTATATGATATTTCTATACTATCAATTAACAAGTTTTGTAACCATAAATGTATTGTATGTTATGCTTGGTGAGTTTTTCAAAAAAATTTAGTTGTGGGTCCATGGAACACTATATTTTATTGTTATCTTTATTTCTATTATAATTTCTTTATTTTTATTTTATTACTTACTTAAATTATGTATGTATTTTTGTAATACATATTGATTTTATCTTTTTGAAATTTTATTCGTTTCCATACACGACGCAATGTGTGTATGTGATTCAATATTTTTACGTCTATTTTTTCCCGTTTAACATGTTCGCCGCAACTCCCAGGTCCTATATCGACTCAGTTATTTTTTCTATGTTTTATGTTCTAGTCTCATTTCTTCGCCTGTGTTGTTCAATGATTTTACGTCTACGTTTCGTCCGGTGTTACTTTCCATTTTTTATTTATTTTGTTTTACGATTTTTTCCGGTGTTAGTGGTCTTTCGCAGGGGTATAGCGTTGATGCAACTTGGTATGGTTTTATGTCCCCGCCACAACGCGAGGGTTTAGTACTAGTTAAAAGTAAATCTGATCTTAAAAAGATAAAGTGGTTTTAAGAAACAATATATAAAAGTAAATGGTCAACCAGAAATTTTAAGAAAAATATATAAAAGTAAATGGTCAAGCAGAAATGTAGGGAGCTAGGGAGGTTTGTGGTATTGAGTGGATTGTTTTAGAAAGTTATTAAGCGTCGGTGACGTGTAACTATGAGATGACAATATGCATTTTAAGACTACATGTATGGTGTGGGAAGGTCATGAAGGGCACAAAGCATCATCTAGCAGCAACATCAGTGCTATCAGATTTTACTTTCAAGGTCTAAAAGGAGCGGGTTTGAATATGATGAGGCGTGGAAGGGTGGCGTGAAGTACACAGGACGTACATTTTTTATTTAATTTATGTTTAACCAATAAATCAAGCCCTTTATTTAACTCAATGGTAGAGTAATCCAATTGTAACGCGTAAGCCCTCGGTGAGTTATATTATATTAGTTATTACGAATCATTGATAAATCATCTGTTGAATCACTAAATCTTCGTACTTTCAACTAGGCCAACGAAATCCATTGTAAAGATTAGAAATAAATAAAGGAAAAATAAGTGGACCTGACCCATTGAAATATGACTATATCCGCTATTCTGATATTCAAATTCAATAGAGATGAAGTTGGAACAAGTTGACCCCTTTTATTTATTTTCATTTCTTTAGACTCCGCAAGAATTTGTCGATATTTTCAATTCAATCGTCTTGTTCTATAGGAATAAATCGTCATTTTGTTCCTTCACAGAGAACCATTTATTCTCGGTCACAAGATTATAATTCACTATCTTTCTTAGATTACAGGATCAAGATTAATTTATATCTATATAATATAATGTTTCTATTTAGATTTATAATTATCAGATCGTGGCTTGATGTACAAAACAAATTTAATTTCGTTGCATCCAATATTTTTGTTCCGGCAATCGTATGAAGAATGGATGCTGGATAAATAGTTAAATACTCTCACTTCCAGTCTCCTATTTATTGAATATTGTTATTGTATCAAGTATTGAAGTGAAGTAAAAAATGGAAACTATCTCTTTTCTAAGAAAGAAAAAGAAATATAAAAAGCTTAATAATTTAGTATACATAAAAATTAGAATAGAAAGAGAGTTATTTTTCTTAATCTCATAAACAAGATCTAAGAATCTATTTAATTGATGGAAGAAGATGAGGCAGGTCTAAGGATCAACCGGTGGTGGGTGAAGGGATTACTTTTTCCTTGAACAGTCCTTTCAAAAAACGAATAGATTTGAATCATGAGTGAAACTTGAATTAGAATCTCTATTAAACTTCTTTTTATTGTCATAGACTAATTTGATTTTGAAATAAAGCCAACATTATGAGTTATGACTTTTTGAAGATACACTTGTACTTGACTCTTCCCTTATTGAAAAAAATACTTTTAACAAGGCCCTCACTATTTGTATATCTTGGCAGGCTATCTACACACTTAGGGTTTACATACGCTGCGTATTGACCTCTACGCAGCGTATGTAAGGGGCAGGTACACGACCAGACAATCAAACCTAGTACCATGTCAAATCAGTCTGACATACGCTGCGTATTGACCAATATGCAACGTATACTGGTAACCCTATACGCTGCGTATTGATCAATACGCAGCGTATGTCAGACTGATTTGACACTGATACGATGTTGTCTAGGCACGTGAATAAAGTAATACAAAGAGTAGAGAGCTATACGCTGCGTATTGAAGTAAATTTGAAAGTCTATTTATCCATGCATATCTGGTTCCCTTCGAGTTCATCTCCTGCTTTCTTTTTCATCTTCTTCTTCACTAACAATTTACATCCCAAACCAAAATCATTTGTTCTTTTTTTTGTTCAATCTTGTTAAAATGTCATCATTTTGGAACGAGAATTATTTCGGTAATCGCTATTCTAACGACACATGGGGAGCAAATGATGCCAATGAGGAGGAGGAGGTTGTGTCTGGAGTCCCTGTTGATCAAAAAACACAGTTGCCAGACTTGAACAAGACTCCCACTCCACCTGTTGATGAACCAAATTACCCGGCGCATCAAGTGTATCCGGATTACGGATACGGGTATGAATCTCCGTACGTGCAACAAAGTGGATACGGTGCTGAGAATGCACCTGTTGATGAACCATATTACCCGACGCAGCAATCGTATCCGGGTTACGGGGGATACGGGGGTGAAGGTGGATACGGAGGTTACAGTGGATACGAGGGTGAAGGTGGATACGGTGGATATGGGGTAGAAGATGGATACGGTGGATACGATAGATATGGGGGTGAAGGTGGATACGAAGAATATAGTGGATATGGTTATGAGCCCCGTAACACACCACTTTATGAACCATCTACCCCGGGCAATCCGTTTCAAATTTTATGAGGTATCACATTAAAATAATAATTATAATTATTGTTAAAAATATTATAATTATAATTATAATAATTATTATTGTTGTTAAAAATATTATAGTTATAATTATTATTATTATTGTTAAAAATATTATAATTATAATTATTATTGTTATTATTATTATTATTATTATTTTTAATAATATTATAATTATAATTATTATTATTATTGTTAAAAATAATATAATTATTATTATTGTTATTATTATTATTATTATTGTTAAAAATATTATAATAATAATAATAATTATTATTATTATTGTTAAAAATATTATAATTATAATTATTATTATTAATATTATTTATATTATTATTGTTATTATTATTATTATTATTATTTTTATTATTATTATTATTATTGTTAAAAATATGATAATTATAATTATTACTATTATTATTATTATTGTTATAATTATTATTTTTATTATTATTATTATTGTTATAATTATTATTATTATTATTGTTATTATTATTATTATTGTTAAAAATATTATAATTATAATTATTATTATTATTATTATTATTTTTGTTATAATTATTATTATTATTATTATTATTGTTATTATTATTATTATAATTGTTATTATTATTATTATTATTATTGTTATTATTATTATTATTATTGTTAAAAATATTATAATTATTATTATTATTATTATTATTATTATTATTGTTGTTGTTGTTGTTGTTGTTATTGTTGTTATATTATAATTATAATTATTATTACTATTATTGCTAAAACTATTATAATTATACTTGTTATTATTATTATTATTATTATTATTGTTGTTATTATTATTATTATTATTATTATTATTATTATTATTATTATTATTATTATTATCATTGTTGTTGTTGTTGTTGTTGTTATTATTAACGTAACTTTTTTTAGCGTTTCATGTCTCTAACTGATTTGAAGAATTGGGTACAAGAAACGGGAAAGGAGTATCGTTACGTAATTGTTACCCGCCGATCGAAAAATATTGGCGGTACTACTGGGATGGTATGGCTTGTGTGCGACCGTAGTGGTGAGCACCGTAGTAAAGTAACAGTTAGGAAAGCTGATAGCAAAAAAATCGGTTGCCAATTTTCATTACTCGTTGTCCGGGACGTGACGAATGACACGTGGGAGTTAAAAGTGGACAACGCGAACCATAACCACGAACCTACGACGAGTCTGTTGGGCCACGCTTTTGGGCGAAGATTTACTGAAGCCGAATACAAGCTAGTGGAGCAGCTAACTGCTCAAAACATGGAGCCACGTATCATATTTCAAACCCTAAGAAAGCAGTTCCCCGACAGCCTGCATGTTCAGAAAGACGTGCAAAATGCGGTACAAAAAATTAGAGCGACAATAATGGACGGAAAGACTCCTATGCAGGCACTGGAAAGCCTACTGCATGACCACCGATTCATTTACGACACCCGACAGGAACCCAAAACAGATGTCGAAACAGAGATTTTCTTTGTTCATCCTTATTCAATCACTATGTGGCGTGCATTCCCGCACGCGATGTTGATCGACGCGACCTACAAAACAAATCTCTACAACATACCATTTGTCCAGGTTGTGGGTATGACGTCGACCAACAAGTCTTTTTGTATCGCACATGCCGTTATTTGTAAAGAATGAAGGGGTAACTACGTGTGGGTGCTTGAGCGGATCAAGTCAATATTGCATGAATGTGTGATGTCGTGTGTGATAGTCACGGATAGGGAGCTTGCCCTAATTAACGCGTGTTCTAAAGTATTCCCGAACGCAACCAGGCTTCTATGCCACTTTCACATCGAACAAAATATAGTTAGACAGTGCAAGAAAGGGTTCAATAAAGAAGATTGGGGGAAATTTATGTCGTACTGGCGAATTTTGTGCGAATCTACTTCAGAGCCCATGTACAAGTACAACTTGGAGAAAATGTATAACCGACTCGTGGTTGCCAACCGAGAAAGTAAGTGTTCCTTCAACAAACGACTCACCCAATCTATTATATTTTACACACGCTTTTACATTTCATTATTTTATTTTTTCAGGTGTCTATGATTACGTCTACGAAAACTGGCTCAAAGACTATAAAGAAATGTTCGTTTATGCGTGGACCGATAAGTGTCGCAACTTTGGTCAGCGCACCACCAACAGAGTTGAGAGCCAGCACGCAAATTTAAAAAGATACGTTACGTGCGGGAGTTCATTGGAGCGAATAGCAAGATGCGTCATTGATATAGTTGAAACTCAGTACGATGAAATACAAAAAAGTTTCACTGAGAGCATCGAAAAAATGATGAACCACCACAGACACCCACTGTTGGACAACCCACGTGGAAAGGTTTCCCATGAAGCACTTGATTTGCTGGCAAAAGAGCTACTGAGGAAGCTGGAGGTGTTGCGGAAACTTAACGCATCATGTGGTTTCCATATGTGGCTTAGCCGTGGATTGTCGTGTGCTTGTAGGCTGGAAAACTACAAACGTACAGGTAAAAAATATTAAAACTACAAACCTTTTGTTATTTTGTACGATTTAGCTGTTTCTCACACCGTATTAACTTAACTGTGAAGGGCGTATGATACAACTCGACGACATAGATGTATTCTGGCGTAAGCTTGACTTGCTCCCATGTAAACTGGTAGACGAGGAAGTCGATGTTGTAGCAGAGCTCAATAATGTGCGGCAACATTTAGAGGCGCAGTCCCCCGTTCAACAAAAGAGTTTGCTTTCAAAGATAAAAGTGGTCTTCACCCCGAAATCGTCAACCAAGAAACCACCGATCGTCCAGCAAAATACTCGCGGTCGGCCTACATCAAAGAAAGTACAAGAAAGGCTAGATGAAGCTGCGAGGTTAGACGAAGCTGCGAGATACAGCTCCTATGGCGAGGACATCAACGTATATACCGCTTCCCCCAAACATAGGTACGATTTACCCCGACACAGCTCATACGTACCGTCAGAGGGCTCTCGTGGAACTGGTTCGGTTGTAAAGTCTAAAAAACCTAGAATGCAACGAAACAGTTCAACGAGTTCTAAAAAGAAGGAGACGCGAGATGATAAGGGTTTTCCATTAATGAAGGGGGACGAGCACTTGTTAAGCATTAAGAGGTTTAAGAATCAAATTCCATCAGAGTTTCACTCTTACATATCGCGTATACAAGATGTGACCCCAGACGGTCATTGTGGGTACAGGTCTGTGGCTGTCGGGTTAGGCTTTACGGAACACGTATGGCCCCGTATTCGAAGAGATTTACTACTGGAGATTGACCATAACGAGCTGTGTTGGAAGCATGTATTCGAAATATATAACGAAGGAGACTTTAAACGAATACATAACATCATCGAATGGCATTCAGTGAAAGGGTGCGATCCAAGTCACTGGATGGAAATGCCCCACGTAGGGCTTTTCGTAGCGCAAAGGTATAATATTGTCCTCCACGTGCTAAGCATCGAATGGAGCTCTACCATCTTCCCATTAACGGATGCCCCACTAGATCCACGACCTCAAGCGATAAGGCTCGTACATGTTGACGGGGGACACTTCATACATGCTAAGTTGGAAGGAGACTACCCCATGCCTTTAGCGACCCCATTGTTGTCGACACATCGATCAATAGCTGTAAAACGGTGGGAAGAAATGTATAGACCGCGGTTACAACACTACTACGAGTTAACCAATCCTAAATCAGACTCAGACAAAGACAGAGAACCGAGTTTAAATGTTATCGAAGATTAAGCGGAAACTTGTATTTTTGTAAATTGTAGAAATTTTTTAATTTATAAAGTTTGTATCATTTTTAATTTTTATAATTCATAATTTTTGTATTATTTTTAGCTTTTCTAAATTATATTTGTATTATTTATCAAATAATATATATTTTATATAAATATAAACAAAGGAAAACACAAAAAAATAAAAAAAATGGAGCTTTATATACGATGCGTAGGGATCTCTACGGAGCGTATGGGATGCAAATGACAAAACAACCCCTGTTTTTGGCTTCGTATTGCCTAAACACAAGGGCAAAATGGTAAAATGATTATTCTAATACGCAGCGTATTGTTCCATACGCAGCGTATGTAAAAGGCGGACAATTTCCCCCCAAATCAAAGTTTCAAAACCTAAATATGTTAAATTACCATTTTGCCCTTGTGTTTGGGGCAATACGGAGCTGATTACAAGGGTAAGAAGGTCATTTACTACCTTTATATACGCTGCGTATGGACCTCTACGAAGCGTATATAAAGGTCAAGAGAATGACCTTTATACCCTTGTATCAATGCTTCCTATAGCATTGATACATGGGTATAAAGGTCATTCTCTTGACCTTTATATACGCTTCGTAGAGGTCCATACGCAGCGTATATAAAGGTAGTAAATGACCTTCTTACCCTTGTAATCAGCTCCGTATTGCCCCAAACACAAGGGCAAAATGGTAATAAAACTGCTTTTTGACTTTTTTATACGCTTCGTAGGGATCTCTACGCTGCGTAGAGGTTCTGATTTAAATCAGAGAAACCCCTACGCAGCTCTGTTCTTCCCCAAATCTCAAAAACACGCACAACCGAGAGCATACGAAGGCGACTGATATAATCGACCGTATACGACACGAATTCGAAGTATATAACAGGTATTTACTCAACCTATTTAAGTAATTTTGATTTTTTTTTGTATTTTATCCGTAAATTAGATGTTTTTTAGGTAAATTAGAGTTTGGTTAGTGATTGAACTTTCGTAAATTAGGGTTTGGTTAAGCATTGATTAGTGTTGATTTGTTTGACTTGTTAGGGTTTAGCCACTGAACTCGATTTGTTTGACTTATTGCCCCAGTCAACTGTTCTAGTAGGTTTAATGGTTAATATTGTGAACCATCATATCATTTTGGTGAAATGATACATTGTTTCATAGAAGAGTGTATCAGTTTGATGGTTAATAGTGATAATTGGTTACTATCAGTAATAACTTATTTACGACTGATAGTTTTCTTTTATTAGCAACAACTTATTATGGTTGATGATTTTCTTTTGTCAACAGACCTTAATACCTAAAACTAGTTAGACCATTTTGTATTTGTGTTTTCAAAAGTAGCGTTGAGCCTGTTTTGAAAAAAGTTAAGCAGGTGACAGGGATGTTCTAAAAACGAATAATCATTTTTAGGTTGACTTGTTTTGGTTGATTTTACATGATCGAACATAGGAGACGTTTCGATCACACATGTTATGTTCGAAGTAATGCAATGGTTTGATTGGATATACACCATATGAACCCCTCATTGAATCATCACGATTAGTTAGATGATGGTTATTTGTGGTGCTTTTCAAAGGGTTGCCACTAAATCATTGCAACCATTCACATGGTGGTCATGTTTATGCTTTTGAAGGTTCACCGAATATTATCACAATCACAAGCACATGAAAACGAGACTTCTTTTTACACATAAGCATTCATGTTACTCGTATCTTTAGGAGTGAATTGACAAAATTTTTAAAGAATTTTAAAAACCAAAAATTACTGATACAAAAACAATAAATTACGATTTCAGTTGTGTTTTAGTTTACTTTGAAACTAAAGCCGAAAGTCATTATAGGACATGAACGTGAATAATGCATTTTTTAATTGATGAGAATTATTACGATTTCGCAGCCATTTGCAGCCGTTTAAATGCCCGTTTACGGCTGCAAACGCAGCCGCAAACGGCTGCGAAATCGCAGAAAACTGTTTTATTTTAAAATACAGTAAAACACTCGTTGGTTTATCTAATAAATTTTTGGGTTTTCAGGACGAGAAAGATGGAGGATGAAATGGAAAAAGAAGAAATTAATCTAGAGCAGCCGCAGCCGCAGAAGCGTCCACCGGCGGATCCTTTCCTGAATCACCCGTATTTGAAATTTCCTCCGGAGTCCGACGCTGCTCTCCGTTGCGACAAGCTTCGGAAGATGCACGTCAGTGCCCATTTTGCGGTTTCTTGGAAAACCCTCCGGGAGCTCGCGGCTGAAGATTGGGCGCGGGAGTTTGTTCCCCGTGATTCACCGTGGGATCGACTGTTTGAGCTAGCGTTTACGCCGAGCTACAGGGAGATACTGATCGAGTTTCTGTCGTCGTTCGAGTTTCATCCTCGTCGGCCAGATCAGGTTGTGGACCCCGCACAGCCCCCTCCCACGCCCGAGGTTTCTTTTCACATGGCTGGCCAGGCGCGTTCTATGTCACTTGCAGAGTTTGCGGTGCATAGCGGTTTGTATACGGAGGCTGAGATCGCTACGGATCTATATACGACGGTACGTTTAACACAAATTTTGTATTGTTATTATTATTATTTTAATATATAAAATTTAAGATTTAATATTAATTTAACGTTTAATAAACATTCGTGTAAACAGGGGTTGGTAATGGTTGATAAACCCACGCTTTTAGGGTTTTGGGCTCTGATCGCGGACATCGATCAGTGGGACCACCGACAATCCAATGGGAGGGTTACGACGATTAAGGATCCGCTCTTCAGGTACGTTAGTTATTATTATTATTTTAATAATAGTTATTATTATTATTTTAATAATAGTTATTATTATTTAAATAGAAAATATATTTTTTAAGCCTAAATTGTTTTTTTTTTCTAAACAGAAAATTGTTTTTTTGAACAGAATTTTTTTTAAACAGAATTTTTTTTTAAACAGAATATTTTTTAAACAGATTTTTTTTGACGATCTTAGTTTTGACGCTCGAAACGCGTGTACGGTCCTAACGAGCGTCGAAACTAAGTTCGGCGTTAAATTTTGTTTTTTTAGTATTTAGTCGAAGTCGAACCGTAAGGCGCGTAGGTCCCTAACGAGAGTTGAAACTAAGTTCGTCGTTTTATATTTTGACGACGAACTTATTTCGACGTTAATTAGGGACCTACGCGACTTACGGTTCGAGATGGACTAAATAAAAAAAATATAATTTAACGACGATAAAGAAATGTTTTGACGCTCGTAAGGCGCGTACGGGCCTAACGAGCGTCGAAAAAGAGTTCGTCGTTAAAAAATATTTTTTTTATTATTTAGTCGAAGTCGAACCGTAAGGCGCGTAGGTCTCTAACGAGCGTTGACAGAAAACTGTTTTTTTTTTAATTAGAAAATATTTTTTTTAAACTTAAATTGTTTTTTTTTTTAAACAGAAAACTCTTTTTTTAAACAGAATTTTTTTAAACATATTTATTTTTTTAAACAGATTTTTTTTAAACATAATATTTTTTTAATTATTTAGTCGAAGTCGAACCGTAAGGCGCGTAGGTCCCTAACGAGCGTCGAAACTAAGATCGTCGAAACTAAGATCGTTGAAACTAAGATCGTCGTTAAAATATAAAACTTCGATCTTAGTTTCGACGCTCGTTAGGGACCTACGCGCCTTACGGTTCGACTTCGACTAAATAATAAAAATATATATATATTTTAACGACGAATTTAGTTTCGACGCTCGTTTGGCCCGTACGCGCCTTACGGACGACGTCGACTAAATAAATTTTATTATTTAGTCGACGTCGTCCGTAAGGCGCGCACGGGCCTAACCAGCGTCGAAACTAAATCGTCGTTAAAAAATATATATTTTTTTATTATTTAGTCGAAGTCGAACCGTAAGGCGCGTAGGTCTCTAACGAACGTCGAAACTAAGTTCTTCTTTTTATATTTTAACGACGAACTTTTTTCGACGCTCGTTAGGGACCTACGCGACTTACGGTTCGAAATGGACTAAATAATAAAAAAAATATAATTTAACGACGATCCTAGTTTTGACGCTCGTAAGGTGCGTACGGGCCTAACGAGCGTCGAAACTAAGTTCGTCGTTAATTTTTTTTTTATTATTTAGTCGAAGTCGAACCGTAAGGCGCGTAGGTCCCTAACGAGCGTCGACAGAAAACTATTTTTTTTTTAAATAGAAAATATTTTTTTTAAACTTAAATTGTTTTTTAAACAGAAAACTGCTTTTTAAACATAATTTTTTGAACATAATTTTTTTAAACATAATTTTTTTTAATTATTTAGTCGAAGTCGAACCGTAAGGCGCGTAGGTCCCTAACGAGCGTCGAAACTAAGATCGTTGTTAAAATATAAAACTTCGATCTTAGTTTCGACACTCGTTAGGGACCTACGCACCTTACGGTTCGACTTCGACTAACTAATAAAAAAATATATATTTTAGCGACGAACTTAGTTTCGACGTTCGTTAGGCCCGTACGCGCATTAAGGACGACGTCGACTAAATAATATTTTTTTATTATTTAGTCGACGTCGTCCGTAAGGCGCGTATGGGTCTAACGAGCGTCGAAACTAAGTTCGTCGTTAAAAAATATTTTTTTTATTATTTTGTCGAAGTCGAACCGTAAGGCGCGTAGGTCCCTAACGAGCGTCGACAAAAAACTATTTTTTTTTTTAAATAGAAAATATTTTTTTAAACTTAAATTGTTTTTTTTTTTAAACAGAAAACTGCTCTTTAAACAAAAAAAATTTTAACAGAATTTTTTTAACAGATTAATTTTTTTTAAACATAATTTTTTTAATTATTTAGTCGAAGTCGAACCGTAAGGCGCGTAAGTCCCTAACAAGCGTCGAAACTAAGATCGTTGTTAAAATATAAAACTTCGATCTTAGTTTCGACGCTTGTTAGGGTCCTACGCGCCTTACGGTTCGACTTCGACTAAATAATAAAAAAATATATATTTTAACGACGAACTTAGTTTCGACCCTCGTTAGGCCCGTACGCGACTTACGGACGACGTCGACTAAATAATATTTTTTCATTATTTAGTCGAGGTCGTCCGCAAGACGCATGCGGGCCTAACGAGCGTCGAAACTAAGTTCATCGTTAAAATATATTTTTTTATTATTATTTAGTCGAAGTCGAACCGTAAGGCGCGTAGGTCTCTAACGAGCGTCGAAACTAAGTTCGTCGTTTTATATATTAACGACGAACTTAGTCTCGACGCTCGTTAGGGACCTAAGCCCCTTACGGTTCGACTTCGACTAAATAATAAAAAATACATTTTAACGACGAACTTAGTTTCGACGCTCGTTAGGCCCGTACGCGTCTTACGGACGACGTATACTAAATAATAAAAAAATATAATTTAACGACGATCTTAGTCGATGTTCGTCTGATTATTATTTACTGACTGGTTTCCTTTTGTGCATGTATTTGTACAAAATGATTTCCACTTCGATCACTGCTCGAAACAAAAGCCGGGAGTGGTGCACCAGTGGTGATTTATTTTTCTTATATTGCCTCTTATACAAGAGGCCGTGCGCTCTCGCCTACGGGTTGGCGCAGTACTTCGCCTCCGCGCATCATCGACAGGAGCGCTGACAGTTATTCGGCGGCGCCTACGTGACTATGATAGCCCTTTCGTTGGGCTATCATCCGGAGATTGACCGGGCCCATGTAGGCCCGGCGGCACAGCCGAAGCGGATGGGGA
The DNA here is from genome assembly GCA_030545235.1 of Helianthus tuberosus. NCBI lineage: Eukaryota > Viridiplantae > Streptophyta > Magnoliopsida > Asterales > Asteraceae > Helianthus > Helianthus tuberosus. Next base: position 186,203,739 of record CM060444.1, read on the forward strand.
AAAACGTTTTATCCGAAATGCACGTTACCAAAGACTTCCCAGACGGGAAGCGGTTTAAGAAGCTGGACGGCACGCAATACCAGCTTACACAGCTGCCGGCACAGTTCCCTCCGGTATTTCCCCCGGCCGATCCAGAGGTGCCGGCGCCGCATGAGCCGGCCACCGTCATTCCGGAGCCACCACATCCGCGTGGACCACCCGGGGCACCTCAGTTCCCACGCCATGTTTGGCCCGGTCCTGACCCATCACAACAGCGGCTACTTCGACTCGCTGAAAGGAACAACTATCTGTTGGAGTGGGTGGCTGCGGAGCTGCAGCAGCGTCGACAGCATGACGGGTTACCTCCACGACCCTTCATTACGGATGCGGATTGGGATCAGCAGCAGCAGGAGCAGTAGCAGCAGCAGCACGAGCAACAACCATAGTATTTTTATCATTTTGTTATGTATGCACAAACTTTTCTTGTATATATCAAACTTTTGGTGTACATATAAAACTTTTGCTGTAAACAATTTAACATATTCGAACAGTACCCGGGTATTTCCACTTATTTAAGCTATAATATTTTAAAGTTATCCGTATATACGCTTTTCAAAATTTTAACATTATACGCTTTTCGACGACATCAACTAAATAAATTAACGACAACGTCGACTAAATATTAAAAAACATTATATATTTTTAACTCGTTATATATTTTAAGCGACTTAACGTTGTAACAGGGTGAGAATTTATACCACAAGTAGGCCAAATGTTGAAAAAAAATTCTGGAAGGTAATATACGCTGTGTATTGGCCTATACGCAGCGTATATAAACCTGGTAAAAATTTGATGCTTCAAACCTACCAAAATGACACCAAAGTTTCAGATGTTTTATATACGCAGCGTAGAGATCAGTACGCAGCGTATAAGGTTAACCTATACGCTGCGTATTGACCTATACGCCTCGTAGACACACCTTGTTTTCTGTGCAATGATTGGTTAGCAGGCACTGAGATCTATGGTCTATCTACGCAGCGTATAGGTTAACCCTATACGCTGCGTATTGACCTATACGCTGCGTAGATAAACCCTAATTTTTGCTAGGGTTTGGTGTGCCAATAGGCACACCCTTTAACAATGTGTAGTTAATCTCTACTAAACAAATTTGTTCTAACGGGTAGATAAGTATCATCAAGACCCATGAGTAATTACATAAGCTTTATTAGATAATTAAAGTCATTCAAATATTTTGAGGCCAGACAGGTACAAGATGGTAACTGAATAATTGAGTTTACTTGCTTCTAGATAGCATTTAGCCTCTGTGTAACACTCCAAACCCGAGAGACCTCACAGTTGGGTTCCAACATCAAAATATACTTCTTAAACTGATAAAGGGCATGCTTAAGTAGCAGAAAAACATCCCAATATCCAATACATCAAGTCATCAAAGTATTAACATAACATTCAGGGTCAACTAAAGTGTCTAGGATGGCAGACTTCGAAGTGAGGTAGCCTTCAATCCATGTCGAGGGACATTCTATCTTGTACCAATAAGTGTCAACCTAACATGCATGTTTAAACCCAACTACGCCGAGTGAGTTCTAATTTGGGTTAAAAACATCGAGTTAACATGTTAAGAGAAATCATTTGATAAATCGTATAAAATCGTACTAAATATCGATCTGGCATGTCAACATCAATCATCAATATAAACATCAAATTGTGAAGCAAGTTTCACCATTAACTACTCATCACAAAGCCAAACAGGCTTATACCAACATTAGACTCCATCATTTTTTGAAATAATGTTGTGCTCACAGGTTCCAGACTTCCATCAATAACTCTAGCAACAAATGCTAGACATCAATCGTTTACAGTCAATCGTCAAACATTTCCAATTAACAACAATCATATAACATCAATCGTAAACATAAACTATCTGTAGTCACCACAATGAACATTTAAGGTAGCATGCATATGAACCCAAAATAGCAAAAGAAGGGCATGTGGCTTCTTATTGGTAGCCACGTACAATCTGAACCTTGAATGCTTAGTCAATCTGGTTAATGATTCACATGAAATCTAATATGTTCCCAAGTCTCAATAAAATATAAGACTCTTCGCAGGTGAATATGTAAGAGAAATGTAACTATTATTCGAACAAAATTTTAATATACATTATACATTTTGTTACACTAGAATTTCGCAGACCATAACGTTACACACATCAAGGCATTTCGTTGTACGTGCTTTTCATTACATAAACTTTCTTCCATATAAAAATTCCATTCATATAACTTTTCGACATACTAAAATAACGAAATGTTGCATGCGAAATGTACATGGAAACTCTAGAACGCAACAATGGTGATTGTGATCAGATCCAGGCTTGTTTAACATCAATTTCCTAAGTATTTTTTTTTTTTGTTTTGTAAGAAATGTGTTAGAATCAATTCATAACATCATTACAAGCTTTATTCAACAAAAAACATTTAACTTTAACGTGTTGCTTACCTTTTTTCGAAATGCTAACCCAAGCTAGAAGTACTTCAAAACCAGTTAGACAACATGATGAAACAGGTTGTTTTCAATCTCAGACGGTGAAACCGACTTGAGAATGTGAATCCTAGAGAATACACAACCCGTGAAACTTTGGATTCGATCTAAGGTTTCTATTTCTAACCTTTTTCTCTCCAGCTTGGGGTGGAAAGGTTTGCAACTAAGATGCTTGATCTAGACCATTCCATATTAGCGTTCTTCATACGTGATACAATTTTATTAATTTGCCCACATGGGCCTTGAAATTTCATTTACCCTTACTTGGGCTTTTATTAGGTACCTATCTTTTAAGTCCATGTCATATATCATGTATAAAAAAAGTAGGGTGTAATATTGTGATAGTATTCAGATATAGAACTCCCACCTTGCCTTAATTTTTTTTTTTTTTTTTTGATAAACGTTAAAACCAACTATTCCATCTACTTTGTTATACGATTTTTTAAAATATTGCCAAACCTCAGACGCTAATATAAAAAAAAAAAAAAAAAAAAAAAAAAAAAAAACTTGACCCATTCCTTGGACACAAAGTTTAAAATCCAAGATAATACAATTGAATTACACCTATCCTATTGTCCAGCAAGAGTTTCATCATCACTTGATTTTACACATATTCCATTTATAAACAATTTTAATTTTAACTTCTAATGTTAATTTCATTGCACTTGCCCACATAGAATAATTTTCATTAACTTTCAATTTAATAGCAATCACAGGCATGTTATTAGAATCACTAGGGTGTAGAAACAAAGGATCACCTAAGTCCAATTTGTTAACTAGGTTTCAGTTTGGGCACCAACAACGATAGAGCAGCCATAACACATGTCAAAATAAAACCACTACACAATCAATAACCAAACAAGAAATATACAATTAGATTCATTCTAAACCAAGTCAATAAATAGGCAAGAAATTATATGCAATCAAAAGAGAATATATATAACAGAAAAATAAAGGTGCATGGTAAGGATAACTCACAAGGTAATCCACCAAGCCACATAGTAAAGAGGACCTACAGTGAGTGTGAATCAAGAAGCAAAGATGGGTTAAGCTTATCTAAAAACACTTGATGCAAACAATAATGATTAAGTTTTTATTATATGTATACGAACTATAGGGATAAACCGAGGTTTTTAAGTTGGGTATAACACCAATTTCTTATAAAAATGATCTGATAAAACAAAGATGAAATACTAGAACAAGACAAGAAGAGTAAACAAAGATGAATATATATAAGTAATACCTTGGATAGAAGACACATAAGTAGGATATCTTAACTCACAGGTGGACCAAAATTTAGAATGGAAACATGCAACTGGATTGATTCCAGGAAATTGGACTCCCCATCTTTAGCCCGGTATCTATAGCAACTTTCGATATGGGCCTTATAATGATATCTAAGTTACTAACTCACCATAAAATTTCTACTACCAATTTTTCCTAACAAAGAGTATTTGTTAGGAGGTATATGTTTCATCTCCTGATCGAACCATACCATCCAAAGATAGGACATGTGTCGTTCAAAAACAAATATAAACTAGAATTTCTATGAGTCGTAACTATTTCTTCAGTTAATGAAGAATGCAGATCATTTAAAGAAGTCATAATTTTTCTAGCTACAAATTTTACATGTGTTTCTGGCTCTTACGAGACTTATTTCTTCACCCATAAGTCCCGAAGGGACATCCGGTGAGGTGCCACCTCTCTATCCTACAAGTAGATGGTTCAAATCCTGAATTGTGTAAAATACAGGTTATAGAAGTAAATTAGTATTACGAGGTGTTCTGAAAGAAACAATTTATTTACCCACAAATGATTTAAGTAGGAATGAATTAATGTTAATTTTCTACGAAGAGTATGGGGTTATATGTTGGCCGATACATCAATTTCATTGACCGTTTTAATTTTTATTTAAAAATGCATAATCAAAATAGTGGCAATGTGAAGTTTGAGTGATTTGTGGAAGCACAATCTTCAAGACTATCATAAAGGACTGCGTACTTTATAAGTTCTAATTTATATTAGAACACCCATAATGAGCGTGGTTTTTAAAAAAAAACCTACAAAAAACGCCTGATTCTGCCCAAGCACCGCCCCCTGGGCGTGTTTTAGCTTTTTTTGATTTTGGCGTGTTTTGAATCACGCGGTTGGGGCGAGAGTTTGACCAATGACCTTCCATCTTCCTATTTTTTATCCAATAAGATTGTTTGATGGTTTTTTGTTTTATTTAATTATATTACATCTCATTTAACATAATGCCCCACATCCCCACTACACCCATTTTGTAAAAATGCCCAATAATGCTCCATTGCTGACTGGGCTGGCACATGGCGCAAAACGCCCTAGGGTGGGACATTATTCACCCAACCACTACGCATGGTCTTACACAAATTTCTTTGTCGAAACTCTTATCAAATGTATTTGGTTGATTAAAAATCCTTAATCAACCCAATTAATATTATTGTGAGAGTATGTTTATCAACCCAATTATTATGGCAGTCCCAATTATTGTGGCAGTGGAAAAGACCGTTCTCGGTGGATTTGGAGATTGACGAGATGCTGATTCTTTGCAGTATGTTATACACCTTTGAATTGAAAGAATACAGAGACTGTTGTAAGTTGTAACATGTTTATTTGGAGGGCCGAGATGGACAAGGTTGCGACTATGGTATGATGTACACTAGAAAATGGGATAGGAAATCGGACCTGTTGATTCTCACAGAATACCAGGAACGATTCTTCCAAAATTCATTGATTCACGAAGAATACCGAAAATTGGGGTTTTCACACACAAAACACACACTAGTGAATTGAGAGAGAAAAATGACTGTTCATATATTTCAAAACTGATTTGTCTCCTCCCATTACATCCATATAAATAACAACGTAAATTGAAAACGGGCCTCAAAACACACTTGGGCCAAAAGCTAGAACGAAATAAAAGTCCAACAAAAGCAATAAAAAACATAAAACAATAAATAACTCATAGAAATAAGCGTTTGTAGAAAGATGGGCCTCGTTCTCACGATCGTTTCGCCTGGTTGCACGCCAAAAACGGACACTCGTAGCCCTAGTTAGAGCCATTTTAGTGAAGCCCCTTTTGTCACACGATCTTGGGCCTCCAAATTTAAGATGGCCCGCTCCTCCACACTTGGGCCCGCATCATGGTAGCTCTGAAAAAACGAAACATAAGTGTGGACTATTCTACGTGTGTGTTGAGTGGAGATGGTGAGGAGACGGTGGAGCATCTCTTTACTTCGTGCTTCATAGCCTCCGTTTTATGATCTCAAGTCAGTAAATTGTGCAAGATCCCTAATCTATTAGTGTTCTCCTTTAGAGATCTTTTAGAGGCTAATGAACATGTTGGAATAAAAGGGCAGAAAAAGGAAGTGGTTAAAGGCATAATCAGGATTGTGTGTTGGAGCGTTTGGAGGGCGAGGAACGATGCAAATTTAAGAATAAACCAATCAAGATTGAAGATACCATTTGTGAGATAAAGAAGGTGGGCTTTGTATGATTAAAAAGTAGATCCAAATCCATAGTTGTTTCTTGGGAAGATTGTTGTAAATTTGTTATTATGTTATGTTCTTTTCTTAGTTGCCTTGGTTTGAGGTTGGCTTGTTTTATAATGAAATTTACTTTTCAAAAAAATAGTCTAAGTTTGTGCCCGGGAGCCGGCGCCATGCCATTTCATATTAAACGAGATATTAGTTATGCAGCACAGGTTTCAGATCATCTACCAAAGTACACAAAGACGAGACTTAGATTGAGTAAATGTGAAGTGTGATCTCACTATGAGTAAAACGCATGTGTACAGAGTATGGCATCCTATATACAGGACACAAGAGATAGATACAAAGGCAACTATAACTAACTACCAGAAGTAACATACTTAGATTGTAACACCCCAAAAGCGGGTTTGGTAATCAAACCACGTTAATAGTGACGACGGGTAAAATACCGTTAGTGGTAAAAAAAATTCACCCGGTAAATATTAGGATTTAAATAAATAAATCTAATATTAATTAAAAGGAGGATAAATACTTTGAGAAAACAAAGTATATAAAAGGCCCGAGTTAACGGGACTTAAAGTAAAAACAGGATGTGATTTCCCCGAACCCGCCAAGTAACTAGGAATATCAACCTAGTTAATTAAATGTTGTTAAAATGCCAATGAAACTTGATTAATAATACTCTTTATAAAAAGTTGAACAAGTGAAGGGACTAAACATGACAAAATTGAAAATAGTTTTATTTAATTAAAACAAAACACCAAAACACACACTTCAGTGTATGTTTGGTCGACATTTCCCAGGAGCCAAAAAGGGGTTCTATCAAGTGAACCCTAAATCCACAAAATCGATCAAAATCAAGGAGAAATCAAGCCAAGAATTTGGGGCTTTTAATAAAATCGTGATCACCAAGCTTAGGGGATCACAAGGTATGTTGAATTTTGATGTTTAGTAACAATGTTATAGTGATATTAGTGTGGGTACAAGTCTAGGAACAAACCCTAGATGCAAACTTGTAGAATTGTGCCATAAACTAGTGATTAATCCAAATAACCAAGTATGAGCTAAGTGGGTTTTGTTGATTTGATGAAATTGATGTTGTATTGATGTGTATAAACATCATATTAATTCATATGAATGAACTACTTGAACAAATTAGAGATTTTGTTAAGAGTTCATAAGTGATTAGAAGTGGTTTTGACACAAGAGTTAAACCCATGGTTATGATGGTCAAAGTATATATGTGCATACAATGACTAAAATTACATGTTGATTTATGGTTACTTGAGGTATGAATTAGATAACATGTTAGTAGAAGTAGCATCTCAAAAGATGACGCTCACTAAGTGGTTGATAATGTGCCTAAGTCGAGTCATGTGAACTTGTTAGTGCATCCATATTTGTAAATTGGTGGTTTGACTTTTAAAAGTCAAACCGACCTATGATAAGGTTCATTAAGAATAGTGGTAAAAGATTCATAAGGTGTGAAGGTCATGATCTTGAATGACTAATCTAACCACCTTGTGAATGATGATGATAGTTTGACGCTTGACAAGTTAGGCGGAGGCTTGGAAAGGAAACGGGTCAAACGAAGCAAGTATGAAGGAAAAGCATAATTCGGATGCAAGGTAAGTATATCTTACACTAGTCATATATTTCAGAATATCCTTTTGTCGTGTTACGAAAAAGATAATTATGACGTAAGCCATAGTAGGCCAAAAAGTGTTAAGAAATGGAATTATAAGTAAAGTGACAGCACGGTGTAAATCGGAGCGAGTCTTATATACGAGGTGGTAATAAATGTCATCTCGCTAATATAATCAGTCAATTTGGCCAAACGGGTCAAAAGGTGTAGACACCACCTTTTGACAATATCGACTAATGATTTTTGTCGAGTTATATGCTTACAGGAATAGATATCCAATGGGTACTCGCATCTTTCTTAATTAGCGATTTCAAAGCAAGGTATTAAAATCGGGTTAAAAAGTTAATCCGAGCCAGGTATGTATAATAGATTAACTCATCATTTAGAACTTGAAGTTCTATGAGAGTTAGGTAAAGTAAAAAGGGAAATTTGGTTACCTTAAAAGGTAAACCGAAGGATTTAAATTCTAGACAGAGTGTTTTGAAAACAAGATTTGGTTAAAAAATGAGATTTTGGGCGTGCATGGCTTAAGCAAGCCCTTCGTCGTAAAAGAAGAGTTAAAAATGACCAAAACGCCCTTGTAAATGAAATGAAGCAAGCAACCTTTAGAAGTCGCTTGAAAACGAGTTTTATAATCAAGTCAATACTTTGAATAAGTATGAAAAGCAAAAGATGTAAAATATTGGTCAAATGACTCTATAAAGAGTCTTTGCCGTAAAATAATAAATTGAAGGGTAAAATTTGTAATATATAAATCACCACATTGAATCCACCACAAATATGGTTGTGGTGGGAGGTCATTTGATAAGAAATGTGGACCTATGTATTTAGAAACAAATGAAATCGATTGGTGCTTAAAATATGCTTAAATACTCTAAACGGGTCAAAATAAGCATATGAGTGAAAATGGGATTAAGAAGGTATATGAACCTGTAATTGGAACCTAATATGTTAAACATCATTGAATTTAATAGGTTTATGAGAAATAAGGGTCAAACAAACTTGTTTGTTTGATAAAAATCGAACGGGTCAAAATTTGGTAAAAAGGGTAATAAGCCTAAGACTTAAAAGTCTTAAATTTTGTTAATCCGGATGTTGGATTCTAAATCCATACGATGGAGAATCAAATTACAAACACGTAGGAAGAAACGGTAGGTCAAACGGACAAGCGGATTGAAAGATACGAAAGTTTTCGTGTCAAAAACGAAAAAATGGAAGAATAAGATACAGGGGCCACCGTAACTTACGGTGCCCACCGTAAGTTATGGTGGGGCTGAAACCTTTACGTCAGTTCTCTACTGACTTACGGTGGACCCTGTACAAAAATATATTTTAATCAGTTTTGTTTCCCGGACTCGTTTAGATACGTTTTAAACCCCGTATGACTAAAGCATTTCATGTTTATGAAATTTAGGTACTCTTTGGATGCCGGAAGACGATCAAGCTCAACGAAGAACCGAACACGATAAAGAAACATGCTTCCGCACATTGCATCGTCATAAATTTTATACGATGAATCTGATCACGTTATGTCGAATAACTTTTGATTTGCGAAAAGTTTTAATAAATCCATATTTTTATAGTATGTGTAGTCTTAACTACACATCTAATTGTTGGTATTTACATGTAAAACCGTTAAATAGAAACTAGGGTGTTACAAGTTGGTATCAGAGCCCTGGTTTAAGAGATTCAAGTATGGTGGGAAAACTATGCTTGGACTTAAACCCTATGCTCTTAATAAAGATTGGTGTTCGGTTCGATGCTTGATCGCAAATCCGGTAAGTGCATGTATGTTAATCGTTTAGCGTATTAAAGTGTTGTAAACAACACATAGGGTTATCGTGTAATACACGTTACCCTAATTAAATGATAGATATAGCTAACCAAATTTCATGCGTTGACACCTATAGTAGAAAAGTCTTGTATTATGATACGGGCATTTAGTAAAGTTGACATTACTAACTTTTGTGAATGTCTTGATTGAAGGACACTTGTATTTAAAGATGACAAGAGTTGAACAAATTAAGGATATGATAGAGGAACGGTCCGAAGTATGACAAGAGGAGCATGCTCACCAAGGACTAAATCGCGTAACGACCGCGAACAAAGTTAATTGCAAGAAATGCCTGTCGGGGCAAGCATTACCAGGTGCGTGCTTTTAAATATAATCGCACAAATAACAATATGCAACAAACATGTAGAGAATGATTGTTGCATATGTAAATTAGAAACTTGGAAAACCTGAATAGAATACTGAAGGGGTAAGGTCCCAAAAACCTCATAATAAGTACTTGGGACCATACCACAACCTTGCCTTTTAACCTTTTAACCTTGCGCGGCCGCGCACTGGTCTTACAAAAGGAAGAAACAGTCAGCAGTCTATAATCGCGCGCCCAAAGGAAATCATAAATCCTTGCACCTTCTCCCATTAGCAAAGGATGAAAATCCTATAAATACTTCCGCTTAAATATCCAGGCTTGGATATTATTTACCCAGACTTGGGATTTATTCTTTCAGCTGTTTCCACACAATAAAAGTGCCACACCAGATTACAACAGTAATCTTCTAGAAGAAATACAATCGTGCACCACCAAGACGGTTATAACCGTCTGGACACGTGTCACCATCTCAGACGTCCCTGAAATCACAACGAAGGCATGCAATTGGAGAGTAATCTCCACTTGATCACTTTACATGTGGCAAATCCCCAGCCTTCGATCTAACCCACAATCCGTGTGCTCTCACGTCGGATCAAGGAGCTTGACGGAAGGAAATGTAACCGCTTACGGGGTTAGCATCTTCCGTCAACTTTTCACTAACGGGTTTTCCCGCCTAAACGACTCCCGGCTATAAATATGAGAAAGAACCCAGGTATGAATTCAAGTTACACACACTTCTCAAATACATCTTCTTCTTCATTACCCATACTTATTCTCACACCGGAGTCGGGTCAAGGAGAGAACCCTCTTCTCCCCTTGGCGAGGCTAACGGTGCTTCTTTTTTGCAGAATTACCGGAGAAGAAGATCCGCTATACCTGAATCAATCGAGAGGAAACTAACCCTTTTATGCGGATTCAAACCCCCTAGATATCTCGGTTCCGACCATTTGTCTAGTGTTTCTTCATTGGCGCCCACTGATTCCTCTGTTTTTTCAGTTTTCATCTCGTTTCGATTCAGTTCTTTTCATCCTCTGTTTTAAGCATGGCAGAAAATTCATCATCTCATCGGCAAACCGGTCTTCGACCGAACGTCGGAAACAATGTTCAAGTAGAAGGAATCCCAGAGGATGCCTCAGATGACAACGAGGTTCAATCCAACCGAGCAAATGATCCTGTCACTCCAGGAATGTTACCAGCAAACCCTGCTCAATCAATTTTACCACCAGGAGAAACTCCGATATCCTGGTATGTCAGGTCTCAAGGAGCATTAAACGCAGTATACACACAGCTGTGTGCTCAAACTGCTCCCCTGACTCAATCACGGAGACCAGGATCTCGTGCTCATGCCTCCCAACGGGAAGATTCAACTTATGAAGATATAGAAGTTTATGCCAGATCCACGTCACAACGGGAATACACTCAGACAGGAAGTCATCAGAGAGAGAATCATTATAGAACACACCGAAGACAATCGGTTCACGATAGGTTGGGTTCCCAGCGGGATGCCCACACCGATGAATCTGATCCAACATATCGTTTAAGTGCAAACACCAGTGTGTTCAGTCGGTTGCAGCCAAACTATAACAAGTGCAGGCCTCGAGCGGTTTATAACCCTGAGGCAGAACACAACTATGACTTGGTTTACCGCCCTGCAGAAGCAGCGGAAAACTCAAAGTTCATAATGGAAATAGCTTTAGCTCCATTGGAGAAAGCTAAATTACCATCCAACATAGGGAAGTTTAATGGGTTAACAGACCCCGATGATCACCTGAGAGTATTTACCAGCACGGGTTTGGTTGGAGGTTGGACCCTCCCGCTATGGTGCCATCTGTTTGTACAAACATTAACTGGCCCATCGCGAATCTGGTTTGATAACCTACCAACCGGACAGATCGAATCATGGAAAGATCTGCGTGAAAAGTTTTTGAGACACTTTAGCCAGCAACGGCGTTCCATCCGGGATACATCCGACGTTATGAACATTTGGCGCCGAGATGATGAAAATCTGGAGGATTTCATCACCAGATACAATAAAGAGGTATTGGAGATTGGTGGTGTTCACGAACAACTAATCCGCGCACAATTCAAGTACGCGGTTAGATGTGATGACATGGTTAAAGTCTTATCCGGAACAGAGGGCCTTCCAAAAAGTTGGGAGAAGATAATGGCGGCGGCCAAGGTTTACGCGCAAACTGAGAAAAACCTTACTACAAACAAGCCACCACCACCACACAATAGGCCCGTGGACTTAAGCTCAACCGGTGAAAGAAGGTTCAAAAAATCATGGCGTGAGTCTGGGTCAGGAAGTCGTTCCTCTGAAGATGCTCGCGCAACAATCAACAAACTCACCACACAGCGGGAGAACAAACTGGAGAATAGGGAGAGACAGTGGACTCCCCTAACAAATACTCCAGCGGAGGTTCTGAGTACTGAAGACTATCAATTCAAACCTCCGATCCCAATGAAAAATAAACGTGGACAAGACCCGGCACAATACTGCGAATATCATAAAGACAACGGGCATACCACTAACAACTGCATCTCTCTAAGCACAGAAATAGAGAAAGCCCTCAAGAGCGGTGAACTCACGCATTTACTCCAAAATGTGCGCAAAGAGATTAAGCAGATAACCCGGGGTGAGGAGGGCCCAAGCAAACGGGCAAAAACCTAAAAGACGACTCTGTAAGTTTCCCGCGGAAAGACATGATCTATCAAGCAAAGCGGAAATATTAGAGAGTAAGTTAAGTTTAACATAATTATTAGCAAAACTTTGTAAAGCCTCTGTGCTCTATCCGTAAATAAAATTGCAAAGTTTCTATTATTTATGTGTTTACAAAGTGCATGCAATTTCTTTTAGTAAGCGCAAAAACATTATGGTAGTTCTAAAACAAGCTTCATGAACGGTCAGTGATCACATCACAAATGACCATAAGTTCAAAGATAAGCTTTATACCAACTTCATTCGCCTTACTCAACAAAAGTAATCGTACTCATGCAAAATATTGTAAACAAACAAATAGAAACATCATACTTAGCGTACAGATACACCCTAAAAAAAAACTTTCAAACACGACAGTGTTTAAGTTACTTGCGCAACAGCGCGCCAACAAAATAGGGATTTACATCCCAAATATTACAAGAAAATTGTTCAATACATTTTTCAAACTACGCTAAATCTTCACCCTCATCTGGAAAGATTTCTCTTAGTTGCGCCACGTGATCATCAGATTGCAGCGCAACATTTATCAGATCCATAACCGGAAGTTGCTAATTGTTAAACTCTGTCTTCAAGGCAGCAAGTGCGGCACCAGTATCCGCGCCAAAAGTTGCAGACTTACTGTTATCCCAGTCAACCTTTAACGCACTGTTCACATGATGGGAGTACTCCGCATATCCTTGCGCATATCCATCTCTTCGCGCAGCAACCAACAAACGAGCAACGGTTTTATCCAACTCTTTAGAGTTCAGCACAGATTCAGCAATCTGTGAAATCAAGTAAAAATAAGTATCAAGAAAGCTCATAAACAGTTCCGCAACAAAAAGGGAGAAAAGAAACTTACACAAGCAATACCACGGTCTTTCAACCAGGCCATATCGTTCTTCAAAGGCTCAAGCTCGCTTTCCGCTGTAACCCGCCCCGTTTCTGAATTTTCCAACTTCTCTTCAACTTCAGTCAAACGGCGGGAGGTTTCAGTATTCTCGGAATGCGCGAGCTCCAAATCCTTCTTAAGTTTTTCCTGATCAGAAAGCAAAGTAGTAAGTTCTTCCAATTCTTTATCTCTAAGAGCAAGAGTGGTGCAAGCTTGTACCTCTCGTTGCTCACTGCGCTCCCTATGAGAACGCGCTTCTCCCAAAGCAGCCTCGACATCCGCTTTCTCCTTCTTCAACCTTTCTACCTCCGCATCCTGATTCTTCAAATTTTCAACCTCAGCCTTGAGGTTAGTAATGATATTACGGAGGTTTGCCTTTTCAACATTATCTTTTTCGCAAATTCTCCTCCAGTTTTTGCGTTCTTCAGAAAGAAGAGCAGCTTCAGCTTCCGCTTTTCTTTTCCAACCAACAACAGACCATTCCTCAGTCTTGCGCTCAGCTTCAAACTTGGCCTGATCAGCTTCCAATTTAGCCTTCAGCTGAGCAAGGCGTTTCTCATCTTTGGCAAATTTCTTTTGAGACACCATAAAGGATTCCCGGTCCTTATGCATACTATACCACTCACGCACCATGCGGTGAGTGGTAGAGACGTGAGCAACAGTTTCTTCAAGATAAGATTGATAGGTCTGTTCATAAGACCGGCCTTCTTGAAACTTGATCTCTCCAGGCGGAAGAATCCCCTGCAACCAATCTTGACACACGCGCCAATCCGAGAAAGTGTCCCCTTTCTTTAAATTCCAAACGGGGGCGTGAGGCTCAGAGGCATCTTTCTCCATATAAGTCCGGTAGTAATAATCTCCCAAGGTTTCTTCTGGGCGGATGGGAGAATGTTTACCAACACTAGCAGATGAGCCTTGCCCCTCAACTGTCACCTTCTCAACATGCTCAGGCATAGCATCAGATGGTTTAGGGGAAGAAGTTGAAGTTTTTTCAGCAGTTTGTTCTTTCCCTAGATCTTGAGCAATAGTTTCAGGGGTTTGTGGCTTATCAGCACCATCCACCACACCTGGATCAACAACTTTTTCAGTCTCTATAGCAACATCAACAGGCTTCTCAGCCTCAGCAACATTTTCCACACCACCATCAGCAACCTCTGTAGGCTCTAATTGATCACCGACAGAAACACGCGAAGGGGTGGATGGAAGCTCTTCATTTACCACAGATTGTAGTTCTGTGGGAACAGGGGAAACAGGAACCTCTGGGAAAGCAACAAAAATCTGTAAAGATTTAACGCGCATTAAGAAAACAAGAAAAGGCGACACTTACCAGGAACATATTCTGAAATAAAGGAGTCAAGATTCCCTCTCCTGGTAATTTTCTTCCGCTGAATTTTCTTAGAAGGTTGACCCTCCACATCAGTATCAGCTTGTTTCCGTTTACCAGCCTTCCTGTGCACCAAACGTTCAGGACTAGAATCCAAGTCGATAGGATCACTTGGGTTGGATGGGGGAATATCAGCAAAATCCCTCGGTTCAGGTTTTGGTTCTCGTACAGTTACTGCAGGGGTAAGACCCTCCAAAGAATCAGAAACCACCATATAATCACACCTGGAGTCAGAGGAACGGCGCATACCTTTCTTCTCTCCCACATTCTTTGCCTTCAAAGATTGAATTCTAACCGCCTCACCCTTCTTCGGCGCAGAGGTAGAAGTTATTGTGCGTTTCTTCCTTTCAGGGCCTATGCCCAAATTCAACAACTCACCTACAAAGGGCAAAACAAAAATTTACCCACAAGCGCAAAAAGGGAAAACAGAAACAGATATAGCTTACCAGCACCAGCAGCTGGTTGGACAGAAAGATCCGCATCCCGCGGAAGAACAAAGTTTCTTACAATACGGTGGTACCAGAGTTCCTCTTCAGGTTTTTTCTTGATGGTACCCATCCTTCCGCCTTCCCTCTTGAAGGCAACAACATATAGTGAAACAACTACAAGCAAAAGATAGCAAGTCAAAAAAAAAAATGGAAATGGAAAAAACACCAATCTTACCATGACCATCCTCGGTATACACCGGTTTGTCATCACGCTCCATCTTCCAATTCAAACTCATGCCGGCTCCAACGAGAGCTTTCTCCGGCAAAGCAATGTTGGGCACATCCTTCAAATCTTGGTACCAGTCTCGTTAAAAGTCAAAGATTTTCAAAAATCTTTGCAAAAATCAAAATGAATCTTCGTCCAAGAAGTTTTCTTATTTTTCACGCCCAAAAGCATTTCCCTCTCATAAGTCCAGTGCTCCACTTATTTGCATAAGTACAACACTAGACTGGGGGGACTTGAAGGGGTAAGGTCCCAAAAACCTCATAATAAGTACTTGGGACCATACCACAACCTTGCCTTTTAACCTTTTAACCTTGCGCGGCCGCGCACTGGTCTTACAAAAGGAAGAAACAGTCAGCAGTCTATAATCGCGCGCCCAAAGGAAATCATAAATCCTTGCACCTTCTCCCGTTAGCAAAGGATGAAAATCCTATAAATACTTCCGCTTAGATATCCAGGCTTGGATATTATTTACCCAGACTTGGGATTTATTCTTTCAGCTGTTTCCACACAATAAAAGTGCCACACCAGATTACAACAGTAATCTTCTAGAAGAAATACAATCGTGCACCACCAAGACGGTTATAACCGTCTGGACACGTGTCACCATCTCAGACGTCCCTGAAATCACAACGAAGGCATGCAATTGGAGAGTAATCTCCACTTGATCACTTTACACGTGGCACATCCCCAGCCTTCGATCTAAACCATGATCCGTGTGCTCTCACGTCGGATCAAGGAGCTTGACGGAAGGAAATGTAACCGCTTACGGGGTTAGCATCTTCCGTCAACTTTTCACTAACGGGTTTTCCCGCCTAAACGACTCCCGGCTATAAATATGAGAAAGAACCCAGGTATGAATTCAAGTTACACACACTTCTCAAATACATCTTCTTCTTCATTACCCATACTTATTCTCACACCAGAGTCGGGTCAAGGAGAGAACCCTCTTCTCCCCTTGGCGAGGCTAACGGTGCTTCTTTTTTGCAGAATTACCGGAGAAGAAGATCCGCTATACCTGAATCAATCGAGAGGAAACTAACCCTTTTATGCGGATTCAAACCCCCTAGATATCTCGGTTACGACCATTTGTCTAGTGTTTCTTCAAATACATATCCAGTATATTATTTCCAAGAAAACTAAATAGAGGCGTTACTTACATAGGGCGTGATGTGAAAATTATAAAAAGGTCATGTGTGTCATGTGTTAATCGCTTACTCTGGCCAAGTATGTAGTGGCATATGATACCATGAGTTTCTTATAGCGGACACATTTACATCCGATGTAGTAAGGGCGGGGTGAATGGGACTAACTTAAAAAGTACCCAAATGAATCAAATGAGCAAAATATTTGATAATAATGTAAACGCACAGCCGTGTGATGGAAGCGTATTACATTAGGATAATGAGCACGAGAGAAGGGACAAAGAAACATGTAAAATGATTAAGATATGCACTGGGAGGGGGTGTAGTTACACTCGAACCCGGAAAATGCAAACAGGTAAAATGATGTAGGCATGTATTGGGAGGGGGTGTACTTACACTCGAACCCGAAGAATATGAACATGTAGAATGATCAAGATATGCATTGGGAGGGAATGTATTTACACTCGAACCCGAAAAATGAAAATATGTCTCTAAACGGGTCGTTTTTGTAAAACGTCAAACTCGAGGACAAAGTCGGAATATAAAAATGAAGTGAGGTCTTAATGCATACCGGGAGGGTTGCAATAATAACGACTTCGGTAAAACACCCGGTTGATGGGTAAGAATTAAACACATGCGTAGACCGAGAAACGGGAACTCGGATGGAAAGTTAAAAGACTCGGGTTTTGGGTCATAACTAAAAGATGACAAAATAATGTAAATAGAAATTGTGAATAAATTATGTTCAACTATTTTAAAGTTGAACGGGTCGAATATAATATCATGCCGGACGACATAAGTAAACACAAGCGGGATAATAGTAGCGTTAAAAGCAAAAGAATAATGAGCCCGGTAATGGGACATAATCAAATACGAATGTATGTAAACTAGATAATGGTGAGCATAAGATAAACCGACGCATAAATGACATGAGAAGTCATAAAGTCGGAAAATTTGTTCAAAGGGAAACGAATGTAGCCTTAGATTACGGTCAAGGTCAAAGAAAATACCAAGGCGAAAATAAAATATTTTAAACAAAAACGGGATGCCTTGACACCAAACATGTATTTTAATAATCACATGAGTAAGGAATGATCTACAGGATCAACCTAACCTTTGGGGTTATAAACAATGGAAAGGTCTACGAGACTAAAACGACCCACGGGTCATGATTAGAAAGAAATTATAAGGACTTCGCCCTAAAGAGGTGAAAGTCTAATCAAAATAGCCCATAAGACTAAGTGATAAAACCTACGGGTTAATTAGATAAAGCGAGGGAATCAGTTGAGAATCCCCGCATAAAACTAAGACTTTAAAAGAATAAATCATGTACTGTCAATATCCTGGTATGGATAATTGACAAAAGTTAAAGAGAAGATCCTAAAACTAAAACTTCGGTTTTAGTAAGAAATAACATTTTTACAATTATAAATACTGATAGGAATTTAAATAGTAAACATGAAAGATACAAGTCTTGACACTGATATGTGCAAGATGATATATTCGAAAAGTGATAATTTTTAAAATAGAAAGTTGATGTAAAATTTGGCATGACGTGACATGATCACGGTCAAGAAGTGTAATGTGAAGTATAATCACATTAGAGCCGAGTGACGAATACTAGAGCCAAGTGATGAATATTGCTAAGTTAATTAAACTAGTGGAAATAACGAGATTACGTTATATCAAGTTGCATTGTGTCATATAAGATATGTAGATGATTAATAACCAAAAAGATATTACCGTATTTTTCTGGTAATACTAACAATTGGTTAAAATATGAGCAATGCTCAATTGATTATCGAGAGCAAATGCACGGAGTTAAACTCGATAAATTATGTAAGAAAAGGTTTCGAGGACGAAACCTCTTTAAGGGGGGTAGACTTGTAACACCCCAAAAACGGGTTTGGTAATCAAACCACGTTAATAGTGACGACGGGTAAAATACCGTTAGTGGTAAAAAAAAATTCACCCGGTAAATATTAGGATTTAAATAAATAAATCTAATATTAATTAAAAGGAGGATAAATACTTTGAGAAAACAAAGTATATAAAAGGCCCGAGTTAACGGGACTTAAAGTAAAAATAGGATGTGATTTCCCCGAACCCGCCAAGTAACTAGGAATATCAACATAGTTAATTAAATGTTGTTAAAATGCCAATGAAACTTGATTAATAATACTATTTATAAAAAGTTGAACAAGTGAAGGGACTAAACATGACAAAATTGAAAATAGTTTTATTTAATTAAAACAAAACACCAAAACACACACTTCAAGTGTGTCTTTGGTCGACATTTCCCAGGAGCCAAAAAGGGGTTCTATCAAGTGAACCCTAAATCCACAAAATCGATCAAAATCAAAGAGAAATCAAGCCAAGAATTTGGGGCTTTTAATAAAATCATGATCACCAAGCTTAGGGGATCACAAGGTATGTTGAATTTTGATGTTTAGTAATATTTTGAAATTTTGATGAGCTTGCATGAACGAAATTCTTGCATGAATGTTCAATGTTATAGTGATATTAGTGTGGGTACAAGTCTAGGAACAAACCCTAGATGCAAACTTGTAGAATTGTGCCATAAACTAGTGATTAATCCAAATAACCAAGTATGAGCTAAGTGGGTTTTGTTGATTTGATGAAATTGATGTTGTATTGATGTGTATAAACATCATATTAATTCATATGAATGAACTACTTGAACAAATTAGAGATTTTGTTAAGAGTTCATAAGTGATTAGAAGTGGTTTTGACACAAGAGTTAAACCCATGGTTATGATGGTCAAAGTATATATGTGCATACAATGACTAAAATTACATGTTGATTTATGGTTACTTGAGGTATGAATTAGATAACATGTTAGTAGAAGTAGCATCTCAAAAGATGACGCTCACTAAGTGGTTGATAATGTGACTAAGTCGAGTCATGTGAACTTGTTAGTGCATCCATATTTGTAAATTGGTGGTTTGACTTTTAAAAGTCAAACCGACCTATGATAAGGTTCATTAAGAATAGTGGTAAAAGATTCATAAGGTGTGAAGGTCATGATCTTGAATGACTAATCTAACCACCTTGTGAATGATGATGATAGTTTGACGCTTGACAAGCTAGGTGGAGGCTTGGAAAGGAAGCGGGTTAAACGAAGCAAGTATGAAGGAAAAGCATAATTCGGAAGCAAGGTAAGTATATCTTACACTAGTCATATATTTCAGAATATCCTTTTGTCGTGTTACGAAAAAGATAATTATGACGTAAGCCATAGTAGGCCAAAAAGTGTTAAGAAATGGAATTATAAGTAAAGTGACCGCACGGTGTAAATCGGAGCGAGTCTTATATACGAGGTGGTAATAAATGTCATCTCGCTAATATAATCAGTCAATTTGGCCAAACGGGTCAGAAGGTGTAGACACCACCTTTTGACAATATCGACTAATGATTTTTGTCGAGTTATATGCTTACAGGAATAGATATCCAATGGGTGCTCGCATCTTTCTTAATTAGCGATTTCAAAGCAAGGTATTAAAATCGGGTTAAAAAGTTAATCCGAGCCAGGTATGTATAATAGATCAACTCATCATTTAGAACTTGAAGTTCTATGAGAGTTAAGTAAAGTAAAAAGGGAAATTCGGTTACCTTAAAAGGTAAACCGAAGGATTTAAATTCTAGACAGAGTGTTTTGAAAACAAGATTTGGTTAAAAAATGAGATTTTGGGCGTGCATGGCTTAAGCAAGCCCTTCGTCGTAAAAGAAGAGTTAAAAATGACCCAAACGCCCTTGTAAATGAAATTAAGCAAGCAACCTTTAGAAGTCGCTTGAAAACGAGTTTTATAATCAAGTCAATACTTTGAATATGTATGAAAAGCGAAAGATGTAAAATATTGGTCAAATGACTCTATAAAGAGTCTTTGCCGTAAAATAATAAATTGAAGGGTAAAATTTGTAATATATAAATCACCACATTGAATCCACCACAAATATAGTTGTGGTGGGAGGTCATTTGATAAGAAATGTGGACCTATGTATTTAGAAACAAATGAAATCGATTGGTGCTTAAAATATGCTTAAATACCCTTAACGGGTCAAAATAAGCATATGAGTGAAAATGGGATTAAGAAGGTATATGAACCTGTAATTGGAACCTAATATGTTAAACATCATTGAATTTAATAGGTTTATGAGAAATAAGGGTTAAATAAACTTGTTTGTTTGATAAAAATCGAACGGGTCAAAATTTGGTAAAAAAGGGTAATAAGCCTAAGACTTAAAAGTCTTAAATTTTGTTAATCCGGATGTTGGATTCTAAATCCATACGATGGAGAATCAAATTACAAACACGTAGGAAGAAACAGTAGGTCAAACGGACAAGCGGATTGAAAGATACAAAAGTTTTCGTGTCAAAAACGGAAAAATGGAAGAATATGATACAGGGGCCACCGTAACTTAAGGTGCCCACCGTAAGTTACGGTGGGGCTGAAACCTTTACGCCAGTTCTCTACTGACTTACGGTGGACCCTGTACAAAAATATATTTTAATCAGTTTTGTTTCCCGGACTCGTTTAGATACGTTTTAAACCTCGTATGACTAAAGCATTTCATGTTTATGAAATGTAGGTACTCTTTGGATGCCGGAAGACGATCAAGCTCAACGAAGAACCGAACACGATAAAGAAACATGCTTCCGCACATTGCATCGTCATAAATTTTAAACGATGAATCTGATCACGTTATGTCGAATAACTTTTGATTTGCGAAAAGTTTTAATAAATCCATATTTTTATAGTATGTGTAGTCTTAACTACACATCTAATTGTTGGTATTTACATGTAAAACCGTTAAATAGAAACTAGGGTGTTACATAGATTGATATTATAGAGTTGGTGTTACTCTTGCTGGTTGGTTTTTAGAAATATTTAGCCATCGATGAAAGTTTTTCTCATGAGTATTTTGATGCAGATTGTTATTCATTAGTGTTCTAACAATAAAGAACAAGACTAAAGTAGCCTGAATAAAGATCGATTGGAAAGAATTATTATTGGATATACGAAAGTAATTAAATAAATAGTCCAATTTCAGAAATTTAAAAACATATTTATTAAAGTGACAAGTGAAGTTCTAATCCCTTCACATCCTTAAGTTCGAGGATTGTTCTGTAATTAGTAGATAGTTTGTAATTTAATTTAATTAGATTAGACAGATAAGTACAAGGACTGAAAGTGGCAAATTGAAAGTTTGTAACCTACAAACTAAAAGAAGCGACACATCCCTAGAGATGCTGCCACACCCCCAAAATCCACAAGCGGAGTATTACCGCGAGGCGTGTGACTGACAAGGATCAAACCACCAATCATACTGAACATTTAGTTAAAGTAAAGTAAAGTAAAATAAAACCATAACAAACCAAACGTTTAAAGTTCACCAAATCAAAATCCAAAATCCAATTTTAAAAGTTAGCGGAAGTGTAAAGTCTAAAACCCATAAATAATTCAAAGCATAAAGTTTATCATGAACACACAACGGTTCATGCCCCACAACGCCTCCTTCTCCATGCAAGCTCCAGCAAAAACCTAACGACCTGCAAAGCATGTGGTAACGTGTCAACAAAAGGTTGGCGAGTTCACAGTTGGTTGTCTGTTTTAATGTTATTCCAAAAACCATAAGTTGTTTCCAAAAACCAAAAGTTGTTAAGTTCATTGTTCCCATAACCATATACCGTGGGGGCTACCCCATGTTGTAAACCACTAGACTCGTTAACATATCGACTACTGACTTAAGTCATGTTTGAGTGCCCTGCGTTAATGTCTATCATCATTGACTAAGTGCCTAAGTACTTTAGTCCACTCCCGTCCTCTACGGCACGGTGTGAGGCTTGTCAGAACTAATAGCGCTATTTAACTAATGACCCGTTCGCCAATGGCCCAGCGATTAAGTCGATATGAAAATGAGGGACTTCATGATAGAGTTGTTGTCTAGTAAGTCTAAGGTTGTTGTCCTACCCAAGGAGGACGGAGGTACGTATTCTACCCAAGGAGAATACGCAGATTATATCCCACCTACGGGGGATATTTGTTATTTAACCCATTCCCAAACCACCGGGAATCCCATGCTTTGACGAAAGTGTGAACTCACCTTTGGTTGCTCGGTTGGACTCTTAAAAATAGCTAACAGTCCGGGTTGGTCAATCACGTCCTAATATGATTACCGTTTAGTTTATTAGTGATTTCAAATAAAGCACAAAGTTTCTACACGCATCTACCACATAACATGCACTCACTTTAACAGTTCACGCCCATATATACATTCCACCTTTAACTACTCAAGAGGAAGCATACGATATTTCACATAACACTTTAATTGACATATAACAAGTTGGATCATTATCAGATAACATAACCGACATTTAGACACACAAATCACTACTTATATTGTTTCAGCTTTAACATCCAAAATTGGACTGTTTTCGGGTATTTTAATAAAATAGTTAACTTGTTCCAAAAATTCCCAAAATTTTACAGATTGTTCTAAACAGTCCATATATCATAGTGTAAAAATATCGGGACTTAATTCGTTACCAATTATTTTATAAAAATCATTTACCGGGCTGCAATCAGATTCGTCACTTTCTCACTACAGTCCACGAACAAATTCATTTAAAATTCGTCATAAGTCCGATTGATGAAATTCAAGTTGGAGAATTACAATGAAACCCGTGGCCATCTACTGTATGAATTTCATGACCTAAATCTATACATATTTCAAGTTATGATGAAAAACATAATACATATTTTCTGCAGAAAAAACGCAGCTTTTGCTGCTGTACAAAACGGACCTTTAAAAATAGAAAACGACCTCAAAAAAATATGATTCCAGTGCCATTTGAATTCATTTTCGAAAACGTATAATTTAGACTTCAAAAAATCAATTTTTCAATTTATAACGATCCGTTTACAGCCAACTGAAGTTGGCTGTTTTCGTCAATCAGCATGCTGTTTTACATTTAAACGACACCAAAACGCGTGTAAACGACCCCGACTCTTCCTAATAACAACCAAAAGCAGGCTAATCATCAATTAGCATCTAACCATATCAATAATCACAAAATCCTAGCCATAACACATCATGATTTTTCACAAAAACGCAGCCAATGGTCATTTATGCATACATACTATGGATTACTTCAACAAATCACATACTTAACCAAAATAAATCATGTAACATCAAAAACCTAGCATGTTAACTAAAAATCACGGCCATGTTTCTACAAAATCACACCAATAATCACAATCCAAATCAAGAATACTAACCTTGGAGCAAGAGAAGGGATTACAAGGATGTGTGTAGGGTTTTGATTATTTTGATTACTTATTCCCAAAGGGATGTGTGTAGGGTTTTGATTATTTTGATTACTTATTCCCAAAGTCTCATACGTATAATTAAAATCCAAGAGAGTTGGGCTAATAGGCTACAAGGAAACAAGAGAGTGTGGGTTTGGGCCCCATAATTCGAACAAGGGCATAGGGTGGGGGTTTGGGCCGGTTGGTGGCGTAAGAGGGGAGGGGTGGGCTTGGGTTGGATTTACTAAGTGACGGTTTCGCGAGTTTCATGAAATAATTAACTAAAACGTTGAGTATCGCGGAATAATATTTTACAATGTTTCGATTCACAAAATAACGTAATCCAATATTTTAGTTTCGGGTTTCGGTTTCACACATTACCAAGTACACAATCGTTCAATTGAAATCAATCACCAAAGTCAATTCATTTAACGTACATTAAATTTACACAAAAAAACGAAACGTTCAGGAATTTACACGAGTTGTCACATCATCCCCAAGTTGAAAGAAATTTTGTCCCGAAATCTAGCACATCGTTGCCGGAGAAGCTAGTCGTGTTGTGCGTTTTCCTGGGGTATCACAGATGCGACTCTTCGTTGGCAGCAAACATCAGACTCAATCAAGGGACACGTCGATTGAAGGAGAACACGCAACGGTTCGAGACGCAATTGTTGGATTAGTATAAATAGGGTTTCAATTCATTCATTGTAATCATTCAGAAATACATGTGTATTCAGAGATTAAGTTTATATTCAAGTTTGATTCATGTTCTGGAGATCAAAGATCAATTGGGGCCAACAACAAGGTTATACTAACTTATAATGGTATATGATACACTACTACAGAAGGGTAATGCGAATGAATTACCACGACCAAAATTTATCACTAATATTAGGCCCCATGACCTACAAGAATACAAGATCCCTCACAAATTAGTGACATAATTTAGATCTATATAGCTAATAATGTGATGGACAAAACTCGTCGCGAAACAAGAAATTTAAATCCATTTTTTGTAGGTTCTCATCTTCTTCGTTCATTTGTTAACTGAATTTTATCTAAATACAGGTCGTGGGTAAAATAGTATTTGAAGCGAATGATTTATAGTTCAAAGACATTAACTATAGGTCGTTGGTAAAATAGTTCTTGAAGCGAATGGGTCATAGTTCAAAGACATTAATTAGATTATCACCGTTGTGGTTTTTATGAGTGCAACTTATCTTAAAAAACAAAAAGAAAAACCTCTCGATATTCTTATAACTCTTAAAGTACAAAGTCGGTGGTATATTTACCACCTGCTCCCCTCCAATTTAAAGACTTTTACTTTTCACCTCTTTATTATTACTTTGTATTTACACACTTTCAATTTTGAAAATTGCAATTTTAATCCTAAACTATTGTTTCATTTTACAATGGAATAATGGATTTTAATAATCCAAACTATTAGCAGTTGGCCGACAACGGTCCTAACTTCAAAAATAACCAGTAGTGGTCTCACCTTTTCACATATTGTAAACTAATGGACTTTCACTAAAAAACCTTAATTTTTTTTGTTTCACTATCCTTTTTGGTTTAGTAAAGGTCCATTGGTTTACAATATACGAAAAGGTGGAACCACCACTGGTTATTTTTTAAGTTGGGACCGTTACCGGCCAACGACTAATTGTTAGGATTATTAAAATCCATTACTCCTTTTACAATTTTATAACAACTTTAATAATTTGCATTTTTAACCCATGCACTATTACTTCATTTTACACCCTCTCAACCTTTGAAATTTACCTTTTTAACCCTCAAGTTTGAATTCCGACACCATCTTCTCAACTTTTAAACTTTGCGTTTTTATCCCTTGCACTGTTATTATATTTTTAACGCCACCACCCTCTCAATTTTAAACTTGAGTAAATTACACTTTTCGTCCTTTATGTTTGTAGCGGGTTGCAATGGATGACCTTTAACTTTAATAATTACAGTCACAGTCCTTTATTTGCAAAACCTGTTACACCTTAGGTCCTTTGACCCTAACCTGGTTAAAACTTTCAGTTAAGTGAGGTCATTTGCAACCCATATGAGGGCAAAAGAGTCATTTAATAAAAAAAATGGCAAAATTTAAAAACGTATATAAAAATTACAAATCTAAACCATCATCATCTCTACTCTCTCTCCCTTTCTCCATCCACCATCAAAATCCAGATCCTAAAGCTGGGCTTTAAAGAAGATTCTCTCCAACTCTAGGGGTGTAAACGACGCTCGATAGGTTTTTATGAAGCTCGAGCTCGGCTCTGTTCGAGCCTACTTCTTTGAGCTCGAGCTCGGCTGGCGAGTAAATCCCGAAGCTCGAGCTAGGCTCGGCTCAGCTCGAACTATTTTGAGAACACCCTTAAACAAGCTGAAAGCTCGGCTCGAGCTCACTTCCACATCACTTAAACGACTCAAAGCTCGGCTCATCAATGTTATCATCATTATTAATATATTATATATAAAAAAAATTAAAATGTTGTATGGGCTCGTTTAGGCTCGCGAGCCTAAACAAGCTTTGTATTTCAGGCTCGAGCTCGGGCTCGATAACAAAACGAGCTCTATTTCAGGCTCGAGCTCGGGCTCGGCTCGTTCGAGCTTTTAACCGAGCCGATCACGAGTAGCTCTCGAGCCTCTGGGCTTGTTTACACCCCTATCCAACTCCATCTGCTTCGGCTTTACAAACGAAATAAACTCATCTTGGTGTGGAGTTAGAGTTGTGTTTCAATAGTGTTAATTTGCTGCTGTGTTCACATGATGTTCATGCCCTAAAACACAACATTTAGAACACCAAGGGGTGAGCATCTTGACAAAACTGACCCGACCCGGCAATTACCCGACCCGACCCTATGACCGAAATTCTTTGAAACATAGAACCAAAAAACACACCTGATAGAGAACTCGGGTATCGGTCCAACATGATATCGGTTACTCCGGTCTTCATCACAAACCCGAACCTGAATTAAACTTGCTCAAAATCGATCTCTGTTCCTTCAATTTCATTGCAAGAATCAATTCCAAATAACTCCAATCTAAGTATCCAAAATTTCAACATCACATGTTAGTAATTATGTAAGGATTCACATTCTTCACCATAACAACTTATGTCCAGGTACCGATTTTTTTCTATACTTTAGATGAAAAATGTTAAAATTAAAGCAGTGAATGCTTGATACTGTGATGATTCTTGTGTATACTTGTTAGTATGGGCCATGGGGTTCAAGTGAATCAAGTTCTTGATTTTCAAAATGTTCTTAGTGAATGCATTCCAACTGCTCGATCAATTGCCTGTGTGATTTTTTTTTCTTTTAACAGAGACAAAAAATGTTTTTATATGTACTGGGTTTTGAGTACACACATATGTGTTAGTATTAGGGATTAAATGACTGTTTTGCCCTCACATGGGTTGCACATGACCTCATTTAACTGAAAGTTTTAACCAGGTTAGGGTCAAAGGACCTAAGATGTAACATGTTTTGTAAATAAA
This sequence comes from Helianthus tuberosus, assembly GCA_030545235.1. Classification (NCBI taxonomy): domain Eukaryota; kingdom Viridiplantae; phylum Streptophyta; class Magnoliopsida; order Asterales; family Asteraceae; genus Helianthus; species Helianthus tuberosus. The sequence continues at coordinate 186,231,260 of CM060444.1, forward strand.
GGACTGTGACTGTAATTATTAAAGTTAAAGGTCATAAACCTGCTATAAACATAAAGGACGAAAAGTGTAATTTACCCTTTAAACTTTATGTTTGTACTCCTTCACTATTATCCCCTCAAGTTTTAAACTTTGTGTTTTTCTCCCTTTCAACTATACTCCATTTTTAATGCCACCACCTCTTATGTTTTAAACGTTGCGATTTTAGTCCTTGCATTATTACTCCATTTTTATTACCACTACTCCGTCAAGTTTTAAACTTTATGTTTATTTTTCCAATTTGTACTATTACTCCATTTTTACACCTCCACAACTTTGAAAATTTCATATGGTTAATGAATTACATAACGCTTAGACTGATACAATAGATGTTTGTAATTTTCCCGCTCCGCAACGCGCACGGGTCTAATTGCTAGTTGTAAGTTAAAGTTCAACAAATATTGGTGTCAACACAAGTTGTCGGTCGTCAGATGCCCGAATTTTTTCCCTTCCACAGAACTAAACATGTTGATATTACACAGATATATAGAATAGATCTATTTTGGGTATAACTTAGCCCATAAAAAGCTACCTGACGGTAATGTGTGGTCCACAATAGGCGATAAAATGAACATAAGGAATCTCAATCTTTGATCACTTTGTCATAGAAAGATGGATCTAGAAAAAAGCCGAAAAGGCCCACGATGACGAGAGCATTTCGATAATTCGATATATGACTACCAGCACTTTCACTTTGCATATTACTTTGGAAAGAACTTGAATATGTTAAATGGATTTCAACTTAGAAAATTTAAAATCTGTCACAAGTTTTGGTTGAAAAAAATGAATGCAATTGTAATCACATTTGATGAATCTTGATTCTTTTCTTTTTTTTTTTGTGTATTTTACCAAAAGGTATTTTAGAGAAGAGTAAACTGTCATTTTGGTCCCTGAGGTTTGGTCACTTTTGCCACTTTAGTCCAAAACTCAAATTTTTTGCATCTGGGTCCCTATGGTTTCAGTTTTATTGCCATTTTGGTCCAAAAATGAAATCATGTCATATTTGTCTTATAAAATACTGTTATTTTGTCCTTTTCCTCAGGGGCAAAAAGGTAAAACAAAATTTATAAAGAAATACCAGATTTTATAAGACAAATATGACCTGATTTCATTTTTGGACTAAAATGACAATAAAACTGAAACCACAGGGACCCAGATGCAAAAGATTTTAGTTTTGGACTAAAGTGGCAAAAGTGACCAAACCTCAGGGACCAAAATGGCGGTTTACTCTTTAGAGAAATTAGATGAATTCTGGAAACTTTAGACGAGTAAGGATGATCAATATAAATGAATGGTATAATTATGTTGTTTTTTTAGGCAATGGTTGAACAATATAACCCCCCAACTGTTGAACTTGTTATGCTTTCAAACAAAGTTCAACTGTTCCACTAACCAACAAAAGAAACTTCAACAAACAACAGTCCCGCCCAAAGTGGTATTTGGGTATTGAAACCGATTTTTTTGTTACTAGGTTTGATCAAGGCTACATTCGTTTATTCATGTATGCTTAACTAATATCATGGACTTAGAATTCGCTATTTTATTTCATGTGTGTCAAAACCTATGTTTACTCACCAACTTGTTAATTGACCCTTATTTTATACATGATATAGGTGAACCAGTTTAAGATGATTTAAAGCTTGATGAAACACTTAGGATGCATGAGACTTAGTTTCAAATAATAAAACTCTACCTTATGCTCTGTTATGAGACAAATTGTTATTCCTTGTATTTGAATCTCTAATATTGTATGATTAATATAATATCATGTTTTATAGTGCCATGTTTTATGAACAATCTATGCGCCCCGACATATTCCATCGTCGGTTGGGGTGTTACACATGGTTTTATTGAGTAAGTCTATTTCTTACCAATAATGGTTTTCTATGTAGTCGTGCTGATCCGTCATTGTTCATTCTTAAACGAGACTCTTGTGTCATGTACCTTCTTGTGTATGTTCATGGCCTCATCTTAACCGGAAACCAACCCTGTGCTCTCAAATCCTTTATTTCTTGTCTTCACAAAGAATTTGCCATCAAATGGCCTCATCTGGGGAGAACTCAACTACTTCTTTGGGCTGGAAGTTACCTACACATCAAATGGACTTTTCTTGAATCAATCTAAATACGCTTTGGATATTCTAACTCGTGCAAAGATGTTGGATGCAAAACCTGCTCGAACACCTTTAAGCACATATGTTTCTTTTGTCTCTACAGGTGATTCTTTTTCAGATGCCAAACACTATAGATCCATTGTAGGCGCTCTTCAGTACCTAACGATCGCAAGACTTGACATCTCTTATGCCGTCAACCAAGTCAGTCAGTTCCTACATGCTCCAACCGTTGCCCATTATCAAGAAGTCAAACAAATTCTTCGTTATCTAAAGGGAAATCTTGCGTATAGGCTCCACTACAGTCGTCCCACTCACACTTCTCTGCTCGGCTACTCTGATGCTGACTAGGCTCGTTGCTTGGAAACTCATTGTTCCACCTATAGTTACTCTATTTTTTGGGTGGAAACCTTATTTATTGGAGTGCTAAAAAGAAACATATTGTTGCTCGTTTTAGCTGTGAATCAGAATATCACGCCTGGGATAATACTGTTGCAAAAATTGTGTGGCTTACTCATGTCCTTCAAGAACTCCATGCATTGCCTCCGGGCCAGCCTACTATACCATGTGACAATCAAAGTGCTAAACATGCCAAGCGTATTGATCCTGAGTATAACTTTTTGCGGGAATTGGTCTCATTAGGGAAATTGGCTACTAAGTTTCTTACAACCAAGCTTCAAGTGGCTGATATCTTCACTAAAAGTCTCCCGGCTTCTCAATTTCTTACCTTCAGACAGATGCTTCGCCTTCATCCGCCACACTTTCGCTTGCGAGGGGATGTTAGATAATAAGATCCTTTTACTTTGTACCATCTTGTATTACGTTAATTCTTTAGGTACTTCAGTGTAATTTGTATGTGTATATATTGTTGTTTCTCCATCAATGAAATTCATTCAAAATCAAAGCCTTTGATGTTCTATACTCCAAAACCAACATTTCAAAATGTTCTTCCATGCAACTAAGAATGAGAATAAAATAAAAATGCAATGTCATGAGGAATACAAATTAGGGATGGAAATAAAAAAAAATTCCTAGGCTTTTTTGCCACACAACTTGATGTAGAGTGTTTGTAGGTAACACAACCTCTCTAGTGGACCATAACTCAACAGAAAAAGTTGCACACATCGTTACATGGAAGTTAGTATGTGTCTAGCAATGGTTTAGGGGTGTTCAGCGAATCAAATTTTGAATACTCGAACTAATCAAATCAAATTAATTATCGAAATTTTGAAAAACTGAAGCTCGAATCCAATTAAAAGATAGATTACTAAATTTGTATCAAATTTTGAGTTTTTCTAGTGTGATTTAAATACTGAACACTCACAAAACTACATCCAATACATTCAAAATATGACATCCAAAATACAAGTTCATATCAAGTGATAAACCATGCGATTAAATTAACTATAGTTATAAGCACTACAAGAAATCAGAGTAATAGCGGCGATATATGTCGCTGCTAAAGACCCCCTTTGTGGCTGCTAATACTTTTAGCAGCGATATGTCGCCGCTATAGATCACGCCGCTAATACTCAACCGCTAATGCTTGGTAATCGCCGCTATTGTGTCGCCCTAATGCTTTAGCCGGAGATTCGCCTAAAACTTCACCGGAGATGGCTTAATCAACTTTGAAACCAACAAAACACCATTAATATGTTAGTAACATGTTTAAACTCGAAAGTGAAGCAAACCACTAGTTTTTTCTCAATAAAATCAAATTTACATAACACGATTTCTATAATAAACACTACATGATTTACAAGAGATAAGAAGTAGATGGTGACCAGAGACGGAGCTTGATGGTGGTGGTGGTGGTGTTGCAGCTTGAAAGTTGTGGTGAAGTGACGGAGCTTGATGGCGGTGGTCCAGTGGTGGTGGCGGAGCTTGATGGTGGCGGTCCAGTGGTGGTGGTGGAGCTTCACGATGGTGGTGGTCCTGTATCGATAGCTTCATGGTGGTGGTGGCATCTTCACGGTGGTGGCATCTTCATGGTGGTGGTGGTGGTTGAGGTTGTTTGTGTGTGGTTGAAGATTAGAGAAGAAGAAGAAGTGTTGAACAAGATGGGTTTAAAATGAAGAGTGTGTTTGTTTGAGTCAGGAAAGAGCCCAAGCCATTGGATCATCTTCTCATCAAGGGCCAAGATCAACACATTTTCAGCTTCACACGGATCAAGTATTAACGGAGACACTAATAGCGACGACATGGAGCAATAGGGGAGCCTTCATCGCTTGTCGCCGCTATTGCTTCATGTCGTCGCTAATAGTAGGTATTTCTTGTAGTGAGGGTCGATTAAATCTACGATGGAAAGTTGAAAGGGCTGCTTAAATTAAGGAACCGTGACAACTGTATAGAAGTAACAAACCTGGGATGGGAACTTGAGAGGGTAGATGACTGAAACTTGCGACAATCACAATCTTTCTCAACTTTGTCTTTTGGGGTTTTTTTTACGATTTTAGAAATTATCTAGATTTTAGGGTAATTATTTTTTGGGTTGGAGATAGGCCAAATTAATATAATATACATTTTGGTTTTTTTATTAAGATTTTAGAAATTAAGTTTTTAAATTTTGGGGTAATTGTTTTTAGGTGTTGCTAAATGCACTCCCATCTTTTTTAATTTTACTGATTGTATTTCCCCCATGAAGTTTGTAAATAAATACAATCAACCCTTGTATTTTCTATTTTTTTGAAAATTTGGATTAGGAAATATCCCTAATTTTTCTAGGGGTTTATCTACTTGCCATAATTTAAATATTTAGATATACCTTGTTTTGGTAAAAAAATCACACAAGGATAATGCAACCAAATCCGATTTTGTGAGGTGTGATGTTTGGTTATATGATCAAATGTATAAACAATGAAAGAATGAATTGAATGTTGAACACGAGGATTTATACGAGGAAAAAGCCCTTGATCAATGAATGATCTCAAACACAAAAAACCTCGGGTGATGGAAACTACCAATCACCAACTATATTAAACAAACAATGTTTACAAATTGGGATGATAACAAGCTTGGTAGAATGATCACTAGTGTGCAAAAAGTGTCTAATCGCCGAGAGTTGTTTAGAGCTCGAGTGTAGTGTGTTGCCAATAATTCTTATGTCTAAACAAGCTTGTTATCCCCATTTAGAAATAAAAATCAACTAACTAACTAAAGATCCGAAAAAGGTGCAAGCTCCCCACGATCACCATAACGGTCGAAGAACTTATGCACGTGCAGAATTATGAAGCATATTCCCCTAGAATCTCGGTTGAACAAGTCCTATCCGAATACTCCTGCAAAAAAAATTCAAAATAATGGAAACAATTGTTAAGTTAGGATAATAATGAGGATCCTGGATCCTTAGTCCTGCAATGTCTTCAAAGGATCCTTAATTCAAACTGAACTGAGGATCCGCGATCCTGGCTGCACTCGAGGATCCGTGATCCATATGCTTAGAAATTCTATCCCTAACAATTGCCCCCAAAATATGAGGAATTAATTGCAACTGAGTGATTCATATTTTCTGCTTGATTCAGAACAAGTTGGTTAGCGAAAAACTAGCCGTTGAGATAGGACTAGCCGTTGCGAAGATGACGTCAGCGACAAGACTCCTCTGCACAATCACCATTATATATACAGGGTTAGAGATAAGGATCAAAATGCATTTAAATTCGAGGGTTCTCTCCTTTAAATCTTCATTCGGAGACTTCAACAGGTATCTCTCTTTCCCTTCTCTCTAAATTTTCTTCTTCCGATTCTCTGTTCCTTCAAAATACCATGGCAAAGATGAATCTCCGATCCTCCCCCGCCAAGGATCATAAGAAGGAAAGCCCTCCTAATAGTCAGGGCATAATGAAGAATCCTTCCACTGAACTCTGTCGCTTTACTGATCCTGAAATAGATCGGTTGCGTCACTGCTTCCCTGGAGGAACCATCTTCAGACCCTTCGACTCTGCTACAAAGAGCGATTGTATTTCTGATCACTAGATCACCTTCCCAGCAACCCCTTTTCTTATTGTGTTTAGTTATCCCTTCCCTACTTTAACACGGGAATTCTTCACACTCACTGGTTTGTGCTATGTGCAAGCCATGCCAATGATGTGGAGAGTTCTCTAAACTCTTGAAAACATCATCGAACTAGAAGGGATTGAAATAGGTCTATCCGAGTTGAGTCAGTTATACAATTGTTAGCCATGGTTCTCACCGTTTTTTGTTTAAGCATAAACCCGGTCAGCCTCATCCGATCCTGAAAACCACCAAAAATGATACCAACTGGAGAAGCCAGTTCTTCTTCGTAAGGAGGGACTCAATCCCAGATGGGAAAGACCTTCCCAAAAGGTGGATCACCCAGGGTAGGATATGGGATCCTTAGACCAGGACCAAAGTAGGATTCTTTTTGTAGGATCGTTTTACCGACCGAAATGAGTCTTTCAGAGGCGTTCTACTCAATATGAAAGGCGGAAACAGACATATCGAGTTCGATTCACCTAGATATTCAATTTAAATGCCTTTCGGATTGATTTGACAAAGTTTTACATCGAAACGACACTTCGGCAACACTTCGGCTCTCAAACCGGAAATCTAGAACTCACTCAACCAAAATCAGGTGACACCTATATATAGGCCAAGTAATTTCGCATGAACCTGTCCAAACGAAATCACATTTCACACGAAATAGTAAGATCGTGCGAAATTATCAAAGTTAATTTCGTGCGAAATTACAATCTGTAATTTCGTGCGAAATTACCTTTTAACCTATTCTTGACATTTTTCTCGTATAACGTGCCCTGATCTATCTATACACATACAAGAATCGATACAAGACGAAGTCGACAGACGCATGCACCAACAGACTCCCCCTCGGATGTTGACGAGTCTTCAGTGTCGAGTCTTCAACATCTTCAATCTTTATCAGTCTTCTCTCGAACTCTTTCTGAAGTATCTAACAGTGTAAAGCATCCTCAATCTCTGTCTTCTCTTATTCTCCAAGATCTCCATCTGGCTCTTATCTCACTCTAATTTCTCTTGATCAAATCTCTTGATTCCTTGAGTTCTTCAGCATCAGTAACTGCATGAACTTCAATTTCAGGATCAGAACTTGGTTCTCAAGATCGTAACCTGGCTTGCTCTTTGCTCAGGATCAAGAATCTGTCTAATCTGCACACATCTCTACCTCACAATAAATTTCACAAATTTAACATTTGACAAATTTATACTCTACTTACCACTTATAGACATAAACACACTATCATATGCAAGTATCGTACAAAATGATTTAACATTGTTAAACTCTGATAAACCACATATAGAAATATCGTTTTTCAAATTTAATTCTTCTTTCAAACAGACTTCCCCTTACTTGATGTCCATAATGTTTAGCACTCGGAACTTTGAAAATCTGCTCTCCAACATCAGCTGTAGAAAATCTTTTTGTATTTTCAAAAATTTATGCTAAAACACACTGAAAATATTTTTGGATTTTGATTAGAATGAGAATGCAGTACAGAAATATTTACAGACAATATTTTTGCGAGTTTGTGTAAGAGAATCATATCAGTTTCTGACAAGTCACAAGTACCATTGAGCTTAGTTACACATTAAGAATTAAATAGTTCACTTAGATTGTCGATATACTGATCCATTTAAATTCTCACACAAATTTCAACTGATTCAGGATACGAATTAGATGTATTAAGAACTTAAACTCATTCATGTGTCCCACCTCTTGAATATACTCCCGTATCCAGATCCCAATATTCAGTCTTACAGGAGAGTATACCACAGATGATATCTGTAAAAGGTTAAATGCGAGGGCCGTGAGAGCTCAGGCTATTGCTTCCGCAAAATCAGAGAGATGACGGTTTCGACTTTAAGTGGGTTCCCTTTAGAGAATCTTTTCTTCAACAGCACATGATTAGCATTTTGCAATGTTTCATCATTTTTTATGCTGAGGGCGGTGCTATATTTCAGCATCTATCTGATCATAATCCTCTTTTGTCAACATAGGATTTCCGATCCTTCTGGTAACCAACCCTTCATATGATTCCAATACTGTAACAAGTAAAGCCATATGACTTTTGATAACTTCTTCAGAAAAATTTTGACCATTCTGAGGATGCAACGCTATGTTGCAATTTAAGACATGACCATTGTTGCTATTTGAGCTTTGAAATTGATGACTTGAGCTTGAAGCTTTCGGATTAACACTTGGATATGAATAAAATCCACTACTGCTGCTTGAATTTTGATTAACAGATTCAGATGAATTTTCAGCATTGAAAGCAGTTTGAATTTTTGGACTTGTTTCGACATTCTGAACACTCCCTTTGAAGTACATCTTAACATCTTGTTGTGCACTCGGATTGTTCATTCTTGCAATCTTTTGCTGCTCAAGATTTTGTCCTTCAAACTTTTCAATGAACTGAGAAATTGTCAAACCCTCATATTCCCCAGTATGCTTTAATATCATCAAAAATGTACCCCATTCTTTCTGAGGTAAAGCATCAGCCAATTTGTCGACCCATTCTTCTCGATCTTTGTTGATATTTAACAATGACATTGATCGAACTAAGTGAAAATATCTTTCAATCAATTTCTTAGTATCTTCTCCCGGCAAACTTGAAAATAAATCAAATTCTTTCTTTAACAATGCCTTTTTACTCTTGATCATCTTTTCACTTCCCTCAAACTTAATTCGAAGTGCTTCCCAAATTGAATGTGAAGTCTTATCATGTTGAAGCAATACGAATATGTCTTCTTTAATAGCTTGCTGGAGTAAACTAATCATCATCTTTTCTGCTTTGTACATGTCTCGTTCTTTATCTGTAAATTCATAAATTTTCTTTTCAATTCCCAAGTCTGTACGTGGTAGTACCTACTTTTTCTCAACACACTCCCAAGACCTCAAATGATTAGCTTGAACCCAGTTTTCAAACCGATCTTTCCAGCCATAATACTCCTCAATTCCCATTAGCTTCGGGGTTTTTGCAAAGTTCCAGTTTCATTTTCCATGTTCATGTTCTTAGCAATGTCAGTTGGAGTAGTCGGGGATGTAGCAAACGCGTTGTAGAATTCCTCTTCCATGATTCGGTAACAATGTTCAAAATCAGACACTTTGAAGCAAAATTAACCCTTCAAGTGAAATAACCTCTCAAGCGAAGTAACCTGCAAACTTTCAAACGAAATAACACTAAAACAAAATCAGAATTTTTCAAGCGAAATAATAATTTCGTTCGAACTGTCCAAACGAAATATAATTTCGTACGAAATTACACACAGTTTCAAACGAAATCACAACTTTGAAACGAAATAGTAATTTCGTATGGAATATCTCAAGCGAAATACTAATTCCGTTCGGAATTAAGTGCAATTTCAAACGAAATTATGCTGATGTCATCATTTCGGTCAAACTTTTGTCAATTTGATCAGGTTTTAGCTCGATTTTAGGTCCAATCTCTCAAGGCTTTGTTAAAACACAATTTCGCATATAATGTGTGAAATTCAAACCATTTTAACCGTGAAATTTTGTTCAATTTTGAAAAGAAGGTGTAGAAGTTAGAAAATATGATGAAATCAAGCTGAATACGGTAGAACTCCTCCTCCTGAGCTCTGATACCACATGTAGGATCGTTTTACCGACCGAGACGAGTCTTTTAGAGGCGTTCTACTCAATATGAAAGGTGTAAACAGACATATCGAGTTCAATTCAGCTAGATATTCAATTTAAATGCGTTTCGGATTGATTTGACAAAGTTTTACAGCGAAACGACACTTCGGCTCTCAAACCGGAAATCTAGAACTCACTCAAACGAAATCAGGTGACACCTATATATAGGCCAAGTAATTTCTTATGAACCTGTCCAAACGAAATCACATTTCACACGAAATAGTAATTTCATGCGAAATTATCAAAGTTAATTTCGTGCGAAATTACCTTTTAACCTATTCTTGACCTTTTTCTCGTATAACGTGCCCTGATCTATCTATACACATACAAGACTCGATATAAGACGAAGTCGACAGACGCATGCACCAACACTTTTTCTGTTAAGGATAACTGATCCTTCTTTTTGTTTCTGTTGTGCACCTATCTCGTTCTCTCATATTCAAGAAACACCTGCAACAAAAGATAGGATTGCTGCTTTTTTGAAGCTTAATCCTGTTGTCAGAACATTTCAAGCTAAAATACCGGATTCACAAGAAGTCTCCTCCAGTTCCTACACAATGTCAAGTAAGTATCCATTTCTTTGAGTAAATAAATGTTTAAATAAACGTAAAGTATGAATACTTATCTGTGTTTTGTATTTCTAGGTGCTGGAAAATCCTCTAAATCTGCTTCCAGGTTCAGCGTCAGTGATCTTGATGCATTCGCCTCCTCAAGGTCCGTCAAAAAGGAGCTGGCTGCAAGCCCAAGCATCCCAAATCCTAAGGGCATGAGCACACGGGGAAAGGGTGCTAAAAAGAGAAAGACCGCTGAGCCCACTGAAGGCCTCCCTCTCATCCAACACCAGTTTGAGGAATATGTCTCCGAGGTAAGGATCCTATATCTTTAGGTTTGAACTTTCCTTTCTGAGGATAACGGATCCTGACTATATACTTCTTTTATGCAGAAATTTGCTGAGATCCAAATGCTCCTTGATCACAATCTGGAAGAGGCTGAGCAGAAAAACCTGGACTTCCAGCAAATGTTCCTGGCCAAGGATAAGAAGATCTCTTCCCTTGAGAAGGAGGTGAACCTGCTGCAGAAGGAGGTGGTCTTGGCTCAGATTACAGCCCAGCAGAAGAAGGCAGAGGTCGTGGAAGGGGTGAAGCTTTCTGCTACTATTGCCATGCTAAAGATCAAGCTGCAAATGGCCAAGGAGGCTGAGGATCCTGCTTTTGACAGGTCTGACTGGGACCAGGAGGCTTGGAGACAGAGGTTGGCGGAGCTGGATGATGAGGATGAAGCTGAGGAGGTCTTGGCAATTGAGGCTGGTAGCAGTGGGGTGAAGGATCCTGAGGCAGCAGGTGGTGATGGTGAAAAGGTGGTGGAAGCAGTGAAGGTTTAGGCTGCAACAATGGGCGATGATGGATTTATCTAGACGCGGCCGGAGCCCATTTTTTATGGTTTTTTGGTTTTTGTTTAATGGTGTTTTGAACAATGATGGTCTGTAACTAAACAATAGTATTTAGGTTTAAGGATCATGGATCCTGGGGACAATAGGGGGTAGCAAAGGTGGATGGGTCCTTCTGTTTGTGGAGGATGAAGCCTTTGATGCCCCTCATCTTTTGATTTCCTGCATGACTCAGAACTTTTTAGTATGGACACCCTTTATCTACCCCAGCGGACGGGCCACGTATTGCTGGTAGATGCTTAGGGTAGATAATTTTGACAACCTTTGAAGGGTTTAAGTTTGATTAATAAATATAACCTTTAACTTTTGGCTATCTTGGTGTTGTTCTTTTTGCGTATATTTACATTTCAATTGTTATTGCATAACTTCTTAGATTTACAAGTTATCAGTGAAGGTATAAAAATTAGTTTATGTCAAAAGTTTAGGATATGATCAAGGATCAAATATCCTATAATCGAAAAGTTTAAAAAGCAAGTTAACTTTATGATCATACATCCTGTTGTCAAAGAATAAGGGTAAAATATTAATAAACCAAGAATTAAGTTAAAGTAAATAAGGATCAAACCAGAGAATCCAAGTTAGGATCCTATATCCATAATGAATATAATTGCAACACTCATAAGACAAACCCTTGTGGAAAGTTAGGATCCAGGATCCTTAACTGTTTAGCTTTAGAATCCTGAAATGAGAAATAACTTGGGACTAAGCCAACCTATAAAAGAAAGAATTAGTGTCTGGGGATAAGCCCAACAATCTGGGGACAAGCCCAAAAAACTGGGGACAAGCCCTAAAAAATGGGGACAAGCCCAAAGGATCTTGTGTGAATTGGAGTATGGCCCTTACTGGCGACTATCCAAACTTAGTGACATGAAGATGCCAAAACCTTAGCTAACGTGAAAACGTTAGAAACCTTAGGAACGGATGTATGGTACGTCTACCATTATACTTAGGATCCTGAATACAGCCAGTACAATGAAATTGTCAGCCCCTGAAGCGGGTACTGGTCCCATTGCCTTTAACTGCACCAGGATAATCGTGCGCTACTGGCGAAGGTGTTAGAACCTGATTCGTAGAAGGTATACCTTAAACTGGGGACAAGCCCAAAAAAAACTGGGGATAAACCCATAAAACTGGGGGCAAGCCCATAAAACTTAGGAGACTTCTGTGGATACTTGATCCTTTGTCAAAGATGCACCCACTTCTGCAAAACTCAGAACTTAATGAAAAAGGATAAAGGATACTGGATCCTTCTCCTTGTAATCAAATAAATTAAAGGATTAGGTAAATTAGAATCAAATCATTACTAGAATGAGGATCATATATCCTCTAAGGATCCTTTGTGTATACCGGACATGAGGATGATTAAGAATCCTGGATCCTTCTTACATGAAGTTTCTTTTTAAATGGACAACATTCCAAGCTATTGGTAGCAAATCACCTTCCATTGTTAATAACCGATATGCCCCCTTTCCTGCCTCAGCTTCAATAAGATAGGGGCCTTCCCACTTTGGTGCTAACTTGCCATCAGCAGGATTTGTGGTATTTTGGAATACTTTCCTCAACACCATGTCACCAACTTAAAACTTTCTGATCCTGACATTCTTGTTATAAGCTCTAGCCATCCTTTGTTGATAGCTAGCCAATCTTATCCTTGCCAAATCCCTGAGTTCTTCTATGGTATCCAAGTCTTGAACCAAGTTTTCAGCATGTCCTTCAGGATCACGGATGCTTGTTCTTGCAGTAGGGACTACCATCTCTGTAGGGATCACTGATTCAGCTCCAAACACTAAAGAAAATGGAGTTTGGCCAGTAGCATTATTGGGAGTTGTTCTATCAGCCCATAACACATAAGGTAGCTCTTCTTCCCATTTTCCCTTCTTGGATCCAAGTTTCTTCTTCAAGTTATTAATGATGATCTTGTTGGATGATTCTGCTTGACCATTAGCTTGTGGGTGAACTGGTGTTGATGTTATCATCTTAATCCCCCAACTGTCATTAAAGTTAGTAGTTCTACTCCCAATAAATTGGTATCCATTATCACAAACAATTTCAGAAGGAATACCAAATCTGGTAATAATGTTTCTTTTAATAAAGGATATCACTTCTTTTTCTCTGACTTGTGCAAATGCTTCAACTTCTATCCATTTGGAAAAGTAACCTGTCATAGCAAGCATAAACACTTTTGCTCATGGTGCTTTTGGAAGTTTACCAACTATATCCATTCCCCATCTCATGAATGGCCAAGAAGAGGATATAGGATGTAGGAGCTCTGCTGGTTGATGAAGGATATTGCTATGTCTTTGACAAGCATCACATTTCTTGGCATAATCCACAGAATCCTTCTTCATTGTAGGCCAATAGTATCCTGTCCTAAGGATCCTTGAAAACAGTGCTCTGCCCCCAGTGTGGTTTCCACAATCTCCTTCATGGAAATCCTTCAGGACTTCTTGGATTTCAGGATCCTTGATGCACCTTAGATATGTACATGTAAGAGATCGTTTATATAACATGTTATTTAGTATTGTAAATTGAGATACCTTGACTTTGAAAGCTCTGGGATTTTCCCCTGTAGGAATCTCTCCATGTTGTATATATCTTAGAATTGGAAGGATCCAGGATCCTGAATGTAACTGTGCACCATCACTAGGTATGATTGCAGAATCCTCCACTATTTCCATAGCTGTATGTTCCTCAATAGAAGGATTCAAGATATGGATAATGGGAATTTTAATATCCTCTGGAATCTTCAATGATGATCCAAGGTTGGCTAAAGCATCAGCTTCTGCATTTTCTTCCCTGGGTACCTGTGTCAAACTAAAAGAAACAAAAGAGTCTGCCAATTTCTTGACTATCTCTAGATATTTGATTAGTCTTTCACCTATAACAGCATAAGAACCATTAAAGTGGTTAGTGATTAATAAAGAATCTACATGTACCTCAAGATACCTGATCCTCATATGCTTGGCAATTTGCAAACCAGCTATTAAGGCTTCATATTCAGCCTCATTGTTAGTAGTTTGAAACTCACTTATGTCCCCCTGTGACGATTGTAGTAGTATGCCTAGTCCAGTTCCTTTGACATTAGAGACCCCATCTGTGAAGAGTATCCAAGGATCCTTAGTCTCTTCAAGCTGTTGAACTTACAATTCAGCTTCCCTTTGTAGATCACTACTGAAATCAGCCACAAAGTCAGCCAAGGCCTGAGATTTAATGGCAGTTCTTGGTTTATATCTGATATCATAAGCACTAAGCTTGACTGCCCATTTTGCCATCCTTCCTGACATTTCAGGTTTCCTGAGAACATTCTTAATTGGAAAGTTGGTTTTAACAATAATAGCATGTGTTTCAAAATAATGGCGTAGTTTAGTAGATGCCATAATTAAAGCAAGGATAAGTTTTTCTAAATGAGAATACATGGATTCAGCATCAAGCAAACTTTTACTTACATAATATACAGGATGTTGTGTACCTTCATGATCCTTAACAAGGACTGCACTTACTGCTTTAGAAGAGACTGCCAAATATAAGGATAATATATCCCCTTTTTCTGGTTTCATTAATGCTGGGGCTGAGGATATGTAATCCTTGAGGGCCTTGAGAGCATTTTCATGCTTTTCAGTCCACTCAAATTTCTTGTTCTTTCTCAAAATGTCATAGAATTCCTTGCATTTCTCTGATGACTTTGAGATGAACATGTTCAAGGCTGCGATCCTTCCTGTCAATCTTTGCACATCCTTGGCATTGGCAGGAGACTTGATATTCACAATCGCATTGATTTGCTCTGGACTTGCCTCTATCCCTCTTTTTGTCACCATGTACCCTAGAAACTTGCCAGCTTTCACACCAAAGTGGCACTTGGAAGGATTCAATTTCATATTGTATTTATCAAGGATATCATATGCTTCCTCTAAATCTCTAAGGTGATCCTCAGCTTTCTTGGACTTAACCACCATGTCATCAATATAGACTTCCATTGTGTGTCCAATTTGTTCTTTAAACATCATATTAACTAGCCTTTGGTAGGTAGCACCTGCATTTCTTAGTCCAAAGGGCATAGCAATATAACAATAGATACCAGTAGGGGTCATAAAGGCTGTATCCTTTTGATCAGATGGTTCCATCTGAATTTTTTGGAATCCAAATGAAGCATCCATGAAAGTCAACAACTCATGACGCGCAGTAGCATCCACCATGGAGTCAATGTGGGGTAATGGGAAAGGATCCTTGGGACATGCCTTGTTTAAATCAGTGAAATCGACACATACCCTCCACTTTCCATTTTTCTTTTGAACAACAACCACATTGGCTAACCATCTTGGATACTTAACCTCCCTAATCATACCTGCTCTGAGCAGTTTGTCTACCTCCTCCTGGATGATGGCCTTCCTCTCAGGTGCAAACTTTCTCCTTTTTTGATGTATGGGTTTGAACGACCTGTCAATGCCAAGTTTATGACTAATAATATCTTTGGAAATACATGTCATGTCCTCATGCTTCCAGGAAAAGGTAGTTTTTCTTCTCTTTAGGAAGGATACTAGATCCTTTTCAATATTGTTGAGGATCCCAGATCCTATAAAAACTTTGGATTCAGGATCCCGAGGATCCATCAGGATATCTTTGACACCTGTTCTCTTGCCTCCAGGACATCTCTTGGAGGGTACTTTAATTGCTATTGCTCCTTAGGTCTTGAGGCTGGTTTCATTGATGAAGTGTAACAATTTTTAGCTTCCTGTTGGTCACTTTCTATCTTCACCACGCCCCATGGAGTAGGGAGTTTGACACATTGATGATATGTAGATGGAACTGCTTTCATGTCATGTATCCATGGCCTGCCAAGGATAAAATTGCAACAGGATAAGCAATCTATAACACAAAATTTTTGAAAAGAATTAACTCCCTCGATGTAAATGGGAAGTTTAATATCCCCCAATGTGTTCTTGGTTTCTCCACTGAATCCCACAAGAACTGATGATCTTGGGATAATTTCTGATTTAGGGATATTCATCTTTTTGAGGACATCAAGTTGAATGATGTTCACTAAGCTTCCTCCATCTATGAGAATCATGCGAACAAAATGGTTAGATATAAATAAAGTAATAACAAGACCATCGTGATGAGGATCCTGAATATCGACACGATCGTCCTCATCAAAGGATATAACTTTCTCCTGTGTAAGGATCGATGTTCGAATGGGTCTGTCCCCATTATCCATCTTCGTTTCTTTAGCATGCCTCTTTGCTGCTGAAAAAGAAGTGCCACATATGTCTGATCCACCAGATATGAAGTTGATAATTTGTGCATCAGCAAGAGGAGTAGGAGCTCTTTCTGGAATCTTTTAAGGATCCTGGATCCATGACTTTTTCCTTCCAAACAGCTCCTTCAAATGCCCTTTGCTTAACAAATAACCAATCTCTTTACTGAGTGCTATGCATTCATCAGTGAGATGACCGAAATCTTCATGATAGGCACACCATTTGGATTTGTCTTTTGTGACAGCTGGCTTATCATTCTTTCTGGGCCATCTTGCTTTTTCACCTAGATTCTGCATTGCAAGAATTAGTTCATTATTGTCAACAGCAAAGAAATATTCAGAAATGGGTGGATAATCTTCATCATCCTCCTCTTGCTCCACTGCATGCACATTTTGATTATCAGACTTGTTGTATGATTTAGACTTGTTGTTCCTGAAGTAGGATCCTTGCTTTTCCTGCTTTGAGGATCCTGACAGCCTTTCTTA
This sequence comes from Helianthus tuberosus, assembly GCA_030545235.1. Taxonomy (NCBI): domain Eukaryota; kingdom Viridiplantae; phylum Streptophyta; class Magnoliopsida; order Asterales; family Asteraceae; genus Helianthus; species Helianthus tuberosus. Next base: position 186,248,241 of record CM060444.1, read on the forward strand.
GATCCTTTTATCATCCACTAATCAGATTAATCTAAGGGCCATGGTTCTAACTTCATCAAGGTTCCTGCAAGGGGTCATGACAAGATCATCATACAACTGTGAATCCTTAAGTAAACCCATTTTGAAGGCTTCTACAGCCGTAGCAATATATAACAACCCTCCTGAATTTTTCTGACGCCCTAATATATTTTAAAATACCCCTATATGCCTTAAAATACACCATGTATGTGAAAACCGAGCCCAAAATATGAAATATCAATAAAAATAAAATAAAATAGAAACAAAATTTTTATGTCGCTCGCGGGCCGCGTAGATCCCTTAAGGATCTTACGCAGGGCGCGACAGACCTGGATACGAGGACACACCAGAGCACGCCACGTGTCCGATACGTGTGGGGTCTAGGGCTGACTCGACAAGACTATACGGGACACGTAGTCCCTGGCGGACCACGTAATCCCCCTTCTCAACTTACACGGGCCGCGAGAAACTCGAAAAATGGCCCTATAAAGGGGGAGCTCGGGCTTCAGTCACAATTCATTCATTTCTTTTCTCTCTCAACGAAATTCTGAAGAGTAGGCATAATTATCGGGTATAATATCCCCCTAATTAACGAAGTTCTGCTCCGTTATAAGTATTATAACCCCGGTTACGTATTAGATACGCTGCCCGGTTGATCCAGGGTTCCGTAACGGCTGTCGTGGTTCTGCCCGACGTAGTCGTTGGAATGCCGTCTCGGGGAGGGTATCGTTAATATAAATAATGGGTTATTATACTAACACATGTACATTTGTGTAATTAATAGATTAACACCAGGAAACCTTAGAAGAAATCTAAGACAGCAATGTGAGTAATCCTCTTTTTGTGTAAACCTTTTTGTGAGTTTATCCTCTTTTTGTAAACCTTTTTGTAACTGTTTTTACAAAACCTTAAATATTTTACAATGTGATTAAGCAGTGATTGAGTCTTTGTAGTTCTTCAATTACTGCCGGTGTGTTGGGGTTTTGTATACAAAATGTGGAAGACGTTACCATTGGACAACGAGTTAGCCAATTGAGTAATATGACCCACCAGTCAGGATTGACAGTACTGAATGAGTAATTGTGTAGAAATAAACAATGTGATAGCTCTCAATACTGTGTTAATTGATAAAACTCTTCTTGATTAAAATGGGATTCACTCACCAATATTTCCCACTGACAAATGTTTTTAAAACATGTTTCAGGTAACAAAATGTAAGAGCCAACTAGAAGCCAGCTGAACAGCACTGAAGGCTTGGAAAAGTGGCTATAAAAGTTACCTAAATAAAAGAAGATGTTTTATTCAATAAAATAGAGATTTCTTTATAAACTTGGGTTTTATCCCAATATGTTTAAGATTATAAAAGTGTGGTATTTACTCTGATAAAACATTTCCTAACTACGGTCCTGATGAAATTTCCGCTGCCAAAATGATAAATACTGATACCACCAAGACTGATGTTCACGGCCGCCCGTTCCCAGGACAGATAAGGGGGCGGGGGTTGCGACATAAGGTGGTATCAGAGCCTTGCCACTGGTTTAAGCCAAAGAAGTGTTCTGCTGACACTTAAATTTTAAATTCTGTGTTAGGAAATAATTTATGTGATTATGTGTTTTATGTTATTTGACTATTTGTTAGTCTACAGTATGGGTAAGCAAAGAATTTCGGGCATCTATCATCAATTAGATAGTTCATCAAAAGATAAGGGAACCTCATTTCAACCAAATCCCTCAAAATGCTCAGCAGATATACTGAGGAAGGAATATTTATTCGTAAGGCACAGTCTGAGAAACCATTTACCACTAAGAAAAGAAGTTGGATTATTAGAAAAATTCGAGAGAAGATAAAGGAAATAAAGAAGTCACAACAAAAGGGAGTGATAATCAATCAGGAAATAAATGTACAAACTCAGGAAACAGGCGATAACCTACCATTGAAAAATGAATTAGATAAGCAATGGGTAAATCTCCATATGTTAGCCACTACAGAAGTAAATGCTAACTTATATTAAATAGTTGAACCACCAAATCAGGACCAACCAATAAAATTAGATCTCAACCAGAAAAACCAATATCCTTATAAACAACCTATCTCTCAACACCCTGACCCAGTACCAGCACCCATGCCACCTATGAGCCAGAAACTTTAAAAGAATTTCGCCTATTGGATAACAACTTAGTAGAGACAGGATATAGAATAAACCTTACATAAAAGCATGTTGAGCATAATACTTCTATAATCTAGATAGACTAAAATAAGTTACAGATGCATAATCACTAGTATATTTTGAATTCTAGTTGTAGTTGTAATAGACATATATATATAAAAGTCGCAATGTTCACAATTTTTAATCAACCTGTTTGTATGATTGTATCTAAATGTTTATACTAGATATTTGTCTGCGATACCCGATAAATATTCAGATAAACACTGAAATAAATCAGGAAAACTAGAATAATGAGAATAATGGAAAACCTAAGAAATAAACAATGCTATCCAACACATAATAGCACAAGAAATTTTAACGCCTTAGTATAAGCTTCAAAATAAGCTAATTATTTGTATCGATAAATTTTGATGGATGTTGGTATGCCCTGAGGATGATACCTAGAAAAGTGCAAATATGATAAATAAGCAATAACACTTGGCCACTATTATTTCTTGTTTATTTGTATTACTCGATTCTAGAATATGATCTATCATGAGAATACTAATTTCCATGTTTCATGATACCAGCTATAATGAATAATGAATTTTTCAAAATTGTAATTTAAGAAAGAATTCTAAGGATGTGATATACAATGATAATTACCTCTCCGGTAAAACCAGGTGAGATGGGGTATATGTTAATAAAATCACTCCAGCGATGTTTGACCTGTATTTTTTTTGAAACGTAAACCTGTTACATATATTGACCTTATGAATGAGGTATACATTAAATGTATGATTATATATATATATATCTATAAACTCTGATGACAAACATTATTTCGTTTAATCATCACTCTCGTAATTTGTGTGACAATATGAAGGCAGTAACTCTTTAAAATTGGGATGCCATCAAAAGTATAAGAATTCCCCTTACATTAAGAAACCTATAATTAAAAATTTAGCTAAGATAATTGAAGCACCTAAGAAAAATGCTAGAGCATTTATTCTAACTACAGATGAAACCAAGATAATTCCGGAAGTGATAACCGGTACATGTTTAGTTAATGATGTTTTTGCTAAAGTATTATTTGACTCTGGTGCGAACCAAAGTTCAATTAATACTTTATTTTGCAAATTACTCAATCAACCATTAACTAAACTCCCACAAGAATGTCTAGTAGAGACGGAAAACGGGGAAACCGTTAAGATTTATGAAATCTTGCAGGGAGCAAGAATAGAAATTCTAAATCAGAAATTTATTGCAAACCTTTACCCCATGAATTTGGCAGGATTTGATGTTGTATTAAGAATGGATTGGTTAATAGCCAATAAAGCCAGTATTTTATGTGATCAAAAGTCAATTCAAGTAAAATCACCAAAGGGTGGAAATATCACAATTAAAGGAGATAAACCTTTTAAGATCCATAAAATTCATCTCTGTGATGAAAACAACAAGTTATATAAGAAAAGGATCATTAGTGTAATTGATTTCTATAATCACTAACACTAAAGGAAAAGAACTAAAAGATATTCTAGTAGTATCTCAGTTTTCAGATGTATTTCCAGAAGAGCTACCAGGGCAACCTCCAAATAGGGAAGTTGAATTCAGAATCCATTTGATACCAGGGACAGCACCAATTGCCAAAGCACTTTACCGATTGGCACCCTCAGAAATGCAGGAACTAAAGAAACAGTTAGATGAATTGTTAGAGAAAGGATTCATACAGCCAAATTCATCGCCATGGGGAGCACCGATTTTATTCGTCAAGAAGAAAGACGGATCAATGCATATGTGCATTGACTACCGTGAATTGAATAAAGTCACGATTAAGAATCGGTATCCATTACCAAAAATAGATGATATGTTTGATCAATTGTAAGGAGCATGATTTTTCTCAAAAAAAAATCGATTTAAGGTCAGGATATCATCAATTAAAGGTACAGGAAGAGGACATTCCTAAGACCGCCTTCAAAACGAGGTATGGCCATTATGAATTTACTGTCATGCCATTTGGTTTAACCAATGCCCCAACTGCATTTATGGACATGATGAACAGTAACACCCCGAAAACGGGTTTTGTAATTAAACCCCGTTAATACTAAAGACGGGGAAAGTACCGTTAGTGGTAAAAGTAAACCGGCAAGTATTAGGAATTAATTGAATAATCCTAATATTTATTTAAAGTGAATAAGAGCTTTCAAGAAAATTGGATGATAAAAGGCCCGATTTAACGGGACTTAAAGTAAAACGGGTTACGACTTCCCGAACCTACTAAGTTAACTAGGAATAATTCTAACCTAGTTAGATAGTGACTTATGAATGGGATAAAACACTTAAATTATGAACTAAGGAAAATGGAGGGGCCAAACTTGTTAAACTTGAAACTTGATTTATTAAAAAAAACAAGAATTAAAACAAACCAAACACCCACTTTGGGGGTGTCTGGTCGAACAAAGAAGCAGGGGGCGACATGGGTTTCTTCAAACCCTAAAATCCTCACAAAACTCACAAAATTGGAGCCTCTAATCAAGTCTAAATCGAATTTCAAGCACAAATTCATGAACACCTAGTTGAAAGGATCATAAGGTATGTAAAATTGTGATGTTTTGATCCATCTTAAATTCTAGGTTATTTGTAAGAAACTGAAATTGAGCTTGATTAGGTCATGCATGGATGAATCTTGAAGTAATATTATGTCTAGGAGTAAACCCTAGTCATTTATTTGTTAAATTGATGTTCATGATTGTGAATTCATGATCATACTTTCATGTGTCAAGTGGGTTTTGGAGAATTATGTTAAACACTAGGATTATCCTTGTTAACTTGGTGTATTAGAGCTCTATGAAGCAAATCCAGATTTGTTGGTATGAAGATTTGTCATGATCATGTAAAAAAAAGAATGTTTAAATCTTGGTTAAATAGTTAGTCATGAGCTTTATTTCTAGTAGTAAAAATATCATGCTCATAAGGTGTTCGATGTAATGCCTAAGTGAAATTGGGTACCTACTAGTTCATATGAAGAACTTGATTATATAAGGTGTCATGATGAATGCTAGTGATATGATGAACGGGTCTCACTTAAAGATGAGAACCCATAGTTCTTGTGAAATGAATGAATAAATTAGTCTTGATAATCGCTTGAACTAACTAAAGTGATTAAAATGTGATAAACGGGGTTAGAACTTTGGTTAAAACGGTGGTCTAAAGATAACGCCTACCGGGTAATTAAAGAATGCTAAAACTAGTTGATGAACTCGAATATGCAATTAGTATACTAATGGGCATTTGACTTTTAAAAAGTCAAACTGACCTACGATGTGATGAATGATAATTAGACATAGAAAATAAGTGAGGTGGAATAGTCGTGATTGTTAATGACTAATTTAACCGCCTTGTAAATGATTGACAATAGTTTGACGCGTAACAAGCTAGGTGAAAGCTTGGAGGAGGGAGCGGGTCAAACGGAGCAAGTACGGAAAGAAAAGCGTGGCGTGGATGCGAGGTAAGTGTAATTTACACACTTATGTAGAATACTCGTTTATTCGATACGTTGTAAACGTGATAACGATAATATTGGAAATATGGATTTTTGTTAAGATTACCTTGTAGTATAATCTAATAATGAGGGAAAAAGGGCAAAAATGGAAATTGGTCAAGTGTCGACTAATGTAAATCAAGGTTAAAAGGATACCCATGGCGTAAGCCAAAATGGGTTGAATTTGTAAGAAAAGAGTGTAAAAGAAAAAGGGTATGGTAATAAAATCCGGGATGGGATGGATGTATGAATTGGAAATAAAAAACGATGTTTTTGATTAAATAGATAATGTTGGGTATATAGTCCAAACAGGTCGAATGGTGGTAATAACACCATTTGACAATATCGACTAATGTGGTTGTCAAGTCTTATGTTAACAGGACCGATTAGCAAATCGGATAATTGCGTCACCATTGATGGTGTGATAATGAAAACGAGGTATAAATCGGGTCTACTTGTTGATCCGGGCCAGGTACGCATAATTATGTTGTAGTTAAAAGTGCTATTTTGGTCAAATAATTTGAGAGAGAGTCCTTCATCATAAAAGGACTAAAATCGACCAAAACGCCCTTGTAGGCTAAATGGAACAAACGACCCTTAAAGGTTGTTTGGAAACGAGTTTTATGACTAGGTAAATACTTAGAATAAGTATAGAAGCTGAAAGAGGTATTATATTAGCCAAATGGCAATATTTGAGTTTTTGTCATAAAATAATGATTCGAGAGGTAAAATTTGGTTTATATTGATCACCAAATTAAACCTAGCTTAAATACAGTTGTGGTGGGAGATTATAGGATAAGAAATGTGGTAATGGGATGCTAGAAGCAATCGAACGCTATTTTAGGCTCGAAAGTGCTTAAATACCCTTAACGGGTCAAAATAAGCATACGAGAGTAAATGGGTTTAAATTGTGTAATAAACCTGTGATTAGAACCTAATATGGTATATAACATTAATTTGAAGAAGTGTAGGTGATATAGGAATCAAACAAATATGTTTGTTTGATAAAATGCATAAACGGGTAAAATTCGATAAAAGGATAACGAGTCGAAGGCTTGAAAGTCTCAAAATTTATTTATGTTGGATGTTGGATTTTAACTCCATATGATGAAGAATTAAATTACGGATGCGTAGGAAAAAGAATCGGGTAAAACGGATTAAAAACGAGTGAGTTATGCTCGTTTCGGTGAAATCGGGTTAAGCTGGGAACGTACAGCAACTGTTAAAGCAGCATTCTGCTGAAAAGGGGGCTAGGCGTCACGCGACGCCCCTTGGCGTCACGCGACGCCCCCTAATTCAGAGAAAATGTTATTTTTTTTGTTGTTTGACCCATGGCACGTGTTTAAACTTATTAGTTGACTATCAAAACTAACTTTTAAGTTGATTTTGATCTTAGGTGATGTTGGGCATGCTACGGATGACGATCAAGCAGCTACGAAGAACCGAACACACGAGATTAAAGCTTCCGCACGGCGTTACGTCATAACCTTTAAATGGCGAACTTATTTATATTATATTGAAAACTTTTAAGTTGTAAAAGTTTTAAATTAATCGTATTTTCTAAGGATACTTAACCGTAATTACATATTTATTTTCGTTATTTGCACGAAAACCTTTAAGATAATAACAAGGGTGTAACAAGTTGGTAATCAGAGCTCAAGGTTGTTGACAAATGTGTTCGGTTCGAGGCTTGATCGCATATCCGGTAAGTACATGTATGTTAATAGTTTAGCATGCTAAAGTGTTGTAAACAACACATAGGGCTATCGTGTGATACACGTTACCCCAATTAAAATGATTGATATAGTTGATGAAAATACGCGCGTTGACGCGTATAGTAGAAAATGCCTTGTATTATAATACGGGCGATTATTGAAGTTGACGTTACTAACTTTTGTGAATGTTTTAATTGAAGGACACTCGCGCTTGAAGACGACGAGAGTCAAACGAATTGTGGATATGATGATGGAACGGTCCGAGATATGGCAAGGAGAGCATAATCATCAAGGACCTAAATCGCGTAACGATCGCAAATAAGTAATGGCAAGAAAGCCCGTTAAGGCAAGCATTACCAGGTGCACATTTTAAATATAATTGCACAAATAGTAATATGCAACAAATATGTAGAAATTGAAAGTTGCATATGTAGATTAAAAACTTGGAAAAACCCGAATAGAAAATGTATTCGGGATATTGTTTCCAAGAGAAACAAATAGAGGCATTAATTACATAGGGCGTGATGTGAAAACTATAAAAAGGTCATGCGTGTCATGTGTTAATCGCTTACTCTGGCCAAGTAAGTAGTGGCATATGATACCATGAACTTCTTATAGCGGACACATTTACATCCGATGTAGTAAGGACGGGGTGAATGGGACAAAAAAAAAGTACCCAAATGAAACAAATGAACAAAATAGTTGAAAATAATGTAAACGCACAGCCGGGTGACGGAAGCGTATTACATTAGGATAATGAGCCCGATAGAAGGGAAAATGATTAATGTAAAGGATGATATAAATGAATGATCAGAAGAAAATTCACGAAAATAAGTCATCTTGGACGAAAGGGCCATGGTGAACAAAACGGGCAAGTAAAACCAAAGTATAGATGACCGCCGGGTCATAAAAACAAAGGTGTTGCCCACATGAAAAAGATAATCAAGGTTGTTAACTTTAGTCGTAGTAAAGCAAGGATAATGATGATAATCGTCACTCATAATTAATGAGGCCGCCAATGGTGGTCACGTAAAGAATAAAAGACATGGTCGAATAAAAGCGACGGATTTCGCTAAGATGACCAAGTAAATCGAAACAAAGTCTTAATGCATACCGGAAGGGGGTGCAATGATAACGATTTCGGTAAAACACCCGGTTGATGGGTAAGGAATTAAACGCATGCGTAGACTGAGAAACAGGAACGCGAAATAGAAAGTCAAAAGACTCGGAATATGAGTCATGACTAAAAGATGACAAGAATTTTCGCAAACATAAATTTTGGTAATTACGTTCAACCATTTCAAAGTTGGACGGGTCAAATAAAGAATGAAGTTTAACTTTGATAAGTGATGAAAATTCACCCAAAATGAGTCAAACGAGTCAATTAAGGAATAACGCTTAATATAATAGGAAAACGCAAACCGGTGAAACCAGAAAGCTAAAAACAATAAGATAGAAGGACCCGGGTAATGGGTTATAAAGGAGTATAAGTATGAACCGGGTAACGGTAAGCGTAGGACAAACTGACGTGTAAATGACGTTAGAAGTCGTAAAGTCGGAAAGATAGTCCGAAAGTAAATAAATGAAACCTTAGACTACGGTCAAGGTCAACTAAAGCTCAAAAGCAAAATTAAATGATTCCAAACATAACAAAGGATGCTTTAAAGCTATATATGTATAAATAGACAATTGAATAAAGACTAGAGTAAAAGATGATCTACGAGATCATCATAACCTACGGGATATTAAATAGTGTAAAGGTTTACGGGGCCAAAATGACCCACGGGTCATGAATTGAAGCAAAGGGATCATAAGGGCCTCGTCTTAAAAAGATGAAAGCTTAAGGAAATAGCCTACGAGGTTAAGTGAAGGAACCTACGGGTCAATAATGTAAGGTGAGGGAACTTGTTACGATTCCCCGCGTAAAACGAGAACGAAAAACAATAAATTATGGGTTGTCAATTTCCTTGATATGAGTAATTGACATAGTTAAAGAGAAAAACGTTAGACTAAAATTCAGTTTTAGTAAGAAATAACATTTTTACAAATATAAACTCTGATAGGAAATTGAATAGTAAGCATGAAAGATTCAAGTCTTGACGCTGATAGGCGCAAGACGATATATTCGAAAAGTGATCTTTTCGAAAATGAAAGGTTGATATAAATTAAACATGACGTGACACGATCACGGTCAAGAAATGCAATGTGAAATGGAATCACATTATAACCAAGCGAGCGGTAAAAAGTAACTGGACTAATAAGTCTAGTTAGTGAGACCGGTTAAGGCCATTTAAGTAAATTTGGATGTTTGTAAGCGGTGGATTCGGTATAACTGAACCGAATAAATGAATTTGAAAACAAAAGAAATTGTTGCTAAAAGTGAAAGATTTCACTAAAGACCTTTAAACGGGTCAAAGTAACGGATCCGTAAAGGATTCGATAGTATATGAAAGTGATGAATATCGCTAAGTAACTAAACTAGTGGAAATAACGAGATTACGTTATTTCGAGTTGTACTATGTCGTAGGAGATATGTAGACGAATAATAACAAAAAAAAAGATGTTACCATATTTTTCTGGTAATACTAACAATTGGATAAAAGTATAAGTAATGTTTAAAAGAATTCTCGGCTCAAATACATTGAGTTAAAACTCAATGAATTATGTAAGAAAAGGTTTCGAGGACGAAACCTCTTTAAGGAGGGTAGACTTGTAACACCCCGAAAACGGGTTTGGTAATTAAACCCCGTTAATACTAAAGACGAGGAAAGTACCGTTAGTGGTAAAAGTAAACCGGCAAGTATTTGGAATTAATTGAATAATCCTAATATTTATTTAAAGTGAATAAGAGCTTTCAAGAAAATAGGATGATAAAAGGCCCGATTTAACGGGACTTAAAGTAAAACGGGTTACGACTTCCCGAACCTACTAAGTTAACTAGGAATAATTCTAACCTAGTTAGATAGTGACTTATGAATGGGATAAAACACTTAAATTATGAACTAAGGAAAATGGAGGGGCCAAACTTGTTAAACTTTAAACTTGATTTATTAAAAAAAAACAAGAATTAAAACAAACCAAACACCCACTTTGGGGGTGTCTGGTCGAACAAAGAAGCGGGGGGCGACATGGGTTTCTTCAAACCCTAAAATCCTCACAAAACTCACAAAATTGGAGCCTCTAATCAAGTCTAAATCGAATTTCAAGCACAAATTCATGAACACCTAGTTGAAAGGATCATAAGGTATGTAAAATTGTGATGTTTTGATCCATCTTAAATTCTAGGTTATTTGTAAGAAACTGAAATTGAGCTTGATTAGGTCATGCATGGATGAATCTTGAAGTAATATTATGTCTAGGAGTAAACCCTAGTCATTTATTTGTTAAATTGATGTTCATGATTGTGAATTCATGATCATACTTTCATGTGTCAAGTGGGTTTTGGAGAATTATGTTAAACACTAGGATTATCCTTGTTAACTTAGTGTATTAGAGCTCTATGAAGCAAATCCAGATTTGTTGGTATGAAGATTTGTCATGATCATGTAAAAAAAAAGAATGTTTAAATCTTGGTTAAATAGTTAGTCATGAGATTGATTTCTAGTAGTAAAAATATCATGCTCATAAGGTGTTCGATGTAATGCCTAAGTGAAATTGGGTACCTACTAGTTCATATGAAGAACTTGATTATATAAGGTGTCATGATGAATGCTAGTGATATGATGAACGGGTCTCACTTAAAGATGAGAACCCATAGTTCTTGTGAAATGAATGAATAAATTAGTCCTGATAATCGCTTGAACTAACTAAAGTGATTAAAATGTGATAAACGGGGTTAGAACTTTGGTTAAAACGGTGGGCTAAAGATAACGCCTACCGGGTAATTAAAGAATGCTAAAACTAGTTGATGAACTCGAATATGCAATTAGTATACTAATGGGCATTTGACTTTTAAAAAGTCAAACTGACCTACGATGTGATGAATGATAATTAGACATAGAAAATAAGTGAGGTGGAATAGTCGTGATTGTTAATGACTAATTTAACCGCCTTGTAAATGATTGACAATAGTTTGACGCGTAACAAGCTAGGTGAAAGCTTGGAGGAGGGAGCGGGTCAAACGGAGCAAGTACGGAAAGAAAAGCGTGGCGTGGATGCGAGGTAAGTGTAATTTACACACTTATGTAGAATACTCGTTTATTCGATACGTTGTAAACGTGATAACGATAATATTGGAAATATGGATTTTTGTTAAGATTACCTTGTAGTATAATCTAATAATGAGGGAAAAAGGGCAAAAATGGAAATTGGTCAAGTGTCGACTAATGTAAATCAAGGTTAAAAGGATACCCATGGCGTAAGCCAAAATGGGTTGAATTTGTAAGAAAAGAGTGTAAAAGAAAAAGGGTATGGTAATAAAATCCGGGATGGGATGGATGTATGAATTGGAAATAAAAAACGATGTTTTTGATTAAATAGATAATGTTGGGTATATAGTCCAAACAGGTCGAATGGTGGTGATAACACCATTTGACAATATCGACTAATGTGGTTGTCAAGTCTTATGTTAACATGACCGATTAGCAAATCGGATAATTGCGTCACCATTGATGGTGTGATAATGAAAATGAGGTATAAATCGGGTCTACTTGTTGATCCGGGCCAGGTACGCATAATTATGTTGTAGTTAAAAGTGCTATTTTGGTCGAATAATTTGAGAGAGAGTCCTTCGTCATAAACGGACTAAAATTGACCAAAACGCCCTTGTAGGCTAAATGGAACAAACGACCCTTAAAGGTTGTTTAGAAACGAGTTTTATGACTAGGTAAATACTTAGAATAAGTATAGAAGCTGAAAGAGGTATTATATTAGCCAAATGGCACTATTTGAGTTTTTGCCGTAAAATAATTATTCGAGAGGTAAAATTTGGTTTATATTGATCACCACATTAAACCTACCTTAAATACAGTTGTGGTGGGAGATTATAGGATAAGAAATGTGGTAATGGGATGCTAGAAGCAATCAAACGCTATTTTTGGCTCGAAAGTGCTTAAATACCCTTAACGGGTCAAAATAAGCATACGAGAGTAAATGGGTTTAAATTGTGTAATAAACCTGTGATTAGAACCTAATATGGTATATAACATTAATTTGAAGAAGTGTAGGTGATATAGGAATCAAACAAATATGTTTGTTTGATAAAATGCATAAACGGGTAAAATTCGATAAAAGGGTAACGAGTCGAAGGCTTGAAAGTCTCAAAATTTATTTATGTTGGATGTTGGATGTTGGATTTTAACTCCATATGATGAAGAATTAAATTACGGACGCGTAGGAAAAAGAATCGGGTAAAACGGATTAAAAACGAGTGAGTTATGCTCGTTTCCGTGAAATCGGGTTAAGCTGGGAACGTACAGCAACTGTTAAAGCAGCATTCTGCTGAAAAGGGGAGTAGGGGTCACGCGACACCCCCTAATTCGGAAAAATGTTATTTTTTTTGTTATTTGACCCATGGCACGTGTTTAAACTTATTAGTTGACTATCAAAACTAACTTTTAAGTTGGTTTTGATCTTAGGTGATGTTGGGCATGCTACGGATGACGATCAAGCAGCTACGAAGAACCGAACACACGAGATTAAAGCTTCCGCACGGCGTTACGTCATAACCTTTAAATGGCGAACTTATTTATATTATATTGAAAACTTTTAAGTTGTAAAAGTTTTAAATTACTCGTATTTTCTAAGGATACTTAATCGTAATTACATATTTATTTTCGTTATTTGCACGAAAACCTTTAATATAATAACAAGGGTGTAACATGAACCGAATATGTAAGCCATATTTGGATAAATTCATAATTATCTTTATAGATGATATTCTTATTTATTCTAAGAGCAAAGAGGAACATGCAAAGCATTTGCACGCACTTCTATGTTTATTAAGAAAAGAAAAGCTTTATGCTAAATTTCGAAGTGTGAGTTTTTGTTAGAACAGATACAATTTCTTGGACACCTAGTTAATCATAAAGGAATTCATGAGGATCCTACCAAGATCGAAGAAATTACCAAATGGAAAACGCCTAAGCCACCAACCGAGGTTAGAAGTTTCTTAGGATTGGCCGGTTATTATAGAAGATTTATTCGAGATTTTTCTAGAATAGCCATTCCCTTAACTAAGTTAACCTGTAAATCCGTTAAGTTTGAATGGGGACCAAAACAAAGAGAAGCATTTAGAATCCTTAAGCAAAGATTAACCCATGCACCCATACTAGCGTTACCAGAAGGAACTGAAGATTTTGTAATCTATTGTGACGCTTCTAAGTTAGGTTATGGATATGTGTTGATGCAACGTCAAAAGGTTATAGCTTACGCTTCTAGACAACTTAAGAATCATGAAGAGAATTATTCAACCCATGATTTAGAACTAGGAGCCATAATTTTTGCCCTTAAGATTTGGAGACATTACCTATATGGTAGTAAGTTTACCATTTTCACAGACCATAAGAGTTTAAGGTATGTCTTTGGGCAAAAGGAATTAAATATAAGACAAAGACGCTGGATGGAGATGCTTAGTGATTATGATTGTGATATCCAGAATCATGCAGGAAAGGCAAATGTAGTTGCTGATGCTTTAAGCCGAAAGTATCATGAAAAGTCAAAAAGAGTACGTTATCTTAAATTAAATCTACAAGTATATTTAAATGATCGAATTAGAAAGGCACAAGAATCAGTAATCAAGGATGATACTGAAAATTTAAAAGGAATGATTAAGGAATTAGAACAAGGAATAGATGGAATTTGGAGATTCCATCAGAAAAGGATGTGGATACCTAAATTAGGAAACCTACGTTACCGTATATTAGAAGAAGTCCATAAGTCTAAGTATACGATGCATCCTGGAAGTGATAAGATGTATCAGGACTTAAGAAAGAATTTCTGGTGGATAGGAATGAAAAATGATATAGCAGCATATGTTGCAAAGTGTTTAACCTGTTAACAAGTCAAAGCTGAACATCAGAAACCTTCAGGTTTATTGCAACAGTTAGAAATGCCAGTTGGAAATGAGAATTAATAACAATGGATTTTGTTACTAAATTACCCAAAACCAGGAAAGGTAATGATACAATCTGGGTGATTTTAAACAGGCTAACCAAGTCAGCTCATTTCCTACCGATGAAGGAAACTTTCAGTATGGAACAATTAGCTAAATTATATATAAATGAAATAGTTTCTTTACATGGAATTCCTCTATCAATTGTTTCTGACAGAGATAGTCGTTTTACCTCTCATTTTTGGACAAGTTTCCAAAAAGCAATGGGAACCAAGTTGAATCTAAGCACAACTTATCATCCTCAAACAGACGGACAAAGCGAAAGGGCAATTCAGACAATGGAAGACATGCTTTGAGCTTGTGTAATTGATTTCGGAGGTAATTAGGACGATCATTTACCATTGATAGAATTTTCTTATAATAATAGTTATCACACAAGTATCAATGCTGCACCATTCGAAGCACTTTATGGACGAAAGTGCCGAACGCCAGTCTGTTGGGCAGAAGTTGGAGAAAAGCAACTATCTGAACCTGAGATAGTACAAGAAACAACAGACAAGATCATTCAAGTCAAGGAACGACTGAAAGCAGCACGTGATCGACAAAAAAGTTATGCTGATAACAGACGAAAGCCGTTGGAATTTCAAGTAGGAGATAAAGTGTTATTAAAAGTCTCTCCTTGGAAAGGAGTGGTAAGATTCATGAAAAGGGGAAAACTAAGCCCCAGGTATGTTGGACCTTTTGAGATTATTAGAAGAATAGGACCTGTAGCCTATCAACTACAACTGCCAGAGGAAATGGCAGGAATACATGATGTATTTCATGTATCTAATCTCAAGAAGTCTTTAGCTGATGAATCACTCGTAGTACCTCTTAAGGATATAGAGGTAAATGAGTAGTTAAAATTTGTAGAGAGGCCTCTACAAATTGAAGATAGGAAAGTTACGAACCTCAAGCACAAGAGATTAGTTCTGGTCTAAGTGATGTGGGACTCCAAAAGAGGACCAGAATACACATGGGAGCTTGAATCAGAAATGCAAAGAAAATATCCACACTTGTTCCAGTAGATCTCGAGGACGAGCTCTAAAACAAGGTGGGGAGGATATAACAACCCTCCTGAATTTTTCTGACGCCCTAATATATTTTAAAATACCCCTATATACCTTAAAATACACCCCGTATATGAAAACCGAGCCCAAAATATGAAATATCATTAAAAATAATATAAAAAGAAAATTTTTATATCGCTCGCGGGCCGCGTAGATCCCTTAAGGATCTTACGCGGGACGCGACAGACCTGGATACGAGGACACACCAGAGCACGCCACATGTCCGACGCGTGTGGGGTCTAGGGCTGACTCTGCAAGCCTATACGGGACACGTAGTCCCTGGCGGGCCGCGTAATCCCCCTTCTCAACTTACGCGGGCAGCGAGAAACTCGAAAATGGCCCTATAAAGGGGGAGCTCGGGCTTCAATCACAATTCGTTCATTTCTTTTCTCTCTCAACGAAATTCTGAATAGTAGGCATAATTATCGGGTATAATATCCATCTAATTAACGAAGTTCTGCTCCGTTGTAAGTATTATAACCCCGGTTACGTATTAGATACGCTGCCCGATTGATCCAGGGTTCCGTAACGGCTGTCGTGGTTTTGCCCGACGTAGTCGTTGGAATGCCGTCTCGGGGAGGGTATTGTTAATATAAATAATGGGTTATTATACTAACACATGTACATTTGTGTAATTAATAGATTAACACCAGGAAACCTTAGAAGAAATCTAAGACAGTAATGTGAGTAATCCTCTTTTTGTGTAAACCTTTTTGTGAGTTTATCCTCTTTTTGTAAACCTTTTTGTAATTGTTTTTACAAAACCTTAAATATTTTACAATATGATTAAGCAGTGATTGAGTCTTTGTAGTTCTTCAATTACTGCCGGTATGTTGGGGTTTTGTATACAAAATGTGGAAGACGTTACCATTGGACAACGAGTTAGTCAATTGAGTAATATGACACACCAGTCAGGATTGATAGTACTGAATGAGTAATTGTGTAGAAATAAACAATGTGATAGCTCTCAATACTGTGTTAATTGATAAAACTCTTCTTGATTAAACTGGGATTCACTCACCAGTATTTCCCATTGACAAATGTTTTTAAAACATGTTTCAGGTAACAAAATGTAAGAGCCAACTAGAAGCCAGCTGAACAGCACTGAAGGCTTGGAAAAGTGGCTATAAATGTTACCTAAATAAAAGAAGATGTTTTATTCAATAAAATGGAGATTTCTTTATAAACTTGGGTTTTATCCCAATATGTTTAAGATTATAAAAGTGTGGTATTTACTTTGATAAAACATTTCCTAACTACGGTCCTGATGAAATTTCCGCTGCCAAAATGATAAATACTGATACCACCAAGACTGATGTTCACGGTTGCCCGTTCCCGGGACAGATAAGGGGGCGGGGGTTGCGACACAATATCCAAATTAGGAATTTCTAAGGATTCTCTACTGAATTTAGTGATATAATCTCTAAGTGGTTCATTTTGACCTTGTGTTACCCTATATAGATCACTAGTTAATCGTTCAAATCTTCTACTACATGAGAATTGACTATTAAACAAATTAACTAAGTTAGCAAATGTAGTAATAGAGTAAGGGGGAAGACTTAGCAGCCATTTAAGAGCTGATTCTGTCAGTGTGGATTCGAAACCCTTGCATAGACATGCTTCTTTCAACCTTTCAGGAATGAGGTTGATCTCCATTCTCTCCCTGTATTGAGCTATATGCTCTTCCGGATCAGTTGTACCATCATAGAGCTTCATGCTTAGTATTTGAAACCTCTTTGGTATCTCTGCATCACAAATAGGTGGTGCAAAGCGAGATATCTTGTGACTTCCATCTGGAACTTCAGGAATGGACTTAACCACTCCTGGAACGCTGGATATCATGTCCTTGAGTTTCTGCAGTTCCCTAGCCATGGCTTGGTTGATTCCTGTATCCTGCACAAAGCCATGGTTAGAATTATAAGAAGTATTCAAAGTATAACCTCCTGATGGATTCAAGGGTGGAATTCCTTATGTGAATCCATATTGATGTGATTCTGGCATGATCGAGGGACCAGACGAAGCAATAGTCTGCATAGGGATGAAGTATCCCAGGTGAATTTCTGAACTTCTGGGTTGTACACTCCTTAAGGATCCTTGATCCTGAAAGATGTTGGATCCTTGATACACCGAGGCTGGGGGTCTTGGAGGATAATGCATAGATCCGTGAAACTGAGATGAGGATCCTTGAACCTGAGAGGAGGATCCTTGAACCTAAGAGGAGGATCCTTGAACCTGAGATGAGGATCCTCGAACCGTCTGCGTTCCCATATATCCTCCAGAACTGAAAAAAGGATCCTTGATGCTGGAAGGAGGATCCTTGAGGCTGAAGAGAGGATCCTGAAGGCTGAAAGTAGGATCCTTGAGTCTGTGTCATTGCCGACGATCCATAGCATATACTTGATGATCCACCCTAATATTGAACGCCTGATGCTGTGGAGTGTTGGGTAGTTATGACTGGAGAATCAATATTCATTGATCTAGGCATCAATGGAGAGTGATCCTCCGCTGATCTCTTCAATTTCTTGATTTCATCAATTTCTCGAAGGATCCTGTCATTAGTTCTGTCCTGCTGCTGCATGTAATCCTTCATCTGCAAAATCAAAGAATAAAGATCATTGTTAGTAGGACCAGAAGAAGCAGCAGAAGTTGGTTTTGAGAAAACAGGGGTTTGTTTCTTCGCAGCATTCTCAGCATTCTTCTGGGATCTAGAAGGTGCAGGAGGAAAAGGTGGAATGCCCTGTGAAGAGGTGATCGCCGGCATAGAGCTTGAAGTGTTCTTCGATTGAGAAGCCATTTGGTTGGAGGTAATGAAGAGAAATGAACAAAATTTCTCAGAATTGAAGCACCAATTGCCCCACGGTGGGCGCCAAAACTTTTTTGGTCAAAAATCACACAAGGATAATGCAACCAAATCCGATTTTGTGAGGTGTGATGCTTGGTTATAAGATCAAATGTATAAACAATGAAAGAATGAATTGAATGTTGAACACGAGGATTTATACGAGGAAAAAGCCCTTGATCAATGAATGATCTCCGGCACAAAAAACCTCGGGTGATGTGTTTTGGTCAAAAATCAAACAATGATAATGCAACCAAACTTTCTGTTGTGAGGTATGATGCTTGAATCAATGAACAACACTAAGGATCACTCAGAAATGAAATGAACAAGTGACACAAAGATTTATACGAGGAAAAAGCCCTTGATCAATGAATGATCTCCGGCATAAAAAACCTCGGGTGATGGAAACTACCGATCACCAACTCAGATTAAACAAGAAATGTATTACAACTTCGGATGATAGCGAGCTAATTATAAGGATCACTATAGTGTAATGTGCAAAAAAGTGTGTAATCGCCAAGTAAATTGTCAAGAGCTGATGAGAGCAGTTGCGAATGTGTGTGTTAAGCTATAAATAGCCAAGTGTTTTCTATTTAGCTCGCTATCCCTTTTAAAAATGGAAAATATCTAAGCTAACAAACATTCCGCATTTCGTGCAAGTCTTCCACGACTTCCATAACGTCCACTTTAGCTATGCACGTGCGGAATAAATATGGAATATGCTCCAGGAATATCGCCAAGACCAAGTCCAAGCTCGTACTCCTGCAAAACAATTTCATATTCAAAGCAGACAATCGTTAGTATAAGGATCCTGATGATGTTCCATGATCCTGATCCTGCAATACTTCTGAGGATCACTGATTCAAACAGAATTGAGGATCACTAAGCCCAACAGTAATTGAGGATCACTGATCATTGTAAAATCCTCCCCTAACAATTGCCCCCAAAATATAAGGAGTAATTTGTAAATAACGAATTATATTTTCTCGTTCTTATCCGTAACCAACTAACGGATATATAGCCGTTGAATCCTGACTAGCCGTTGCTAACATGACGTCATTGCGGTGACTATCCTACAAAATCATCATTATAAATTGAAGTTAGAGATAAGGGTTAGAGAGCATTTAAATTCGTGCGTTTCCTTCTTTAAATCTTCATTCAAAGACTTGATCTTGTATTTCTCTTTCCTTTCTCTCTTCATCTTCTCACTCTGTTTCTCTTCTTCACCACCGTCAAAATCGAGATGATGCTAAGATCCTCACCGGCTAAGGATCACAAGAAGGGCAGCCCCTTGAAAAGCCAAAGGATCATAAAAGATTCTGCAAAAGAACGATGCTGCTTCACTGATCCACAGATAGACATAATCCGCCATTGTTTTCCGGCAAACACCGATTTCAAACCATTTGATCCTACCGTTCTAAGTGACCACGTTTCTGAAACCTGGGTAGCTTTTCCGGTCACACCATTCATAATAGGATACTCATATCCTTTTCCAGATTTCACACAATCCTTCTTCTCTCTCACCGGCATCTCCTACATTCAAGCGATGCCAATGATCTGGAGGGTCTTATATACCCTTGAAAGGATCATTGAACATGAAGGAATTGATCTGGGAATGTCGGAGTTTGCAGAGATGTATGACCTCGTTAGCCATGGATCTCACCGATATCTACACAAACACAAACCTGGTGAAGAACACCCCATCTTCAAAGCCACTAAGAATGACACCAACTGGAAACGGAGATTCTTCTTTGTCAGAAGGGATTCTATCCCTGATGGAAAGGATCTGCCTAGGAAATGGACCACCCATGGTAGGATAGAGGATCCTGAGAAGGATCACCAGATGACCTTGTTTTTGTTTAAGGATCACTAACGTCCTTTTGTTTCTATTTTGCAGCTATTACTGTCGCACACCTCATCACAACACCTGCAACAAAGGAAAGGCTTGCCGCTTTCCGGAGACTTGATCCTGCAAGAAGATCATTTAAAGCCAACACCCAGGATTCTCAAGAAGTATCCTCAGGTTCTGTCACTATGTCGAGTAAGTATCCATGTTTATATGTAATTAAATGCTTAAATTGAAATGAAATAAGGATACTTATCTGTTTTGAATGTGTAGGCGCTGGAAAATCTTCAAGATCTGCCTCCAAATTCAGTGTCACTGATCTTGACACTGTCCGATCCTCAAAGAAGAAGCTTGCTGCCAGTCCAGCTGTCACGATCCCCAAAGCAACCACTTCAAAGGGAATAGGTGGAAAGAAAAGGAAGACCTCTGAAGCTGACAATCTAGAAGGCTTGCCTCTGATCCGCCATCAGTTCCTCGAGTACTTTGCTGAGGTAAGGATCACTGATTTAGCTTAGTTATCCTGCCCACTTGAGGATCACGTGATCCTGAACTTTGCACTGTCTTCTTAGCAGAAATTTGCTAAAATCGAGGACTATGTTGGGAACGTCGAAGAGATTGAGGAGAAATACTCTGACCTCCAAAAAGTGGCGGTGCTCAAGGATCACAAGATTGCCTCCCTCGAAAAAGACCTCAATGATGCCAAAACTAAGGCGGTTGCAACTCAGATCAATGCTGACCATGAGAAGCACGAGATCATGGAGGATGCTAAAGTCTCCGCTGCCATTGCCATGTACAAGACCAAGTTGCAGATGGCCCAAGAAGCTCAGGATCCTACTTTTGACAGGAGCAACTGGGACATGGAGGGCTGGAAGGCTAGGCTGGCTGAGTTGGAGGATGAAGAAGAGGCTGATGAGGTTCTGGCAATCGAGGCCGGTGGCAGTGGCAAGGATCCTGTGAAGGATGCTGGAGCTGGAGGAGATGGTGATGCAGCAAAGGTGTAAGCTGCAGGAATGGGCGATGAAGGACATTTCTAGACGTAGCCGGAGCCCATTTTTTAAGTTTAGTTGTTTGGTTATGATGTTTTTGTTGAACAATGATGGGTTGTAATAACTTTAGACAATAGTTTCTAGGGTGAAGGATCATGGATCCTTGAACAATAGGCAGGATAATGGGTGGTGGATGGATCCTCCGTTTGGGGGATGAAGCAACTCGTTATCCTTCCGTCTTTTATTTCCTGCACTACAAAGACCCGTAAACAATGGACACCCTTTGCCAACCCATGTGGACGGGCCACGTTTTGCTGGTAGAAACGTGGGTTGGCAATTTTGACAACCTTAAAGGGTTTAACGTTTTGTGAATAAAATAACTCTAACTTTTTGGCTATCTCCCGAGTTGCTATTCTTGTTAGTACTTCACTTTTCAATTGTTGTGATATTCATTTTTGCTAAACTTATCAAGTAAGGAAAAATTTAATAAACATCCTCAAAAAGTTTAGGATATGATAAAGGATCACATATCCTATAGTCGACAAGTTCCGAAAAGTAGTGTAGTTTAAGGATCATAAATTCAGTTGTCAAAGGATAAGGGTAACTCAGATGAATAATGAATAAAATCACAATAGTTAAGGATCATACCTGAGAATCCAAGTTAGGATCCTAACCTTTAACACTTATAATCATGATAACCAAAAGACAAACCTTAGTAGAAGGTAAGGATCAAGGATCCTTGGTTGTTTATCTCCAAAAACCTAAAATAGGATACAACTTGGGACTAAGCCAATATAAGATAAGAGTTAGTAACTGGGGACAAGCCCAACAATTCTGGGGACAAGCCCAATATACTGGGGACAAGCTCAAAGGATAACTGGGGACAAGCCCAAAGGATAACTGGGGACAAGCCCAAAGGATAACTGGGGACAAGCCCAAAGGATAGCTGGGGACAAGCCCAAAGGATCGTGTGTAAACTAGAGTATGGCCCTCATTGGCGACTATCCAAACTTAGTGACATGAAAATGCCAAAACCTTAGCTAACGTGAAAACGTTAGAAACCTTAGGAACGGATGTATGGTACGTCTACCATTATACGTAGGATCCTGAATATAGCCAGTACAATGAAATTGTCAGCCCCTAAAGCGAGTACTGGTCCCATTACCATGAACTATACCAGGATCATCGTGCGCTACTGGCGAAACTGGGGACAGGCCCAAACTGGGGTCAAGCCCAAATAACTGGGGTCAAGCCCAAATAACTGGATACTTCTATGGATACTCAATCCTTTGTCAAGGATACCTGAACCTTCAAAACTCAGAATCAAGTGAAAGAAGGATAAAGGATACAGGATCCTTATCCTTATATAAGATAATTAAAGAATGAAATAGTTTGAGATTAGAATATTACCAAAATGAGGATCATCTGTCCTGTAAGGATCCTTCAAGGATACTAGTCATGTAAGGATCATGGATCCTTATCACATGAAGTATTTCTTCAAGTGGACAGCATTCCAAGCTCTTGGCAGCAAATCACCTTCCATTGTTAGCAATCGATATGCCCCATTTCCTTCCTCAGCTTCGATCAAGTAAGGGCCTTCCCACTTTGGTGCCAACTTTCCATCAGCAGGATTGGTGGTATTCTGAAATGCTTTCCTTAACACCACATCACCAACTTGGAATTTCCTGATCCTGACATTTTTGTTGTAGGCTCCAGCCATCCTTTGTTGATAACTAGCCATCCTTATCCTTGCCAAATCCCTGATTTCTTCTATAGTATCCAAGTCTTGAACCAAGTTTTCAGCATTTTCTTCAGGATCACGAATGCTTGTTCTTGAAGTTGGAACCACCATCTCTGTAGGGATCACTGATTCTGCCCCAAATACCAAAGAAAATGGAGTTTGGCCAGTAGCATTCTTGGGAGTTGTCCTATCGGCCCAAAGCACATAAGGTAGTTCTTCTGCCCATTTTCCTTTCTTGGATCCAAGCTTCTTCTTCAAATTGTTGATGATGATCTTGTTGGATGATTCTGCCTGACCATTAGCTTGTGGGTGGACTGGTGTTGATGTTATCATCTTAATCCCCCAGCTGTCACAAAAGTTAGTAGTTCTATTCCCAATAAATTGGGATCCATTATCACAAACAATTTCAGAAGGGATACCAAATCTAGTAATAATGTTTCTTTTAATAAAGGATATAACTTCCTTTTCTCTGACTTGAGCAAAGGCTTCAGCCTCTATCCACTTGGAGAAGTAATCAGTCATAGCAAGCATGAATACTTTTCCACCAGGTGCTTTAGGAAGCTTACCAACTATATCCATTCCCCACCTCATAAATGGCCAAGAAGAGGATATAGGATGCAAAAGTTCTGCTGGTTGGTGAAGGATATTACTGTGTCTCTGACAAGGATCACACTTCTTGGCATACTCCACAGCATCCTTCTTCATAGTAGGCCAATAGTATCCTGTCCTCAGGATCCTTGAGAATAATGCTCTGCCCCCAGTGTGGTTTCCACAATCTCCTTCATGGAAATCCTTTAGGACTTCTTGGATTTCAGGATCCTCTATGCATCTTAGATACGGACCTGCAAGAGATCGTTTATGCAACATATTATTCAATATTGTAAATTGAGATACCTTGATTTTGAAAGCCCTAGGGTTTTCTCCTGTAGGAATCTTTCCATGTTGTATGTATCTCATGATTGGGAGTGTTATGGCTCATTTTCTAAGTATACATATCTTGAACTATATCCTGCTTTTAATTGTTTATCTGTGATCAGGATACTGGACGAGGATATTGCTAACATCCTGGGTGATATCCTGAGGTATATCGAATTAATCACGTGCAGGTTAAAGACTGGGACTTGCCAACGGTCAAATGGACTTCATCTCCTCAAGACTCGGGCGTATTTGTTAAAGGAGAGACGTTGAACCCGAAAGACCAGGTCTACAACGTTCGACTAAAGAATATTCGTTGGATCCCGGTTATGTAGGATAGTTAGTTACATTTGTTTTACTATAAATAGATGGGGGTGGATCAGATTAAGGCACTCAACTTACACATTTTCAAACACTTTCTCTCTAGCTCATTGCAAACACTACACACAACACTTGTATTCGAATTACATTGTAACACGTAGTCGATCCGCACCACATCCTGCACTGTATCCTGATATTTGAAGCAACAGAAGAACAAGGCAGCTGCGATTGTCAGCTCCCGAGGTTTTATGCCGGCGATCTAGATTGATTAAGGGCTTTCCTCGTACATCACGTGTCAACCTTTACTTTTTTGCTCATTGTTTGATCATAGATACAGCTCTATATCCTGAGCCGTATCCTGAAACTGTTTTCATATCAAATTCGGTTAACACATTTTACACACATAATTTTAGCACACTACCTCACTTAACTAATTTGATCACTAAATTGCTTAGGTATTTTTTGACCAAAACAATTTGGCGCCCACCGTGGGGCAAGTGGTGCTACTTTTACTAAAAATCTTTGTAAAATCGTTAATCGGTTTTCTATTTTCAAAACTTTTTGCCACATTGTTTACAATGGCCTCAAGATCAAACATGAGCTCCTCCACTATGTCTGCTGCAACCTCTGCTACTACCGGTTCGGTGCTTCCACCACCTCCTCCAAGGATGCCATTTTCTTCACAATCTCAAGATGTTATCCCTACTCGGAGTGTTCAGGGATCTGCTCCCGTTTTAGCCTCTAATGATGAAATTCTAACTTTATTTGGAAGTGTGCAGGAACAAATGAGGCAGCAACAGGAAACTAATCAAATGCTGTTAAGAGAAATACAACTCTTAAAAGCTAGCTCGAGTAGACCCGCTGAAGAAACTGTCACTCCTATACAGCCCAGGGCTTTGAATTTTAGTTCCGCAGTTTACACTGAGGATAACAGGGGGAATATCGTCCCAAGCCATTCTCAGAATCATACTCCTGAGATACCCTCCTCGGTCAGCATGTCGACTGTGAGGAGTTCAGGATATGCTTCAGGATATGGCCAAAATCCTCAGACCTGTAATGTGTCAAATAATAATATTCTTGCTACTAACAACAATGGCTCCTTGCAGGATGCAGGTATGACGTCAACATTTACCAGGGAGCTCCAGAAATTGAAGGACATGATATCCAGTGTACCTGGAGTGGTCCAGCCAATTCCGGAAGTATCCCAAGACAGCCACAGGATATCCCGTTTTGCGTATCCTATCTGTGATGCTGAAATCCCAAAAAGATTCCAGACTCCCAACATGAAACTGTATGACGGAACTACGGATCCTGAGGAGCATATTGCCCAGTATTGGGAACGGATGGAAATCAATCCTATCCCTCCAGATCTCAAGGAACCATGCTTATGCAAGGGATTCGGTTCTACCCTGACAGGATCAGCCTTAAAATGGCTGTTAAACGTCCCTCCTCACTCAATTACTTCGTTTGCTCATTTGGTTAATTTATTTAACAGTCAATTTTCTTGTAGTCGGAGTTTTGAGAAACTAACCAGTGATCTTTACAGGATAACTTAAGGGCCTCAGGAATCCTTGAGGGATTATGTGAACAAATTCAGTCGAGAATCCTTGGATATCCCACATCTTGATATTGCAACAGCTGTGCAAGCTTTTAAGATGGGGTTACAAAAGGATTCTCAGTTTTATCAGGATCTTGTAATGAATCCCTGCAGGAATCTTGACGAAGCTCGTAACAGGGCTTTGAGATATATCCGTTTGGAAGATGACAAGAAGATGCAGGAGAGGATGAATTCTACCTCAACCTATGAATCAACTAACAGGAAATCAGAATCCTCATATAAGCCATATCGCTCCAAGCCATATGGCAGAAATGATAACAAGAAAGTGAATGCTGTTGAAGACGAGGATCCTGAAGAATATCCTGACTTATCTGAATACTGCTTTTCTGTTAAAATACCTGAGTTAATGTATGCTATGCAGGGTTTAGGGGACAAAGCTAGGTGGCCTTGAAAGAACCAGCAGAAAGCTGATTGGAAGGATAAATCCAAATGGTGTGCCTTCCATGAAGACTTTGGACATGTGACCGAGGATTGCATTGCCCTAAGGAAAGAAATAAGTTACCTGTTAAGCAAAGGGTATCTGAAGGACTTGCTGGGAAGAAAGAAGAATAAAGGTCAGGATCCCGAGAAGGATCCTGAACGAGCAGCATCACCCCCAGCGGATGCCAAGATAATTAACTTTATTTCAGGAGGATCCGACATTTGTGGGACTTCGTATTCGGCGGCTAAGAGACATGCGAAGGAAGCTAAGAGTGAAAGGGGAGACAAACCAGTCAGGATGACTACCCTCACAACTGATAAAGTGATCACTTTCGATAGTGATGACAGGGATACTATTCAGGATCCTCACCATGATGCTTTGGTAATAACATTATATGTGGCTAACCATTTTGTACGCAGGATATTGGTGGACAACGGTAGTTCTGTCAATATAATTCAGCTGGAAACATTGAAAAGGATGAATGTATCTCCGATGGACAGTACTTCGAAGTCCACTGTGCTCGTTGGTTTCAGTGGAGAAGCTAGGAATACCGCAGGGGAGATAAAGTTACCAGTATATGTTGAAGGGGTCAACTCGATACAACGCTTCTGTGTGATGGACTCTTTATCCTGCTATAACATCATACTGGGAAGACCATGGATTCACGATATGAAGGCTGTGCCATCAACATATCACCAATGCATCAAGATCCCTACCCCTTGGGGAGTTGTCAAGGTTGAAAGTGATCAGCAGGAAGCGAAAGAATGCTACTCATCCTCGATGAAATCTTCAACCAAGCCTAATCAAGCATAGCAATTAAAGATGCGGGCCCGGGATACCTTGGAAGCTTCGGAGCAGGATGTGAAGAAAATTATCCTGGATCAGGATAATCCTGATATCTCGGTGCTCGTAGGAACCAATATCCCTCAGGATATTGAAGTGCAGTTAACTAACTTTTTGAAATGCAGGATGTCAACGTTTGCATGGAAGCATGAGGATATGACAGGCATATCCAAAGACATTATCACTCACAAGCTTGGAGTTGACAGATCATTCAAGCCTGTTCAGCAAAAAAGAAGAAAATTTGCTCCTGAGCGGAATACGATTATCCAAGAAGAAGTTGAAAGATTGTTGAAGTCCAGGATGATCAGAGAAGTCAAGTTTCCAAGATGGCTAGCAAACGTGGTTGTGGTACAGAAGAAAAACGGGAAATGGAGAGTCTGTGTAGATTACACAGACTTGAATAAGGCTTGTCCTAAAGATCCGTTCCCCCTTCCTTATATCGATGCAATGGTGGATGCTACTGCTGGGCATGAAATGTTAACGTTCATGGATGCATCCTCAGGATTTCAGCAGATTCAAATGGAGCCCTCGGATAAGGAGGATACTGCTTTCATGACACCAACAGGTATTTATTGCTATACTGCCATGCCTTTCGGTTTGAAAAATGCAGGTGCAACATACCAGAGATTAGTGAACATGATGTTCAAAGATAAGCTGGGGGACACCATGGAGGTATATATTGACGATATGGTGGTGAAATCTAAAAAGGCTGAGGATCATCTCCAGGATATCAAGGGAGCATTTGATATCCTGGATCAGTATAACATGAAGCTGAATCCTGCTAAGTGCCATTTCGGAGTGGGGGCAGGAAAGTTTCTTGGATATATGGTGACGAAAAGGGGGATAGAGGCAAGCCCGGAGCAGATTAAAGCTATCCTGGATATAAAATCACCCTCGAATATGAAGGATGTTCAACGGTTAACAGGACGAGTAGCAGCATTGAACAGATTTATTTCGAGATCCTCGGAAAAATGCAAGGAATTCTATGATATCCTCAAGAAGAATAAGAAGTTCGAATGGGGAGCAAAACATGAAGCAGCCTTGCAGGATTTGAAGCGATATCTCTCAACTACACCTCTATTAATGAAGCCAGAGAATGGTGAACCACTATCCCTATACCTCGCTGTATCAGGGAATGCAGTAAGTGCTGTTCTTATTAAGGATCATGAAGGTCAGCAGTATCCTGTTTATTATGTTAGTAAAAGTTTGTTAGATGCTGAAACTAGGTATTCTCATTTAGAAAAATTGATATTAGCTCTAGTCATAGCATCGACAAAGCTTAGACATTATTTTGAGACACATAGGATCCATGTTAAAACGAATTATCCTGTCAAAAATGTGCTTTGGAAACCAGAGATGTCAGGCAGGATGGCCAAGTGGTCAGTAAAATTAAGTGCTTATGATTTAGTATATGAACCTAGAAATGCCATAAAGTCTCAGGCTTTAGCTGACTTTGTGGCTGATTTCAGTAGTGACATTCAGGACGAGGTAGACCTAGAAGTTCAACAATTAGGAGAATCTTCAGGATCCTGGACGTTATATACTAATGGTGCATCCAATATAAGAGGTGTAGGTTTAGGTATACTACTAAAATCGCCACAGGGGGATATATTACCCCAGGCTATTAGGTGTGAATTTCCTGCTACTAACAATGAGGCAGAATATGAAGCTTTAATTGCAGGATTAGAATTGGCTAAGAATATGAGTATCAAGAATTTGCAAGTATATGTTGACTCCTTGTTAATTACTAACCATTTTAATGGATCCTATGCAGTTAAGGGTGAGAAATTAATCGAATACCTCGATATTCTCAAAAAATTAGCAGGATATTTCGATGTTTTTACATTTGAACAGGTACCAAGGGAGGATAATGCTGAAGCAGATGCCTTAGCAAATCTGGGATCATCGATCAGGATACCAGAAGGAACCCAAATACCAATATTACATGTCTTGTATCCTGCAACGAATCCTCGGGATAAAGAAGTAGCGGGTGTTCAGGATCCTGGAGCAGAGTATCCTGAAGAGGATCCTAAGTCCTGGACGGCTCCAATCATGAGATATCTCAAAGAAGGACACATCCCCGGAAATGAAAATCCTAAGGCATTTAGGATGAAGGTATCACGATTCACTATTATAAATAATGTTTTATACAAGAAATCTCTTGCAGGACCGTATTTGAGGTGCTTGGAGGATCCTGAAGCCAAAGAAGTACTTCAGGATATACATGAAGGAGATTGTGGTAACCATACTGGGGGCAGGTCATTATTCTCAAAAGTATTAAGGACAGGATATTATTGGCCGACAATGAGAAAAGACGCCGCAGAATATGCTCGAAGATGTGACGCATGTCAAAGACATAGTAACATATTACATCAGCCTGCTGAACCGCTGTATCCTATTGTTTCCCCTTGGCTGTTTATGAAGTGGGGTATGGATATAGTGGGAAAGCTTCCAAAGGCTCCAGGAGGAAAGGTTTTCATGTTGGCAATGACGGATTATTTCTCCAAGTGGGTTGAAGCAGAAGCATTTGTTCAAGTTAGAGATCAAGAAGTGGTATCCTTGATAAAGAGAAATATCCTGACCAGATTTGGAGTACCAGCTGAGATAATCTGTGACAATGGTTCTCAGTTTATAAGCAAGAGAACTACTGACTTTTGCAAGAGTTGGGGAATCAAAATGATAACATCTACTCCGGTACATCCTCAAGCGAATGGATAAGCAGAATCCTCAAACAAGATAATTGTCAATAACTTAAAGAAGAGACTTGGAGCCAAAAAAGGAAGATGGGCAGAAGAATTACCCTTTGTTTTGTGGGCTGATAGGACAACGGTAAAGAATGCAACAGGCCAAACCCCATTTTCCTTGGTATTTGGAGCAGAAGCAATGATTCCAACGGAAATGGCAATACCTACTGCAAGATCTACCCTACGGGATCCTGAACAAAATCCTGAAGCCTTATGTCAAGATTTGGATACTATTGATGAGACAAGAGATGCAGCAAGGCTGAGGATGGCAGCATATCAACAAAGAATATCCAGAGCATATAACAAGAATATTAGGACCAGAAGATTTAAGGTTGGAGATTGGGTGTTAAGAAAGGCTTTTCAGAATACCACTAATCCTGCCGATGGCAAGCTAGCTCCAAAATGGGAAGGACCATATTAAGTTGAATCAGAAGCAGGGAAAGGAGCATATAGACTCAAGAATATGGAAGGGGATATGCTACCGAGATCCTGGAATGCTATACACCTTAAGCTTTATTTCAAGTGAGTTTAGAATTTAATTTCTAACTCAGGATGGTATGAATTCTATCTTTTTTAAATATGTTTGGTTTAATTTACTCTTTGAAACCCAATACTAACTTAAGCATCGGAGGGGTGTTAGCCAAGCTAACACCCACCTTAGTTCAAGGATGTTTTGCAGTATATGCTTCGGGATATAGCTCCAGGATGCTCACTCAGGATACTTCAGAAGATTAGAGGATTGGCCCCCTCTCTCATGTACAAGGGATCCTGATCCCTTCACAGGTTTAAAGGTGTTCACCTTTCTTTCGAGTTGGGTTTAAACACTCCGCCTGGAGCGCAAGTTATTCGGGAATAGTTCAAGGTGGCGGGACCAGTCCATGTAAAAGTGGCTGACAATTTCGTTACTGTTGGCTATATCCTGAATCCTAAAGGTACATGAGGATTGATCACCCTCTCTCACGAAAGGGTATTTTCATGCTCTCTAAGGTTTAAAGGTTTTCACCTTTCTAAGTCTTGGGGTTTATACACTCCCGCCTGTAGCGCACGAAAATTTGGGATTTTCCCCAGGATACAAGGAGTTTATTTCCAGAACATTCTTGGGTTTTACCCCTGTAACATGAAAAATTGTCTGGGAACTGATATCCAGAAGATTTCTAAGTATTTGAAGACTTTGTACACAGGGGACATTCCTACTAAAGCAATGGTGTAAAGCTCAAAGGATGAGGCTTGGAACTAATGCACTAAGTGTCTCAGACAGGGGACATCTTCGTTGGGAAAGTTGCAAAGGGATTGAGGTTTGATAATAGGGTTATACCCTATTCCTGGTATGATCTTTCCTTTGTAAACATCGTTTAAGTTTTTGATAATACTATGTTTGGTGAAAGGTTAAATATCCTGATATATTCTCAAAATATATTTTCAAAATACTTCTCAGAATATTTGAAACTAATACTAGTTTGAAACTTTGATCATTTAAGTATTATCAAAACAGGTTTTGGAAAAGTGGACTGCTTTTCACTCTTTAAAAAGCTTTCTACAAAGTTGAACGAATCTAATAACAGTTTTTATTATATATCATTGAGCATATTGATCAGGATATTTTTGAAAGATAATTGTACGAAATTTTGTAAAGCTAAGATCTGTACTAAGAAAGACGGAAGATGATAGCAAGAAATATGAAAGATGAAATTATTTGAAACAATCAGTACCAGTTGATAACCGAAGGTTTCATCCTGAAACCCAGGACCCATCCACCTTCGGCTATCGAATTGTTTTGATGCAGAAATAAAAATTGTTCATAAGACATAAAATTGTTCAAACAATTTAAAGGAAATAAGCTTTAGGGGGCAGTGCCTTCTTCGTCCATAATGATTTCAGCAGCATCCGTCTTGGCATCCGGCTCAGCATCCTTCTCAGCATCGGTTGCTTTTTCAACTGCTTTGGAAGATTCTTCGGCAGCTGGTTTGGAAGAAGTGCCGCCGAGGTTCTTTAGCTTGGTTTCCCAGGCACCAACGTCCCAAGAAGGGCATTCAAAACCTAACGTTTTGGCTTCATGGGCCATCTTCAACCTGGCTTGGAGGAGAGAAATGACGACGGAACTCTTGAGGCTTTCCCGGTAGCTGACCATATCCCGTTCATGTTGCGCATGGGCAGCGTCAAGATCAGCTTGGGCTTGGAGAATAGCTTTGTTGAGAGCGGTCTGATGTTCTTGAGTCATAGCCTTGAATTTCTCCTCGTAATGACGAGATTTAGCGGCAGCAATCATGCCTTGATCGGAGATCGTGACTTCCGCCTTCTTTAACTTGGACTCAAGCGTCTTGTTGAGCCCGCAGGATTCTTGATATAGATGAACCAAACGCTCAAGACCCTGCAAAAAATAGGAGGACAGGTATTGATTTTGATAAATACATGTGAATGGTATAAGTTGCAGGATATGGTTCAAGAATACTAACCTGGTTGAGAAAGGAAGTCATAAACCCACTTGCTTCGATGAACCCGTAATTCTCATAAGGAAATGTGTCAGAAATGACAGGGGAATCAGGATGTTTCCTTTTACGGGAACTTGAACTCCGGGGCTTGGTAACCGGTGAAGGTTTGGGAATGATGATGGCTTTGGAACTGCTGGGTTTGGATGAGGCTGTGGCCTTAGGACTAGGTTCCTTCTTAATCTGAACCTGATCAGAATAACTGTCCAACTCCTCGAGGTCAAAGACTTCAGGGATCTTGGCCGGTGCTGCATAAAGGGAAAAATTTTACATCATTATTACTCTTTATTTATTATACTGTGTTGACTAATTATTTTAAAAGTAATCCTTACCAGACATCTCAGACGACGAGTATTGACTGGAACTCGGGACGTGTGTGGTGAAACTCCTGTCTATTGCAGGTAATTGGTAAACAGTGTTGATTCTTTCCTCTGATTCAGCGGTAGGGGGAGCTACTTCCTTGAAATTCACTGCATGAGGATCAAAAAGAAGGATATTAATAAGAGATAAAAACCTAACGGTCCATGAGAACATTTATGACCCTACCGGTGGTTAACCACTCCACCGGAAGGCTGGCACCCACAGCAATGGAGTCTCGTTTGACAAAGAAAAATTTGCGTTGCCATCCGTCTTCGTTTTTGGTGGCTTTAAGAATAAGGGGTTTGCTAGAGGTCGAAAAAAGCAGGAACTGGCTAGAGCCGTGGGATCGGAGGCGATAAGCAATAGGCAGATCCTCGGTGCGGAGGTCGGGGCAGTGAAGGTTTTTGATTTGGTTAAGTACGATTAATACTCTCCAAACCATGGGCATGGTTTGAGCAAAAGAGATGCCGGTGGTTCGGAAGAATTGCATCATGAATTCGGGAAAAGGGTATCGAAGACCTAGCGAAAAAGGGTATGCTGAAAAGCAAACCCAATCAGTGGAAGAAACATCCGATCGAATTGACCGATCAAACGGTCTAAAGACCGTGTTATCAGGAAAAGCACCGGAAGCTCTCAAAGCCGCAATGTCTGCGTTGTCCAAAGCACAGACTTCCTTTTCGGGATTTTTGAGGAGATTCTGCTGGGTGAAGGTCTCGGCAGCCATTACGAATAAGGCAAGAAAAATTGATAGAAAGTGAATGAGAAATGGGGAATTACCTGGAGACTCTGTTGGAGATATCTGCTTTTCAAACAAGAAGAGAGAAGATATAGGGGCATTGTGGATCTCCATTGAGCTAAAAGCGCGTTGGAGGTTATGATGTGATCTTGACCATCGCTTCGTTTTAAATGCCTTGAATTATGGGATAAAACTTTTAAAATATATCCGTTGGATTGGTATACCAACCAATATATTTGGGGACAATTGTTATGGCTCATTTTCTAAGTATACATATCTTGAACTATATCCTGCTTTTAATTATTTATCTGTGATCAGGATACTGGACGAGGATATTGCTAACATCCTGGGTGATATCCTGAGGTATATCGAATTAATCACGTGCAAGTTAAAGACTGGGACTTGCCAACGGTCAAATGGACTTCATCTCCTCAAGACTCGGGCGTATTTGTTAAAGGAGAGACGTTGAACCCGAAAGACCAGGTCTACAACGTTCGACTAAGGAATATTCGTTGGATCCCGGTTATGTAGGATAGTTAGTTACATTTGTTTTACTATAAATAGATGGGGGCGGATCAGATTAAGGCACTCAACGTACACATTTTCAAACACTTTCTCTCTAGCTCATTGCAAACACTACACACAACACTTGTATTCGAATTACATTGTAACACGTAGTCGATCCGCACCACATCCTGCACTGTATCCTGATATTTGAAGCAATAGAAGAACAAGGCAGCTGCGATTGTTAGCTCCCGAGGTTTTATGCCGGCGATCTAGATTGATCAAGGGCTTTCCTCGTACATCACGTGTCAACCTTTACTTTTTTGCTCATTGTTTGATCATAGATACAGCTCTATATCCTGAGCCGTGTCCTGAAACTGTTTTCATATCAAATTCGGTTAACACATTTTACACACATAATTTTAGCACACTACCTCACTTAACTAATTTGATCACTAAATTTCTTAGGTAATTTTTGACCAAAACAGGGAGGATCCATGATCCTGAATGAGATTGAGTATCATCACTAGGGATGATTGCAGAATCTTCTCCTATCTCCATAGCTACATGATCCTCGATAGCAGGGGTCAGGATATGTATAATAGGGATCCTTATATCCTCCGGGATCTTCAAGGATGATCCTAGATTGGCTAATGCATCAGCCTCTGCATTCTCTTCCCTTGGTACCTGTGTCAAACTAAAGGAAACAAAAGAGAGTGGCAATTCTTTGACTATCTCTAAATATTTGATTAGCTTTTCACCTTTAACAGCATAGGATCCATTAAAGTGATTAGTGATTAATAACGAATCTACATGTACCTCAAGATACCTGATCCTCATATGCTTAGCAATTTGCAAACCAGCTATCAAGGCTTCATACTCAGCCTCATTGTTGGTAGTTTGAAATTCACAAGCTATGGAGTGGGGTATTATGTCCCCCTGTGGCGATTTTAGTAGTATTCCCAGCCCTGTTCCTTTTACATTGGAGGCTCCATCAGTGAATAGTATCCAAGGATCCTTAGTTTCTTCAAGCTGTTGGATTTCTAACTCAACCTCCTTTTGCAAATCACTACTAAAATCTGCCACAAAGTCAGCTAAGGCTTGGGATTTGATGGCAGTCCTTGGCTCATATCTTATATCATATGCACTAAGCTTCACTGCCCACTTAGCCATCCTTCCTGACATTTCAGGTTTCATAATAAACAGGATGTTGTGTACCTTGGTGATCCTTAACAAGGACTGCACTTACTGCTTTCGAGGATACTGATAAGTATAAGGATAATACATCCCCTTTTTCTGGTTTCATCAAGGCAGGGGCTAAGGATAGGTAATCCTTAAGAGCTTTGAGGGCACTTTCATGCTTCTCAGTCCATTCAAATTTCTTGTTCTTCCTCAGGATGTCATAGAATTCCTTGCACTTTTCTGAGGATTTGGATATGAACCTGTTCAAAGCTGCGATCCTGCCTGTCAATCTTTGCACATCCTTAGCATTGGCAGGAGATTTGATATTCACAATAGCCTTGATTTGCTCTGGACTTGCTTCAATGCCCATCTTTGTCACCATATAGCCTAAGAATTTACCTGCCTTAACACCAAAATAACACTTGGAAGGATTTAGTTTCATATTAAATTTATCAAGGATATTGAATGCTTCCTCCAAGTCTTTAAGGTGATCCTCAGCTTTCTTGGACTTAACCACCATGTCATCAATATAGACTTCCATAGTGTGTCCAATTTGTTCTTTGAACATCATATTGACTAGCCTTTGATAAGTAGCACCTGCATTCCTTAGTCCAAATGGCATAGCAATATAACAATATATACTAGTTGGGGTCATAAAGGCTGTATCCTCTTGATCAGATGGTTCCATCTGAATTTGTTGAAATCCAGATGAAGCACCCATAAAAGTCAACAACTCATGACCCGCGGTAGCATCCACCATGGAGTCAATGTGGGGTAATGGGAAAGGATCCTTGGGACATGCCTTGTTTAAATCAGTAAAATCGACACATACCCTCCACTTTCAATTTTTCTTTTGAACAACAACCACATTGGCTAACCATCTTGGATACTTAACCTCTCTTATCATACCTGCCCGAAGTAGTTTGTCTACCTCTTCCTGGATAATAGCATTCCTCTCGGGTGCAAACTTCCTCCTCTTTTGATGAATTGGCTTGAATGACCTGTCAATGCCAAGTTTATGAGTAATTATATCTTTAGATATACTTGTGATATCCTCATGTTTCCAGGCAAAGGTAGTTTTTCTTCTTTTAAGGAAGGATATTAGCTCCTGTTCAATGTCGCTAAGGATCCCTGATCCTATGAAGATCTTGGATTCAGGATCATCAGGATCCATGAGGATTTCTTTCAAATCCTGTTCTCTTGCCTCCAAGACATCTCTTGAAGGATACTTTAATTGCTATTGCTCCCTTGGTCTTGAGGCTGGCTTCATTGATGATGTATAACAATTCTTAGCCTCTTGTTGATCACTCTCAATTTTCACCACTCCCCATGGACTTGGAAGCTTTACACACTGATGATAGGTGGATGGAACTGCCTTCATATCATGTATCCATGGCCTGCCAAGGATAACATTGCAACAAGATAAGCAATCTATAACACAAAATTTTTGATAAGAATGCAATCCTTCAATATAGATTGGGATTTTGATGTCCCCCAATGTGTTCTTGGTTTCCCCACTGAATCCCACAAGTACTGAGGATCTTGGGACAATATCAGACTCCGGTATATTCATCTTCTTGAGGACATCAAGCTGAATGATGTTCACAGAGCTTCCTCCGTCTATAAGGATCTTGCGAACAAAGTGGTTAGAAATAAACAATGTAATTACAAGACCATCATGATGAGGATCCTGGACATCAACACGATCATCCTCATCAAAGGTTATGACTTTATCCTGGGTAACAATGGAGGTCCGGACGGGTCTGTCTCCATTATCCATTTTAGTTTCCTTAGCATGTCTCTTGGCTGCTGAAAAGGAAGTACCACAAATGTCTGATCCACCGGATATGAAGTTTATAACTTGTGCATCTGCTGGAGGAGCAGGAGCCCTTTCTGGGATCCTTTCAGGATCCTGGATCCTTGACTTCTTCCATCCCAAAAGTTCCTTCAAATGCCCCTTGCTCAACAAGTAACCAATCTCCTTTCCTAGTGCAATACACTATTCAGTGAGATGCCCGAAATCCTCATGATATGCACACCACTTGGACTTATCCTTTGTAGCAGCTGGTTTATCACTTTTTCTCGGCCATCTAGCTTTCTCACCTAGATTCTGCATTGCAAGGATTAGTTCATTGTTATCAACAGAAAAACAGTATTCAGAAATAGGAGGATAATCCTCATCATCCTCTTCTTGTTCCACCGCATGCACGTTCTGGTTATCAGATTTGTTGTATGACTTGGATTTGTTGTTCCTGAAGTAGGATCCATGTTTCTCCTGTTTTGAGGATCCTGTCAATCTACCCTGGATCCTTTTGTCATCCTCTAGGCGGATGAACCTAAGGGCCCTGGTTCTTACTTCATCAAGATTCCAGCAAGGTGTCATAACAAGATCATCATAGAATAATGAATCCCTAAGCAATCCCATTTTAAAGGCTTCTACAGCCGTAGCAATATCCAAATTAGGAATATCTAAGGATTCTTTACTAAACTTAGTGATATAATCTCTAAGTGATTCATTTTGACCTTGTGTTACCCTATATAGATCACTAGTTAATCGTTCAAATTTTCTACTACAAGAGAATTGACTATTAAACAAATTAACTAGATTAGCAAATGAAGTAATAGAGTAAGGGGGAAGACTTAGCAGCCATTTAAGAGCAGATCCTGTAAGTGTGGATCCAAATCCCTTGCATACACATGCTTCTTTTAACCTCTCAGGAATTGGATTGATCTCCATTTTCTCCCTGTATTGAGCTACATGCTCCTCTGGATCCGTTGAACCATCATACAGCTTCATGGATGGTATCTGGAATCTTTTGGGTATGTCAGCATCACAAATAGGTGGTGAAAAGCGAGATATCCTATGGCTACCATCTGCAATTTCAGGAATGGGTTTAACCACTCCTGGTACGCTGGATATCATATCCTTAAGCTTCTGTAACTCCCTGGCCATAGCCTGATTGATACCTGTATCCTGCATAGAGCCATGGTTAGGGTTATATGAATTATTAAAAGTGTTACCTCCCACAGGATTCGTGTTTGGAATTCCAGATGTGAATCCATATTGACGGGACTCTGGTATGATTGAAGGACCAGTGGAAGCAATGGTTTGCAATGGTATGAAGTCTCCTTGATGAACATCCGAGCTCGGGGGCTGCATTCTTCTTGGGAATCCTTGATCCTTAAAGATGTTGGATCCTTGAGGCTGAGATGATCCTTGAACCTGAAAGGACCCTGGATTCATAAAGGATCCTTGGACCTGGGAGGATCCTTGGACCGGGAAGGATCCTTGGACCTGGGAGGATCCTTGGTCCTGGGAGGATCCTTTGACCGGGAAGGATCCTAAATATCCTCCTGAGCTGATGAAGGATCCCTGATGCTGAAAAGAGGATCCCGATGGTTGAGAGCAGGATCCTTGAGGTTGGAAGTGAGAGCCAAATGCCTGACTCATAGTTGCTGTTCCATAACGCCTTTCTGATGGACCACTTTGATACTGGATGCCCGGAACTACCGATTGTAGGGTAGTTACAACTGGAGTGTCAAAATTTAATGACCTTGGCCTCAGAGGAGAGTGATCCTCCACTGATTTCTTCTGTTTCTTGATATCACCAATCTCTTGGAGGATCCGTTCATTGGTTTTGTCCTGCTCTTGCATGCGATCCCTCATCTGCAAAATCAGATTAAAAAGATCATTAGTAGTAGGATTAGTGGAAACAGAAGAAGTTGGTGGTTTTTGGAAAATGGGGGGTTGTCTCTTCGCAGCATTTTCAGCATTCTTCTAGGATCCAGAAGGTGGTGGAGGCAAAGGTGGAACGCCTTGTGAAGAACTAATTGCCGGCATAGAACTTGATGTATTCTTTGTTGAGGAAGCCATCTGCTTGGTCGTAATGAACCGAAATGACCACAAAAGTATGAATCTTCTTAGGAATGAAGCACCAATGGCCCCACGGTGGGCGCCAAACTGTTTTGGTCAAAAATCAAGCAATGATAATGCAACCAAACTTTCTGTTGTGAGGTATGATGCTTGAATCAATGAAATGAACAAGTGACACAAAGATTTATACGAGGAAAAAACCCTTGATCAATGAATGATCTCTGGCATAAAAAACCTCGGGTGATGGAAAACTACCGATCACCAACTCAGATTAAACAAGAAATGTATTACAACTTCAGATGATAGCGAGCTAATTACAAGGATTACTATAGTGTAATGTGCAAAAAAGTGTGTAATCGCCAAGTGAATTGTCAAGAGCTGATGAGAGCAGTTGCGAATGTGTGTGTTAAGCTAAAAATAGCCAAGTGTTTTCTATTTAGCTCGCTATCCCTTTTAAAAATGGAAAATATCTAAGCTAACAAACATTCCGCATTTCGTGCAAGTCTTCCACGACTTCCATAACGTCCACTTTAGCTATGCACGTGCGGAATAAATATGGAATATGCTCCAGGAATACCAAGACCAAGTCCAAGCTCGTACTCCTGCAAAACAATTTCATATTCAAAGCAGACAATCGTTAGTATAAGGATCCTGATGATGATCCATGATCCTGATCCTGCAATACTTCTGAGGATCACTAATTCAAACAGAATTGAGGATCACTAAGCCCAACAGTAATTGAGGATCACTGATCATTGTAAAATCCTCCCCTAACATGATGGAAACTACTGATCACCAACTATATTAAACAAACAATGTTTACAAATCGGGATGATAACAAGCTTGGTACAAGGATCACTAGTGTGCAAAAAGTGTGTAATCGCCGAGAGTTGTTTAGAGCTCGAGTGTAGTGTATTTCTAATAATTCTTATGTCTAAACAAGCTTGGTATCCCCATTTAAAAATAGAAATCAACTAACTAACTAACAATCCGAAAAAGGTGCAAGCTCCCCACGATCACCATAACGGTCGAAGAACTTATGCACGTGCAGAATCATGAAGCATATTCCCCTAGAATCTCGGTTGAACAAGTCCTATCCGAATACTCCTGCAAAACAAATTCAAATATAATGGAAACAATTGTTAATGTTAGGATAATAATGAGGATCCTGGATCCTTAGTCCTGCAACGTCTTCTATGGTTCCTTAATTCAAACTGAACTGAGGATCCGTGATCCTGGTTGCATTTAAGGATCCGTGATCCATATGCTTAGAAATTCTATCCCTAACATACCTATGTATACATAATGATTCTATTGAAGAAAAAAAGAACCCCCACTGATTGAAAGAATGAGATTAAGAGAGAGCTTGAAGAAACAATTTTTTTCAACTTTAATTTGCATCATAGTTCTATTTGGTTGAGTGTTCTTGGTTTGTATTCTAACTAAAAGATCAACTATATTATTTTGATTCGGAAAACGTCTCTCATCTGCAAAATTCCTCTAGCAAATTCATCAAAAGTGTTCGTCATGTTTATCAAAAAGATGATTATCGATATGGATACTAATTCTCATGAATAGAATAATTACCAAAAAAATAAGAAATAAGGTATCGATCAATTACACAACAAGTATTGAATTTGGAGAACAATTATGCATATATGGGTATTTTTTTAGAAAGGAGATCAGTAGTAGGTGTATCGATATTCTTAAAAGGTGGAGACTGATAAGAGACTCCTCATTGCTCAAAGATTTGGTGTGATTGTTCACCTTTTAAGCATCGCCGACAATCAAACTTTCTTCCCGCTATTGACTGCTCCAAACCAAATTCGTAGCCCCCAGCAAGTGGTGTCGCTTGTTCATGTTCTTAGAAACCATTTCATCCATGTTAGATTAGAAGGAGACTATCTGATGCCTCTACCGAACAGTCTTTGGAGTAGCAACCGAAGTGACGTTGTAGCAAATTGGGAAGTTATGTACAGTTCTCGTATAAACCGGTATAAGGAGCTAAAAAATCCTAATTCAGACCGAACTGTACAATATATAAATTGAGGTAAATGAAATTTAGTTATCAAGCACATCCTATTTTTATATAAATAATATACAGCAACATGTAATATAAAAAATCTTCCACGTCAAATCAAATTGTTAAGAAGTATCAAAATCATCCGTGTGAAAAAAATCTTAAATAAAACAGTCAACGAATAATAAAAAAACAAAATCATCCGGGTGAAAAGAGAAAGAAACTTAAACAAAACAATCAAGAATTGATAAAAGAGTAAATTGCAAATTTTTTCCTTTATCTTTATATCATTTTTCAGGCGGTATCCTTTATGTTTGAAATTGATGAGTTTTGTACTTAATGTTTCAAAATCCTGCACGTTATGTCCTTTAAGCCTAACACAGTTAGAATTTTTTTTGTTAAATCAGATCACACAAGGGTAATTTAGTCTTTTTACCCATAAATATATAAAAATTATTTTAATTTTAATTAACAATAAAACAAAAATACATTTAACAAACTAAAAGTATAATAAATTAAATCTAAAAATAATATATATGTATATGTATTAACAGAACCTATCTCTTTCTTTACCACTCTCTACCATCTGTCCACGAAGCACCACCACCATTTGCCACACTCTCTCTCTCTCTCACACACAGGCTTCACTAACCACCATCATATACCACCGCCACCACCACCCTTCACATCCACCAAGGAAACCCAAACCAATCCTCTAAGCAATCCACCAGAAAACACTAACCCTACCACCGCATCCGTCACGTCGTTGTTGCTGCTGCTGCCATCACGTCGCTGATGTGGTGGTCGCAGATAAGTTTCCGGCGGGTTGGGGCTAAACGGTTTCCAGCGGATTGGGGCTAAGCGTTTTATTCTAACACTAGTACACCGTTGCAGCCGATTATACTCTTCAACTTGCTAATCTTGAAATTTATTAGGTAGATGGGAATGCAGCTAAAAGGGTTTCAACAGTTAGGGTTTTCGTGGGGTTGGAGGTTTTGAAACAAGTGAATGAAGTTGGGTGGATGATGACATAGGTAAATGAAGAATTAAATAGGGAAGGTTCAAGTTCGTGGTAACAGATCTGTGTATGATGGATGAAATTGCAGTTTTGATTTTCGTGCGGTTTCAATAGACATGTGTGGTTTTGTTGATTAAGATAAAAGGAGTCTGATGGTGGGTGGTTAACGGCTGGGAGAAAAAGAGAGATAGATGAATGGGTTGGGTTGGATGGTGGTGGTGGTGGGTGGTGGATGGTGATACAGATAGAAAGAGGAGAACTTTTTATTTATTTTATTTCTTTTGTTTTTAAAGTTTGTTTTAAACTAGTTTTTGCCCCACCCGTGTTGCGGGCAATAAGCCGAATATTTCTCTCGCATAACACGTATATATGTATTTCGGTTACTTGTACATACTACTTATAACACGAACTAAAAAAATTACATCGAGTCAACCAATTAAAACAAAAACACTACCATACTTTTACTAAAAAAATAAATTAAAACCATGGAAAGACTATAATTTTAAACTGGGAGCAAAATTGTAATTTTTCAGGACAAATGAGCATGTACCAGGCATGCATGGATGACTAAAAATTACACTTATGCCCGCCCGCGTTGCGGGGCGTTAAATTGAATATTTCTTAGTTTCATAATATGTATGCATCTATTTAGTTTACTTGTACATACTACTTATAACACGATCTAAAAAAATACATCGAGACAACCAATTAAACCAAAACACTACCATAGTTTTGCTAAAAAAAATTAAAACAATGATAGGTCTGTAATTTTGAGCTGGGGTAAAATACTAATTTGCCAGGAACAATGAGGGAGTGTTAGACAACTGCTTGACACAATAAAAGTTACATTGAGTCAATCAAGCAAAATAAAACACTACTACAGTTTTGTAAAAAAAAAGGTAAAATGATGGCAAGATGACAATTTTTAACTGGCGGAGAAATCGTAATTTTTGAAATGAGAACAAAATCATAACTTTGAACAGAGGGCAAAGTCGTAATTATATGTTGAACTGGAGGCGCAATCATAATTTTAAACTGAGGGCGAAATCATAATTTTGAGCTAGGGGAAAAACATAATTTTATTTTGACCTGTGGGCAAAAATGTAATTTTGAGCTAGGGGCAAAAACATATTTTAATTTTAAACTGCGGGTAAAAACGTAATTTTAAACGGAGTGCAAAACCGTAATTTTAAACTGGGAATAAAAAAAATGGGTTTTTGAACTGAGGGCAAAATCATAATTTTGAGCTATGGGCAAAATTATAATTTTATTTTGAACTGGGGGCAAAAACGTAATTTTAAACGAAGGACGAAACCGTAATTTTAAACTGGAAATAAAATTGAATTAAAAATAAGTTGGTCCAATAGGGAAGTGCTAGGCAAGCTGCCTGGCACTATTCCCTCAACTCCTTTTTGTATATGTAGGATAATGTTTTGGTATTTAAGTTATTTATATATTAAGTTCCTAGAAAGATGAAATGACAAAATTGCCCTCACATGCAAGTCACATGACCAAAATTAACAAAAAAATCTAACTGGGTTAGCCTTAAATGACATAACGTGTACGATTTTAAAAAATTAAGTATAAAACTCATCAATTTCAAACATAAAGGACACCGCCTGAAAATGGATATAACGATAAAGAACAAAAATTGAAATTCACTCTTGATAAAAAAAAAAACAAATAGTGAATGAAAAAAAAAAGAAGAAATCGTAAACAATTGAACAAAACAGTAATACATAAAAGATAAAGGGTTGAATTTAAAAAATTACAAAAATTATATTTTTGGAAAGTCGAGATGCATTTAGCCACACCCTTGTTTTTTTGGGTTAGTGTTGGATAAGATAAAGGTATAAATAGTAAAAGTCGAGATGCATTTAGCCACACCCTTGTTTTTTTGGGTTAGTGTTGGATATAAATGTTAGAAGGCCCAAATATAAAACTTTT
This sequence comes from Helianthus tuberosus, assembly GCA_030545235.1. Taxonomy (NCBI): domain Eukaryota; kingdom Viridiplantae; phylum Streptophyta; class Magnoliopsida; order Asterales; family Asteraceae; genus Helianthus; species Helianthus tuberosus. Next base: position 186,292,222 of record CM060444.1, read on the forward strand.
GAATTTTTTTTTAATGAAGCTCAACCAGTGTTGTAGTAATCGTTAGTCGCTAGTCAGGCGGCGGGGTGGGGACTAGCGATTAATCAGGATTAATCGGAGATTAATCGAAATTTATGGGGATTAATCGGGATTAATTTGATTAATCGGGGATTAATAGATGATTAATCGGCACCTAGTTAGGATTTTTAAAACCATGAGCTCAACTAATCCTAAGATAAAGACTAACGGACTAAAATATAGACTAAACTCAACAAAACATTCGAAATTATCACTTGGTTTCATAAACTCTCACCTAACCTCTAAATGGTGGGAGACTAACATGCATAAACATTTCTCTTGAATGGACTCACGAAATTAGATCATCTATGAACATAATAATACTAAAACAAGGCATAATTATTTATTATTAATTAATCGTATAGATTCTACAATGTTCACTACCCACTACAACAACAGTAAACAATTAATATAAACTATCGATAAATTGGAAGTATCTAACTTTAAACAGAATCCGAAACATAGTTTACGCAGCATCACCATCTGAGTTACTATAGGCTAAAAGTTCAAATATAAACTTTTTATAGGAAAAAAGCTATATTAACTTTAAAATTTATGAACAAAGGGTTTGTACCTCAATTGTTTCAACGTTTGTTAAGGTGTAATATCTCTTAAATTTATGAACAAAGGGTTTGTAATATCACATTAAAATTTTAAATAAAGTACCATAAGTCTAATACTCAAAACGAGAAGTCGGAAAAAACAACTCCACATTACAAGTTAATATTTTTAGGGTTAAAAAATTTATTGGTAGATTTGCTACTTAGGTTTTAGGGCCATGTAGTGGGTTTGATAATGGGTAACGTTAATATTTGGAATAAGTTTTGAAAATAATTTATAGTATAGCCCAACAAAAGTTATATATGTATTATATATAAAAATAATAAATAAAAATTTATAATTTTTATTCGAATTTCGAATTGAATCGAATTTGAAATAATAAATTCGTATTCGATTTACTTGACTCAACGCCCCGCTTGCGGTATGCGCATATAATGTATATATGTGTGGATGCTAGGGGGGCAAAAGTGAAAGTGCACTAATTTTAACGTTATTTTACTAATTTCGTGAAAATAACATTAAAGGAGGGAGATGATTAATCATGCATCATGTGGTGGCGTTGATAGGCGAAATTACTAATTTCGTGAAAATAACATTACAAGAGGGAGATGGTTAATCATGCATCATGTGGTGGCGTTGATAGCCGAAAGACAAAAGAGTACATGCACTAATCGGCATTTGTCTTAATTGCTGAGTGTTATGTGCCTTATGTCTAAGGCTTGATGCAAAACTACTATCGAGCCGGGGGTCTTACTGGAAGCAGTCTCTCTATTCCTATGGGGTAGAGGTAAGGTTGTCTACATCTTACCATCCACAGACCATACGTTAGCTTTGCTATTGGTGGGATTTACTGAGTATGATGATGATTCGATTTACTTGACTCGAATTGAATTCTTATAATCGAAACGAATTCTTGATAATCGAATCGAATTTAATCAAATTTCAAAATTTTCAAATATGTAACGAATTCCGAACAGTACTACACTTGTGGAAAGAAAATTATGTAATATTATTATTGAGTGGTTATTGATGTGATGGGTTTTATTGTTTTACATCAAATGGCTTATAGTGATGATTTTGATGCAACCCTTTTAAACGGTCCTACAGTGTTCCAGTCATCTTCGAAAAGATTCTCTGTCACTATTCTTTCATTGTGGTCACTAAATGTCCGCCGTTTACTATTTGATTTGTTTGTCATTCGAAATTTGGTACGTTGCTTTAAAACTATATATCAAACAACAAACCTATGACACTTGGCCAATTAAATAAATCGAAAGTAAGCTGCATAGTGCGAAGAAGGGCCATAGGCTTTTGACCCAAGGAGCCCCACTTAATTAAGAGCACAAAATGTTCAACTAGGTACACCTTCCTTGAAATTTCCATTTTCGCCATCAACACAAACAACAAATTCATAAATCAACCTCATCTCAAGCCAAATGTTGGAAGCCAAACCTACCTAACCATTCATGTAACAATTATATATAGAGGTGGTAATTTTTTATACAAGACACAAAAATAATCTGGTTGTAGGTTGTATATCTAACAAGTATAATAAACATGCTAGGTTTAGGTCAACATATTTTGTTAAATGAGTTGTGTATGGATTAACCAATTTAGTCCTTTTAATTAGACAAGTCGACACACCAACCAGCTGCTTAGCTAAACAGGTCAACCGCGAACCCTTTCTAGATCCCCATTAACATTTTTTTACAACCACCAACATGATTAACATGTTAGCAACTTGATTACTGCCCACTAACCTGTTAGACATGTTTAGATAAATAGGTCGAGCAGGTCGTACATATCCGGGTTACATGATTTAAGTGTGTGCATGTTAATGTTAATATTTTTGACACAAGTAAACATGTTTTGATAAATAGGTAAGTCATATGTATCCAGGTTACATGATTTAAGTGTGTGCATGTTAAGGTTAATATTTTTGACACAAGTAAAAATATGATTCGTATTCGGAGTTTCAACCCTCCAATCTACAAACCCATTAACACTACTTGACACCGCTATTCATAAAAAATATATTATAATTTAAAAATAGAAAGCACAATCTCTTGTGTGCTACTCCATTAATTCTATTTATGTCGGAAGTTTTAGTTTTTTTTTAATAACAATGCTTACTCATAACTAATTTACACTAAATAATCCTAATCTACTTTTTTGTTTGGGATTAAACCCAAGATCTCTTACTAAGAGACAGGAGTCTCTACCAAGTGAACTAGCCCCACCTGGAAGTTCTAGTCACATCAAAAATTCAAAATATTCAAAAAAATCCAAAAATTTTAACAAAATCCAAAAAATTCTAAAAAACTATAAAAATTAAAAAACAATATTAAAAAATCAAAAAATTCTAAAAAATAAAAAACAATTCTAAAAAGTCAAAAAAAATCTAAAAGTCAAAAAAATTCTAAAAAATCAATAAAATTCAAAAAAATAATAGTAAATCAAAAAAATTTTAAATTTCAAAATAAATAAAAAAATTCAAAAAATAAAAAAATTCTAAAAGATAATAAAATAATAAATATCCAATAAAATTCTAAAAATCCATAAAATTCTAAAAAATTATAAAAATAAAAAAAATAATAATAATTCCAAAAAATCCTAGAAATTAAAAAAATCCAAAAAATAAAAAAATTTGAAAAGTAAAAAAATAATAAAAAATCTAAAAAAATTTGAAAAAATGATTTTAGGAATTCTTATAGTTTTTTTGATTTTTTAGAATAATTTGCAGCTTTTATGATTTTTTAGAATTTTTTATTTTTTAGAATTATTTTGATTTTTTAATTTTTTAGATTTTTTAGAATTGTTTTGGATTTTTTATAATTTTTATGATTTTCTTATTTTTTAGAATATTCTTGATTTTTTAAAATTTTTTGACCTTTTAGATTTTTTTGGTTTTTTGTAATTTTTTTATTTTTTTGAATTTTTTGGAATTTTTTGATTTTTTTTATTATTTCTTGAGTTTTGAATTTTTTGATTTAATAGAATATTTTGGATTTTTTATTTTTTTTTATTTTTAAAATTTTTAGAATTTTTTTTATTTTTAATTATTTTTTTGATTTTTTTAGTACTTCTTGATTTTTTAGAATTTCTTGATTTTTTAGTGTTTTTTTGTGTTTAGATTTTTTATTATTTTTTTGATATGTTATTATTTTTTTTATTTTTTGTAATTTTTTTATTTTTAGAATTTTTATTTTTTAGAATTTTTTTGATTTTTTTGATTTTTTTATTATTTTTTTTTATTTTTTGATTTTTTTATTATTTTTTATAATTTTTTGTTATTAATTTTTTGTATTTTTTTTATAATTATTTGGATTTTTTATAAACCCATCTTGACAAAAACCTATCTTGACCTAAGCCCATCTTAAATCATTTCTTAATAAACCCATCATAACTCAAACCCATTCTAACCCATACCCATGCTAACCTATTACCCATTTTGGATAACGGTAATCGGCTATTGAATGTAGGAAATGTGAAAGTTTGGCATTTATTTCTTTTTTTAATAGCTCAAATTACTCTAAATCCATCTTTGGCGAGGCTTGGACGCTTGACTTCAAGAGACACAACACCTTAACTCAAATGATTTTGATAATTGAACTCAACAACCAAGCCACATTAATTTTTATTAAAACAAAAATAATTTTGTTGCATAAAATTATCACTACAAAAAAAATAGGGGGCTTTTAGTGTGTTATTGGGAATCCCTAAGACCATGCGTAGTCGTTAGCCTAATAATGCCCCCACCCTGGGGCGTTTTCTGCCATGTGGTAGTTCAGTCAGCATGGGGGCATTATTAGGTTTTATTGCAAAAGTGGTGTAGTGAGAATAATGCCCAATAACGCCCCTTCCAATCATTACACAATTATTATTTTTAATTAAAAACTTAAAATACTTCATTAAATTAAAAAATACAATACTAGAAATAAAAAAATAAAAACCGACTAAATTAAAAAAAATACATTAGTTTTCGTCTTCGCTTTCTTCACCCTCGCCAACTTCGTCTTCCTCGTCCTCCGTTTCTTCTTCACCCTCAAGTGGGACATACCGAACCGACCATGCGTGTTGTACCAAATCAACCGTTAACACGGAATGGTATGGTTCGTAACACAATTCTCATGCATTATTCACTCTTTCTTCCATTGAGGCCTGTGGATGCTCCTCTTGAACGGCTTCCGGTACATAATTCTGGCATATCGCCTTTCCTTCGTCTTCCAAAATTATGTTGTGCATGATTATACAAGCGTACATAGCATCTCTCATTTTTTTCTTGGTCCATGCACGACAAGGATTTCTCAAATACTGCCATTGTTGTTTAAGAACCCCAAAGCATCTCTTAATGTCTTTTCGTGAAGACTCTTGAACCTTTTTAAAGTGTGCTCTTTTTTCATCGATAGGATCACTAAACGTCTTCACGACAATCGAATACCTAGGATAAATTCTGTCGCACAAATAATATCCATGAGGGTAGTAGTTTCCGTTTGCGTAAAAAGACGCTTTTGGAGCCCTGCCAGAAATTCAGTCCTCTAACAATAGAGATTGTTCAAAAACATTTATATCATTGCATGACCTGACCACTCCAAAGTAAGCCGACCAAACCCAAAGGTCCTGTGAGGCAACCGCCTGAAGAATAACAGTTGGTCCTTTTTTGTCACCCCGTGTGTGTTGGCCTCGCCATGCGGTCAGGCAGTTATGCCAACGCTAATGCATGCAATCCAAGCTCTCGATCATACCAGGCAAACTACGCTCAACCGAATGTACCTCGTAGATCTTTTGAAGGTCGTCCCATGTGGCCGTTCTAAGATAACACGCACCATACAAATCAATAATACCTTTATAAAAAAAAAAACATATACAAACATAAGCTTTAAAAAAACACTTGCAAACATTATAGTAAAGTATAGGAATTGTACCGCGACAAAAATGCTCCAAGGTGTTTCGCGTTTTTTCTCGGCCATTTTTAAATACTCGTCGTTGATGTCGGTTGTGTTTCCGTAAGCAAGGACTCATAGCGCTGACGTACACTTTTGAATACCGGTAAATCCAAGTGTCCCTTTCGCATCCGCATTTTGTTTAAAATAATCGTAGTTGGTTTCTAAGTCGTTGACTATGCGTAGAAACAAACACTTACTTATTCGGAAACGACGCCTAAAAATTTATGGGTTCCAAAATGTCGGCGCCTCATCAAAATAATCTTTCATCAACCGATCGTGTGCCGCGCCGGTCTCGTTCAATATAATCTCTTGTTTTAATTTTAGGTTCGGGCAGGCGACAATGCTTCACATATCTCATCTCTAGTTGACAAGCACTCGTTGTAGGAATCCATTCGTATAAAAATAAAAATAAAACTTTATTAACTTGAATTACAGAAACAAATCAGAATGAAAATAAAAGTACAGTACAATTACAACTGAAAAAAATGAAATACAAGAACAAGAAAATCAAACAGAAAAACTGTTCCTAGCTAAGGATCGTGTTAGACACGGGTCCCTTAAAACAAATTTCGAGTCTCCCAGGAGAACTCGTTTGTTTCCAAGACACAACAGCTAAAGCAGTTGCACTGCCGGTCTTGACTCCAACCCGAAGGTGTACTTTGCTGCTTGTAGACGAAGAAGAATTCAGAGAAGAAGATTGTATTTTTGCTGGTGAATTCGGTGTCACTTTCTACAGCAGGTTAGCCTCTATTTATACTGCAGGTCTTGGAAGGAACTGAAAAACGAATTAAATGGGAGAATTAAATTGCATTAAACGTCTTTAATGCAGTTTAATTCGTCATTTAATTCGCAGTCAAAAGCACTGACTTCGTCAGTTTCGAATGCTGAAGTGTAACTGCACTGGCATTAACTGCTGGAAGCTTCTGCGCGCTCAAGTCACGCACGCTTATGCGCGCGTGCGCCATTTTGGCTCAATTCCATGCGCGTGTGCGCCACCTTGGCTCAATCCCATGCTCACCTACGCGCGTGAGCCATGTCACCTGTGCGCCTCTACGAGCACGCCACACAGTCGCGCCATTTTGGCTCACTTTGGTGCGCCGCGCACGTCACTTCAGTGCCATGATCCATGCGCGAGTGCGCGCCACCATGCCACGTTTACTCACGCGCGTACGCGCATGACTGCCACGTCATGCGCCCCTGCGCGTGGACCCACCAGGGTCACGCGCCTGCATGCCACGTCACCAACCACTTGGTCCTTGCAGCCCTTGTGCTCCACCACACGCACATGGTCAAAAATACAAAGGCGGCTCTCAAGCGGCGCGAAGTGCAAAGTGCGCAATCAAAGCGCCACATTGCGCCTCATCGTCTACGCCACGTGCGCGCGTGTGCGAGTGCGAGTGAGAGTTAGGGTGCGCCGCACCCTTCACGAGTACACTTAGTGAGTGCTTCCTAGAAACACTAAGGATGGAGAGTTCCCACTTAAATCCCCCTTTAAGTTTCATCTCTCCTCCTATGTGGGACAATATGCTACTTTCCCACTTTTTAGCATTCAAGTTTCAAACAATAAACTTTGAGCATCGATATCTCATTCATCTTAGCTCCGTTTTGGACGTGGTTTAGTTCGTTGCGAAGCTCTTCCGATATAGAACACAAACCCATAAATAAATATATAAAACCCGCTCATTTTCTTATTTTTATTTCTAGTCCAAAATAGGAAAAAATCATTTTCCTATATTTGTGAAAAATACAATTTTCACAAATTTCCAACAACCCCCCCACATGAATAGAAATCGATCTATCAAGTTTCAACGATACACGTTCAACAGTTGATTATTGTAAGATAGGTAGGTGTGACCTTTGAACCTTCTTTTGTGAAGCATACTTAGCCTCCTAGGGTCTTGTAGACGCGGTGTCTTTGAACAATCCCCCATTTATGTAGGCGACAATATACATTCACACAATACTCGCCCTAGTTCAGTCAGGACCTCATGGTTGTGTCCGTTTATGGTCATGGAACACTTTCCTGGTTCTGCGAGAGCTCTAGGATTTGCACCTCCCCACAAATCCATTCGAAGCGACCCCATTTCTCTCTAACATAGGTGATTCCTCTGAATCATTAAAAGCATCATGGTTAATTTGGATTTACTCAAAATCCTTAACCTCAACATGCTTAACCTTTCCTTCATGTCACTGATTGGAATGGACTAGGAAGTATATAACTCCCTTTATTAATTTTGGGGCAACCCGCACAGTGACTCCCTTTGGGTTTATGATTAAGTTTGCCTATTGAACCTAGATCTTGGGATCTCCAGTCAACTAGGTTAGGTTTCTCTCATATTCCCTTCTTCTATGGGCTTTAGTCCCATTCCTCTTGACGACTTATACACCTTATCTTTGCTTAAGCCTTTTGTTAACGGGTCAGCAATGTTCTCTTTTGACCTAACATAGTCAACCGAGATAACACCCGTTGAGATAAGTTGTCGTACCGTGTTGTGTCTACGTCGAATGTGCCTTGATCTGCCATTGTACATCGCTCTTTGTGCTCTAACAAGCGCTAATTGATTGTCACAATGTATGCAAATCGCTGTTAACGGCTTTGGCCATCTTGGAATATCTTCCACAAATTGACGTAGCCACTCCGCCTCTTCCCCGCTTTTATCTAAAGCATTCGGATTCCATCGTGGATCTAGCTATAACCGTTTGCTTGGAAGACTTCCAAGCTAGAGTTCCTCCCGCAAGTGTAAACACATATCCACTTATCGATCTATGATCTTTTATATCCGATATCCAATTCGCGTCAGTGTATCCTTCGATCACTGCTGGATCACGAGTATAATGCAATCCATAATCTCTTGTGTATCTTATGTATCTAAGCACCCTCGTGATAGCTTTCCAATGATCCTCACTCGGATTACTGGTGTATCTACTTAGCCTGCTCACAGCATACGCTAAGTCGGGTCTAGTACATGTCATTAGATACATGAGACTACCAATGATCCTTGAGTATGTCGCAATCCCCGCCCCCTATCTGTCCCGGGAACGGGCGGCCGTGAGTATCAGTATTGGTGGTATCGGTGTTTATCAATTTGGCAGCGGAAATTACATCAGGACAGTAGTTAGGAAATATTTTATCAGAGTAAACACCACATTTTTATAATATTAAACATATTGGGATAAAACCGAAGTTTTTCATTACAAACTGATATATATAGAGATAATCTCCATTTTATTGAATAAAACGTCTTCTTTTATTTAGGTAACTTTTATAGCCACTTTTCCAAGCCTTCAGTGCTGTCCAGCTGGCTTCTAGTTGGCTTTCACATTTTATTACCTAAACGTGTTTAAAAACATTTTGTCAGTGGGAAATACTGGTGAGTGAATTCCAATTTAATCAAGAAGAGTTTTATCAATTTAACAGTATTGAGAGCGATTACAATGTTTACATTTACACAATTACTCATTCAGTAGTGTCAATCCTGACTGGTGGGTCATATTACCCATTGCCTAACTCTTTGTCCAATGGTAACGTGTTTCACATTTTGTATACAAAACCCCAACATACCGGCAGTAATTGAAGAATTACAAAGACTCAATAACTGCTAATCATAATTTAATAAATAAAGGTTTTGTAAAACAGTTTGTAAAAAGGAGATTACTCACATTGTTGTCTTAGGTTTTCTTTAAGGGTTTCCTGGTGATTATCTATAATTTACACAAATGCACACGTGTTAGTATAATAACCCAATATTTACATTAGCAATACCCTCCCCGAGACGCCATTCCAACGACTACGTCGGGCAGAACCACGACAGCCGTTACGGAACCTGGATCAATCGGGCAGCGTATCTAATACGTAACCGGGGTTATAATACTTACAACGGGGCAGAACTTCATTATTTAGGGGGGTATTATGCCCGAGAATAGCTTATACTACTTAGAAATTAGAGAGAGAAAAAGATTGTGAGCATCGGAAATGAACAGCCAAGGGTCTCTATTTATAGGGCCTAATTTGGACTTCGTCGCGCCCCATGAAGGTGGTAGCCTCCACACGCGTCCTGACACGTGGCGCCCTAGGGTGCGTCCTGATCTCCAACTGTCGCGGCCCGCGATGGATTTAGCCAAAGGCTTCGCGCCCCGCGACAGCCCATTAAATTTTGTTTTTATTTAATATTAATACAAATAGAGGTATTCGGGGCCCGTTTTCGCATACGGGGTATATTTTAGGACATATATGGATATTATAAATATATTAGGGGTGTCAGAAAAATTAATTTAGGAGGGTTATTATATCCTCCCCACCTTGTTTTAGAACTCGTCCTCGAGGTCTACTAGAATAAATGCGGGTATTTCCTTTGCATTTCTGATTCAAGCTCCCATGTGTACTCTGGTCCTCTTTTGGAGTCCCATTTTACTTTAACCAGAACTAATCTCTTGTGCTTGAGGTTCTTAACTTTCCTGTCTTCAATCTGTAGATGCTCTTCTACAAATTTAAGTTGTTCATTTACCTCTATATCCTTAAGAGGTACTACCAGTGACTCACCAGTTAAGCATTTCTTGAGACTAGATACATGAAATACATCATGTATTCCTGCCATTTCCTTTGGCAGTTATAGCTGATAGGCCACATGTCCTATTCTTCTAATGATCTCAAAAGGTCCAACATACCTGGTGCTTAACTTTCCTCTTTTGATGAATCTTACCACTCCTTTCCAAGGAGAGACTTTCAATAACACTTTGTCACCTACCTGAAATTCCAACGGCTTTCGTCTGTTATCAGCATAACTCTTCTGTCTGTCAGGTGCTGCTTTCAGTCATTCCTTGACTTGAATGATTTTGTCGGTTGTTTCTTGTACTATTTCAGGTCCGGATAGTTGCTTTTCTCCAATTTCTGCCCAACAGATTGGGGTTCGGCGTTTTCGTCCATAGAGTGCTTCGAATGGTGCAGCATTGATACTTGTATGATAACTGTTATTGTAAGAAAATTCTATTAATGATAAGTGGTCATCCCAATTACCTCCGAAATCAATTACACAAGCTCTAAGCATGTCCTCCATTGTCTGAATTGTCCTTTCGCTTTGTCCGCCTGTTTGAGGATGATAAGCTGTGCTTAGATTCAACTTGGTTCCCATGGCTTTTTGGAAACTTGTCCAAAAATGAGAGGTAAAACGGCTATCTCTATCAGAAACAATTGATAAAGGAATTCCATGTAATAAAACTATTTCATTTACATATGTAACACCTCGTAAAATCACGACCAATATAATAAATACAAGTGTCATGGACTTAAACGCGTAATGAATTGATTCCGAGGGACTAAAGTTGTCAAACAATGTAAATATGCAAGTAAAAGGATCAAACGTGTCATCATGTTCGTATTCTTTGATGAATAAAATTATCGGACATTGAAAGCCGTTTGCGCTTAAATTTAAAACTTTACGAAGCATAGGGGTTAAAAGTGTCAACATGTTAAAAGTTACCTCTGAGTGACCATTTAACGATCCCAAAACCATTGTAATAATTTAATAATTCGCTCTCAAGAATATTGGATATTAATTTTGTGGAGTTTCGATGAAAACAAGACTTTTCGGGTGATCTTGCAACTAATCGGGAGCTTAACGGAGTTAAATAATGACCCAAGGCCCTTAATAGTTAACTATGGGGTCCTAAGTGCAATAAATGAAAGTTAAATAAAGTTAAAATGGACCAGGGACTGAAAATGCAAAGTTTAAAAAGTTTTTACCGGATTCTCCCTTTGTCGCGGCCCGCGTAGACTCCTTATGAGTCTTACGCGGCCCACGAGAGCAGTGCCAACAACAACAGACCTGCACAGCTGCAGGTTCAGCCAGTTCCACCACCTTTGCATGCAATTTTTCGATACCAGGGTCTGAGCCAACAGTTTTTCATGCACTAGAGACACTTGGAATCATCTGGGCACTATATATTTGCAGATGGAATGATCTTGGAGAACTCAAAATCCTATATAAGGCCCTTGTTTTTCATTGTTCAATTGCACACTTGAAATTTCACTTCATAACACTTTCTCTGGAGCTTCCTGGAGTTCAAGTGAGCTTTCTTCTATTCAATACTTGTGCTAAGGACCATAGTAATTGTTCTTAGCTCCCTAAGTTCAAGTTTTATTAGTTTAATGACCAAAAGTCAAAGCCATCGTAATTAAGCTTTGACTTAGTAATTAATCACTAATGGCCCAGCCATTTCTCAAATTGAAAGTGGCTATGAGTTGGTAATTATGTAGGTAATAAACCCTTAAAAGGGCACCTACTAATTATCAATCTAACTTTGTCAATTGTCAGGTCAAACTTATTAATAAAAAGTCAACAGAATCAATTTTTACAAATTAATTCATAACTGATAATGTAGAAGTTATGGAACATGTTTTAAAATTAAAATAACTTGGTAAATAGTATAAGAACATGTTTAGGCATGTTCAACCCGACAATTCTGAGTTTAGGCTCGATTCGCAACCGAAATTCGCAAAAGTAGACTTTTGCTTTGACTTTCAGTTCAGACCGAATTTAGATTGTTTTAGATATGTCTTAAGGTTCCCTTAGGACCATATTACATGTTAGTATAACCCTCTGAGATTATACTATATGGTTCCTTTGAAATCCGATTCATTTGCATGTTTCCGTTAAATACTTAAATATTGACCATTATGCCCTTTTGATATTAAAACGAGATTTTTGAAAATGTGAGTGGACAAAAACCTTTATTACTGATATTTAAGTATGTCCTAAAAAAATTTGACATCAGTTTATGGTCTAAAATGAGAATTATTCACAATATCGTAAATGCAAGCCTTTTTATTAATTAAATGGCATTTTTGATATAAATCCTATTTAAATTCAAATTTTGACACCAAATTTTTTACCCACTGATGTAATATAATATTTAGGGATTTTTGGAAATTTTTATTAAATTTTAAACTGATCATAACATAGAGTTCTTGCATAGGCTCGGTAATTGACGATAATGCCCTTTTTGCTAATAAAATGAGTTTTACACATCCTTTACATGTCAAACCCTTTTCTTCTGATTTTATATATTAAATAAATTATTTTAAACAGTAGAGGCTGATCAAAATCTCAGATTTCCTTAATTAACCCGAATATCGTCAAATACCGACTTTTATGTGATTTAGGCGCATAGTATGGTTTAAAACCATATTTAGCACCTAAGACTTGTTACCTACTGATGTTATGAATAAATTTTTATACTTTAACAGTAAGTATAAGTTTTAAACTCAGATTTCCAAATTTGACCTTAACAACATATGTGAAATGACCAAAATTCCCCTACGGTGCATAGTTTGGCTATAAATGATAAGTTTCACATATATATGATATATTACTGATATGGCTTGTTAAAATAATATTTTTACTGATCATTTTAGACCAGAACCTCAATTTACTATTTAAACTCTTTTATAAACATTAAAATGACCAAAATACCCCTACGGGGCATAACTTGGTTTTAAATTCGTTTTGGGCATAATGAAATGTATCCTACTGATGTCATAACATATTTTAGGCATATTAACTTGTGGAACCTGTTCATGACTCATTTGATTACCCGTTATGCATTTTTCGCGTTCGGTACGGTTTATGTAACTATTTTGCGTAAATTAACCGAAACGGGTCAAACCTTATCATTTTTACTTCAAACTCCCAAATGTGTTTAGTTTACCCATATTATACAAGTCTTCAAACTTGTCAGGTCTAAATCACGTTCTAATCCGGTCTTCGCTTAATCTTGCGTTTTGAACCGTAAACCTTTTTTTTAAAACTAACCGGTCTAAGTTATAACTTAAATAAGACACGTTAGGAATCTAATATGTTATTAAAACCTTCGTTCCAGATTAGCAGCCCTGTAAAAGCTATTTGTACTTGCTGATTTAAGATATGGCTGGGATAAAATTTATAATTTTGCTCAGGTAAATACTTTTAACTTATTTTCCCTTATACGGGCTTGGGATGCGATATTATAATAATACCGCTTGGTCGGGTATGAAGTCGTACAATCGGAATGTGATTAAAAAGATGCATAACCCATTTTAATCTGTATTGTTTGATGCAATGCCTTTGGGGGGTTAATGACCATGTCCTGTATATCCTCGGCTCATTCATTAGAAATGGCCACGACTTAAGCATGGGGTGTAGGCATACACCTGACAGTTGCGTATGTAAAAAGGTACCCCACTTGTAAGGAAACTTCTTGTGGGTATTATACCAAGTGGTGTGTCTATTAGTCTTAACCGGCTCTTCTAACCGGGTCCTAAATGGTCGACAAACATGTAAAACCGTATACAAGATTATTTTTAAATAATTGTCCCAAGTTAATAAAGAATATTTATTCCTTGTGCATCTAAATCAATTTTATAAACACTTTTCAAAAGAGTCAGTTAATTGTATTTACCAGTGTAAACTGACGTATTTTCAAAAGGTTAAGTGCAGGTACTAAGCGTAATGGGCTGGAACTCCTGAGTGATTAAATAAAGAGTCTTGCAAGCTTTTATCACTTTCAGTCTGTTGAAAAATACTTCTTTTGTTTTGATCCGCCCGTGGATCTATCTTACAACCCGTTGTATAATATTTTATTGTACTTTCGAATCGGTTTGTAATAATATTACTTTAGACTTTCATTGTGCATTAAACTGTGATTATTGACCATGATGATATCAACTACATCACGATACTCCCCACCGGTAATACGTGGAAATATCGGGGTGTGACAGGTTGGTATCAGAGCCAACATTGAGTGAATTAAACACTAGCCTTTTTGTGTTTAATCTCACTGACACAGTTTGCACATTCCTTGACCTCCGAGTCTAGGCTAATGACTTAGGACTAATCCTAATCTTATTGTTTTCTTTTTGCTTGTTTCTTTTGTTTGTTTTGATAGGAACAAGACAGAATGCCGGTGGACGAGGAAAAGCACCAATTACTGCACCAAATGACCTCGAGGCCGGGCCGTCACACCGTCGAACTCCTTCAGCAACCATGAGCTCTAGTCCTCAAGAAGACTGGAGAACATATTTGGAACCCGCGAGGCGTTCTGTCTCGCTTAGCTCTTCGCCCTCGTATCACCACTCCTTTGGGCCACACTCAGAAAATGAGCCCAATGATTCTCACCACTCTTTCATACCGCGGCAGCGGTCAAGCTCCCACCGGGCTTTTCAGGACCCGACCCCGTACTTTCAGAGCCCGTTCAACCCGGCGAATGTGAGTGAAGAACCAATGGGCCATAACCCATTGGGACCAGAAGACCACTTTCCTAGAGCCTAGGATATGGATATGGACAAGGATCCAGATCCAGAACCTGCCGAGCCACCAACTGGGACTCCCACGCATCCCATCGAGATTTCTGACGGATCATCTTTTCATTGTTCGCCGTACAGGGGCCCAGACAGTTTTGCCAAAAGATGGGCCACATACCACTGGGAGTACACTCCCCCTTTCAACCCACCTCAACAGAAGCAGCAGGATCCCTCTGAGGATCCGTGTTTCCAGGCGGTTACGCCACCACCACCACCAACTGCCTTCGGAACCTCCGAGGAGAAGGAGATCAGGTGCACGGATGTCCGTGCGAAGAGGGGATTTTCACTTCAGCACCCCTCAACACTCCAGTGGCAGCCACTACCCGCCACTGTATGAAGACCCGCAAATGGGTGGGCCTTCACACCCAGTTTTGGAAGTCGACTCAGCTCAAGTCGCACCACCACCACACATGGGTTATGATAACCCAATTCCTTCTTACGCCGGTGCAGCGGCGTGTAATCCTTTTGAGCAGCCAGCTTATCCTGGCTACAACTACTACAATGCCCCTGCCGTCGACCCATACCTCGAGGCGGTCAACTACAATGCTCTCCATCCAGAAGGGCCTTACGCAGCTTCGTACCAGTCTGGGTACCAAGCATATGGGTATCAATACCCACCACCTCCTCAACCTCCGCAGCCGCCACTGATCCAACCACCACAGCAACAAGAAATTCTTCAGAGGTTGAACCAGGTAGAGCGAGAGGTTCAAGAAGAGCGTAGAAGCCACCGGGGTCTACTTAAGGGTTTGGCAGACCTAATCAAGGGGAAGAAGAAGAGGGATTATTTAAATTCCTTATTTATTTATTTGTTTGTATTGTTGTTTATTTCAATCAAGTCCCTGCGTGGACATTTTTATTTATGTAATAGCTCCCTGCGAGGACTAGTATTTTTTATTTTAGTCTCTGCGTGGACAATGTTATTTCTTTCAAGTCCCGTTTAGGGAAATTATGTACTTCTTTTAAATTTATTGGAATGTTTTATTTAAATTTCACTTGTCATCTTATACATGAATATAATATATGAAATAAATCAAAATATCATTCCTTTTTGTAATTGACCTGCCTTTAAATATTAAAAAGAATCTTAAAAGGTAATAACCTAGCCTAAATGTCATTATAGACCTGGCCATAATGGGAAAACCTATTTAAAAAGGTTCAAATCCTTGTTAACATCTGAAAACATGTTAGCACTCCTGGCAGATGTGATTCGGTAAAATCACACATGTCATCCTTATATTGGATTCTTCCAGATTCCTTATTTAGCCTAATGATCTATAAATAATGGGTTCAAATCATCAATTAAGATGATCATATATGAAACATCCATTAGTGATGAAGTGCCTACGGGCAATGTTAATTGTCAAATAAGACAAAAGACAGTTGTAGTCTACGACTCCCTGTCAATAAAAGGTAATGAATTACGTTCAAACCTTAATGCCTCGATCTTCTAAAATCATGGCCTATAATTTTAAAACTGTCCTTGTGACTAGGCCTTATGTGCCATTAATAATACCCTTAATGTTTTATAACTAGGGATTAATTATAACAAAATTTTAAAAATAAAAGCTTGATTAACAAATTAACCAATATGGTTTATATTACCATGGTTAATAAATCATCAAAAATGATGATTCCATAATAACCTCTAAATAAAATATTGTCAATTGTTTTGTTGCAATCAAGCTACATGCCTGAATCAGAGGAGGTTAACAATCACCCGAGAGAGAATAATGATACCACCAGAATTAATGTAGCTGGTGCAGATCTTCAGGCACTGATAGACAATGCTGTTATTAGGGCACTTGACAGATAGTTCAGGGAATCAAGTGGTACACGCTCTAAGACTCAATCTGTGGCTCATAGTAAGCCTCCTTCTAAGACACACAAGTCAAAGAAAGACGATGCTCGTCACTCGTCAAATCAGTAAAGTATTTCGTCTAAGAAGATTGTGCTCAATCAAGAGCCACGTGCTAAAACCTGTTCTTACAAATATTTTGTCTCCTGCAAACCCAGAGACTTCACAGGAGAGAAAGGAGCCATTGATTGTATGATTTGGCTCGCTGAGATGGATACAGTGTTTGATATTAGTGGTTGTGCAGAGCAGGACATTGTGAAGTTTGTTTCACAATCTTTTAAAGGAGAAGCTTTAGCTTGGTGGAGGTCCTTAATCCAAGCTACAGGGAAGATCCCGTTGTATAATCTGACTTGGGATCAGTTTGTTGCTCTAATCAAAGAGAATTTATGTCCTCAACATGAAGTTGAGAAAATTGAGACTGACTTTTTGACCTTGGTCATGAAGAACTTAGATTGTCAGGCGTATCTTACAAGTTTCAACACCATGTCACGATTGGTTCCATACTTGGTTACACTAGAACCAAAACGCATAGCTCGTTGTATTGGAGGTTTAGCTCAAGAAATCAAGGCAAGTGTGAAAGCATCAAGACCTACCACCTTTAGGTCAGTGGCTGATCTGTCCTTATCTCTTACTCTTGATGCGGTCAGGCAGAGGTCGCTCAAGAATTCTTAAGAAGGGAAAAGGAAACGTGAGGATGAGAACCCACGCCGATCTGATAAGAAACTTAAAGGGAACTCTGAGCATAAGAAGAGTTCGGGATTCCGAAAGGATAGCCAGTAGACGGGTGAGAAACCCAAATGTAAGACCTGTCAGAAACATCACTTTGGAAAGTGTAGGTTGGAGTCGAAATCACACCCGCATTCACAATCAAAGCCATTTGGGTGTGGGATCTGCAAGTCCAAGGAGCATAAGACCTTGGATTACAAGAAGATGAAGGATGCAACTTGTTACAATTGTAACAAGAAGGGGGCATATCAAGACTAACTGCCCAAAATATGCGAAGAAGCCTGAGGAGGCTAAGAAGACCAATGCTCGAGTCTTTCAAATGAATGCACAGGAAGCCATTCAGAATGACAACGTGATAACAGGTACCTTTCTTATCAATGATGTTTATGCTAGAGTATTGTTTGATTCTGGTGCAAACAAGTCTTTTGTAGACAGTAAGTTTTGTAAATTGTTAAATCTGCCTGTTAAGACTCCAAGAATAAAATATGAAGTAGAACTGGCCGACGGTACCATAGAGACTGCTTCAAATGTATTAGATGGATGTTTTATATCCATTAGGAATCACTCTTTTCCGCTATCCTTGTTTCCGTTGACATTAGCAGGATTCGACATACTGATAGGTATGGATTAGTTATCTCATAACCAAGCCCAAATTGTATGTGATAAGAAGCAAGTGGTTATCAAGACTCCTTTTGGTGAGCCACTTACGATTCAAGGAGATACTCAGTATGGATTTCCTAAACAAGTGTCTATGCTTAAGGCATCTAGGTGTTTGAAGAAGGGTTGTGTCATTTATATGGCACAGGGAACCATTGATGAGCCAAAGCCCAAGATTGAAGATATCCCCGTTATTTCTGAATATCCAGATGTTTTTCCTGAAGAACTACCTGGATTACCTCCAGATAGGCAAGTGGAGTTCAGAATTGATATCATTCCTGGAGCAACACCAATTGCAAGAGCACCTTATTGGTTGGCACCGACTGAGATGAAAGAGTTGAGGACTCAGTTGGATGATTTGTTAGCAAAGGGTTTTATTCGACCTAGTTCATCCCCTTGGGGAGCACCGATTCTGTTTGTGAAGAAAAAGGATGGATCAATGCGTTTATGCATTGATTATCGCGAGCTGAACAAGGTTACAATCAAGAACAGATATCCGTTACCCAGGATCGATGATCTATTCTATCAGCTTCAAGGAGCAAGTTACTTTTTAAAGATTGATCTAAGGTCAGGTTATCACCAGTTGAAGGTCAGAGATGAAGACGTGCATAAGACCGCATTCAGAACTCGCTATGGTCACTACGAGTTCTTAGTGATGCCTTTTGGGCTCACTAATGCACCTGCAGTATTCATGGATCTCATGAATCGCGTTTGCAAGCCGTATTTAGACAAGTTTGTCATTGTTTTTATTGATGACATACTTATATATTCGAAGAATTAGGCTGATCATGAAAGACGTCTTCAGTGTATCCTTAAACTTCTTCAGCAAGAAAAGCTCTACGCCAAGTTTTTGAAATGAGAGTTTTGGTTTCGTGAAGTCCAATTTCTTGGACATGTAGTAAGTGAGCGTGGTATCCAGGTGGATCCCGCCAAGATTGAAGCAAGTGTAGAACGCCAGTTTGTTGGGCGGAAGTTGGAGATGTCCAACTGTCAGGACCTGATATAGTCTTGGAGACGACAGACAAGATTGTACAGATCCGCGATCATCTCAAAGCTACCAGGGACAGGCAGAAAAGTTATGCTGATATGAGGCGTAAACCTTTAAATTTGAAGTTGGCGATAAAGTGTTACTCAAGGTGTCACCCTGGAAAGGGGTGATGCATTTTGGCAAGAAGGGCAAGCTAAGCCCAAGATATATTGGACCATTCGAGATCATCGAATGTGTTGGAACTGTAGTTTACAAGCTAAATCTTCCAGAAGAGCTTAGTGGAATTCATAATGTATTCCACATCTACAACTTAAAGAAATGTCTAGCCGATGAATCACTAGCAATGTCGCATAAGCACGTGCAGATAGATGAGAGCTTGAAGTTCGTTGAGAAACCTTTGTCAATCGAGGATCGACATGTTAAGAAGCTTCGAAAGAAGCATGTGCCAATTGTAAAGGTAAAATGGGATGCCCGAAGAGGCCCAGAATACACGTGGGAGGTTGAATCCACAATGAAACAGAAGTACGATAATTTATTTTAGTAAATCTCGAGGTCGAGATTTCTTTTAAGGGGGTGAGGATGTAACACCTAGTAAAATCACGACCAATATAATAAAGACACGTGTCATGGACTTAAACGCGTAATGAATTGATTCCGAGGGACTAAAGTTGTCAAACAATGTAAATATGCAGGTAAAAGGATCAAACGTGTCATCATGCCAAACGAGTACCTCTGAATGACCTCATAGGATGTTCGTATTCTTTGATGAATAAAATTATCGGACATTGAAAGCCGTTTGCGCTTAAATTTAAAACTTTACGAAGCATAGGGGTTAAAGTGTCAACATGTTAAAAGTTACCTTTGAGTGACCTTTTAACGATCCCAAAGACATTGTAATAATTTAATAATTCGCTCTCAAGAATATTGGATATTAATTTTGTGGAGTTTCGATGAAAACAAAACTTTTCGGGTGATCTTGCAACTAACCGGGAGCTTAACGTAGTTAAATAATGACCCAAGGCCCTTAATAGTTAACTATGGGGGTCCTAAGTGCAATAAATGAAAGTTAAATAAAGTTAAAATGGACCAGGGACTGAAAATGAAAAGTTTAAAAAGTTTTTACCGGATTCTCCCTTTGTCGCGGCCCGCGTAGACTCCTTATGAGTCTTACGCGACCCGCGAGAGCAGTGCCAGCAACAGCAGACCTGCACAGCTGCAGGTTCAACCAGTTCCACCGCCTT
Organism: Helianthus tuberosus; assembly: GCA_030545235.1. Classification (NCBI taxonomy): domain Eukaryota; kingdom Viridiplantae; phylum Streptophyta; class Magnoliopsida; order Asterales; family Asteraceae; genus Helianthus; species Helianthus tuberosus. Next base: position 186,312,587 of record CM060444.1, read on the forward strand.
TGCATGCAGTTTTTCGATACTAGGGTCTGAGCCAACAGTTTTTCATGCACTAGGGAGACTTGGAATCATCTGGGCACTATAGATTTGCAGATGGAATGATCTTGGAGTTCTCAAAATCCTATATAAGGCCCTTGTTTTTCATTGTTTAACACTTTCTCTGGAGCTTCCTGGAGTTCAAGAGAGCTTTCTTCTTTTTAATACTCGTGCTAAGGACCATAGTAAGTGTTCTTAGCTCCCTAAGTTCAAATTTTATTAGTTTAATGACCAAAAGTCAAAGCCGTCGTAATTAAGCTTTGACTTAGTGATTAATCACTAATGGTCCAGCCATTTCTTGAATTGAAAGTGGCTATGAGTTAGTAATTATGTAGGTAATAAACCCTTAAAAGGGCACCTACTGATTATCACTCTAACTTGGTCAATTGTCGGGTCAAACTTATTAATAAAAAGTCAACAAAATCAATTTTTACAAATTAATTCATAACTGATAATGTAGAAGTTATGGAAAATGTTTTAACATTAAAATAACTTGGTAAATAATATAAGAACATGTTTAGGCATGTTCAACCCGACAATTCTGAGTTTAGGCTCGGTTCGCAACCGAAAGTCGCAAAAGTAGACTTTTGCTTTGACTTTCAGTTCTGACCCGATTTAGCTCGTTTTAGATATGTCTTAACGTTCCCTTAGGACCATATTACATGTTAGTATAACCCTCTGAGATTATACTATATGGTTCCTTTGAAATCCGATTCATTTGCATGTTTCCGTTAAATGCTTAAATATTGACCATTATGCCCTTTTGATATTAAAACGAGATTTTTGAAAATGTGAGTGAACAAAAACCTTTATTACTGATATTTAAGTATGTCCTAAAAAAATTTGACACCAGTTTATGATCTAAAATGAGAATTATGCACAATATCGTAAATGAAAGCCTTTTTATTAATTAAATGACATTTTTGATATAAATCCTATTTAAACTCAAATTTTGACGCCAAACTTTTTACCCACTGATGTAATATAATATTTAGGGATTTTTGGAAATTTTTATTAAATTATAAACTGATCATAACATAGAGTTCTTGCATAGGCTCGGTAATTGACGATAATACATTTTTTGCTAATAAAATGAGTTTTACACATCCTTTACATGTCAAACCTTTTTCTACTGATTTTATATATTAAATAAATTATTTTAAACATTAGAGGCTAATCAAAATCTCAGATTCCCTTAATTAACCCGAAATCGTCAAATACCGACTTTTATGTGATTTAGGCGCATAGTATGGTTTAAAACCATATTTAGCACCTAAGACTTGTTACCTACTGATGTTATGAATAAATTTTTTTACTTCAATAGTAAGTATAAGTTTTAAACTCGGATTTCCAAATTTGACCTTTACAACATATGTGAAATGACCAAAATGCCCCTATGGTGCATAGTTTGGCCATAAATGATAAATTTCACATATATGTGATATCTTACTGATATGGCTTGTTAAAATAAATATTTTTACTGATCATTTTAGACCAAAACCTCAGTGTACTATTTAAACTCTTTTATAAACATTAAAATAACCAAAATACCCCTACGGGGCATAACTTGGTTTTAAATTCGTTTTGGGCATAATGAAAGGTATCCTAGTGATATCATAACATATTTTAGGCATATTAACTTGTGGAACCTGTTCATGACTCATTTGATTACCCGTTATGCATTTTTCGCGTTTGGTACGGTTTATGTAACTAGCTTGCGTAAATTAACCGAAACGGGTCAAACCTTATCATTTTTACTTCAAACTCCCAAATGTGTTTAGTTTACCCATATTATACAAGTCTTCAAACTTTTCGGGTCTAAATCACGTTCTAATCCGGTCTTCGCTTAATCTTGCGTTTAGAACCGTAAACCTATTTTTTAAAACTAACCTGTCTAAGTTATAACTTAAATAAGACCCGTTAGGAATCTAATAGTTTATTAAAACCTTCGTTCCAGATTAGGAGCCCAGTAAAAGCTATTTGTACTTGCTGATTTAAGATACGGCTGGGATAAAATTTATAATTTTGCTCAGGTAAATACTTTTAACTTATTTTCCCTTATACGGGCTTGGGATACGGTATTATAATAATACCGCTTTGTCGGGTATGAAGTTGTACAATCGGAATGTGATTAAAAAGATGCATAACCCGTTTTAATCTGTCTTGTTTGATGCAATGCCTTTGGGGGGGGGAGGTTAATGACCATGTCCTGGATATCCTCGGCTCATTCATTAGAAATGGCCAAGACTTAAGCATGGGGTGTAGGCATACACCTGACAGTTGCGTATGTAAAAAGGTACCCCACTTGTAAGGAAACTTCTTGTGGGTATTATACCAAGTGGTGTGTCTATTAATCTTAACCGGCTCTTCAAATCGGGTCCTAAATGGACGACAAACATGTGAAACTGTACATAAGATTATCTTTAAATAATTATCCCAAGTTAATAAAGAATATTTGTGCCTTATGCATTTAAATCAATTTTATAAACACTTTTCAAAAGAGTCAGTTAATTGTATTTACCAGTGTAAACTGACGTATTTTCAAAAGGTTAAGTGCAGGTACTAAGCGTAGTGGGCTGGAACTCCCGAGTGATTAAATAAAGAGTCTTGCAAGCTTTTATCACTTTAAGTTTGTTGAACAATACTTCTTTTGTTTTGATCCGCCTGTGGATCCATCTTACAACCCGTTGTATAATATTTTATAGTACTTTCGAATCGGTTTGTAATAATATTACTTTAGAGTTCCACTATGCATTGAACTGTGATTATTGACCATGATGATATCAACTACGTCACGATACTCCCCACCGGGCCCACCGGTAATACGTGGAAATATCGGGGTGTGACAACATACAACTTAGCTAATTATTCCATACTGAAAGTTTCTTTCATTGGTAGGAAATGAGCTGACTTAGTTAGCCTGTCTAAAATCACCCAGATTGTATCATTACCTTTCCTTGTTTTGGGTAATTTGGTAACAAAATCCATTGTTATCAATTCCCATTTCCATACTGGCATTTCTAATTGTTGTAATAAACCTGAGGGTTTCTGATGTTCGACTTTAACTTGTGAACAGGTTAAACACTTAGAAACATAAGATGCTATATCCTTTTTCATTCCTATCCACCAAAAATTCTTTCTTAAATCCTGATACATTTTATCACTTCCAGGATGCATAATATATTTAGACTTATGGGCTTCCTCTAATATATGGTGGCGTAGGTTTCCTAATTTAGGTATCCACATCCTTTTCTTATGGAATCTCCAAATTCCATCTGTTCCTTGTTCTAATTCCTTAATCATTCCTTTCAACTTTTCAGTATCATCCTTGATTACTGATTCTTGTGTCGTTCTAATCTGTTCATTTAAATCTACCTGTAGATTTAATTTAAGAGAATGTACTCTTTTTGGCTTTTCATGATACTTTCGACTTAAAGCATCAGCAACTATATTTGCTTTTCCTGCATGATACTGGATATTACAATCATAATCACTAAGAATTTCCATCCATCGTCTTTGTCTCATATTCAACTCCTTTTGCCCAAAAACATACCTTAAACTCTTATGATCTGTGAAAATGGTAAACTTACTACCATAAAGGTAATGTCTCCAAATCTTAAGAGCAAATATTATAGCTCCCAACTCTAAATCATGGGTTGAGTAATTCTTTTCATGATTCTTAAGTTGTCTAGATGCGTAAGCTATAACCTTTCGGCGTTGCATTAACACACATCCATAACCTAACTTAGAAGCGTCACAATAGACTACAAAGTCTTCAGTTCCTTCTGGTAACGCTAGTATGGGTGCGTTGGTTAATCTTTGCTTAAGAATTCTAAAGGTTTCTTCTTGTTTTGGTCCTCATTCAAACTTAATGGATTTACAGGTTAGCTTAGTTAAGAGAATGGCTATTCTAGAAAAATCTCGATTAAATCTTCTATAATACCCGACCAATCCTAGGAAATTTCTAACCTCGGTTGGTGACTCAGGGGTTTTCCATTTGGTAATCGCCTCGATTTTGGTGGGATCTACATGAATTCCTTCATGATCGACTAAATGCCCAAGAAACTATACCCGTTCTAACCAAAACTCACACTTTGAAAACTTAGCATAAAGCTTTTCTTTTCTCAATAAACTTAGAAGTGCGTTCAAATGTCTTGCATGTTCCTCTTTACTCTTAGAGTAAATGTGAATATTGATGCGTGTGTGGTGGTATATGGATTTAAGTATATTTTAAGCCCTTTTTACACGTTAGTAAAGTTTTAAATTTATAAAACACGATATTTTACTAACACCAAACACACATATGGGCAAGTGCACCCATCGTGAGCGTAGTATAGTGTTGGCAAGATACCGAGGTCGTCCAACGACACAAGAGCTTTTAGTACCGGTTTATCCTCAACGCCTAATCAAATCAAAAGTTTAGAAAAAGGTTTTAAACTAGAAAAATAGAAACTAACTAAAATGCTGAAAAATAAAAATAAAAATAAAAACAGATAGACAAGAATCACTTGGCTCCGACTCGTGTTTAGTGTAACCTTTGATTATTTCCGCACTTTTGCACTTTTTAAGAGATTATCTTAGTTATTATAGTAGGCCCCTCTTTTTAAGGTGACGTTTCCCTCAACCCAGTAGTTTGAGTCAGCAAGGATACAATCCTAAAGGGTCGAATTATTGAAAGATAATTAACTAAGTTATTAATGCATAATATGGTAGGCCCCTCTTTTGAAGGTGACGTTACCCTCGCCTAAGTAGTCTGAGTCAGCAGGGATGCAGTACTAAGTAGCCGGGTTAAAGTATTAATAGTAGCTTACATATGAGGGGATCAAAGAGTTTGGACCCCCGCTATCCAATACCGGTAAGTATTGAAGGAGGTCCTACTAAATTTGACCCAGGTCCTTGCAGGATCTATACACGGAACAAGGCAAGACTCTTACCAAACCGTTCCCTTAACCCCCGACCAGGTAGCCAACATACCTCCATATAGACCGTGGAGATATGAATGGTGAAAATCTTTTATTTTATATAGACAGTAAAATAATGCCAAGATACCACGGACAAATGATAAGGAAGAATCACCTTCAACATAAGAAACTAGTTATTAAAGTCATTAATACATAACCAAGTAAAAAGTGCGAAAAGATTAAAAATAAAAAGTATTATACTAGACACTTGTCTTCACCAAGTGATGTAAGAGATTTAGGCAAACATGGCCTTTGATTGTCGAGAACTCTTACGATCAATCTTGGATCCCGAGACGACTCACACACTCTATGATGGACAATGGATGATGGTGGTGGATGATGGTGTTATTGTGGTGGTGGGTGCTGGGTGAAGTGTGAGAGAGGTGGTGTGCCAAGGGATGGTTTGCAAATGAGCCAAGAACTCCTATTTATAGCCTGAACAGCAGCTCGGGCACGGCCCCGTGTCCATTGGGCATGGCCCCGTGTCCATCATGCTTCTCTTTCTTCATTAATTGCAGTTTGTCTGCATCAGTTGACCACACCCCCGTGTCCGCAGGGCACGCCCCCGTGTGCAGAAGCATATCTGTACTATCAAGATTTGCCTAGATTCTGCGAATCTTATAGTTGACCATGGCCCCGTGTCCGCTGAGCACGCCCCCGTGTGCAGAAGTATATCTGTACTATCAAGATTTGCCTGGATTCTGCGAATCTTATAGTTGACCACGGCCCCGTGTCCGCTGAGCACGACCCCGTGTCCGCTGAGCACGACCCCGTGTCCGCTGAGCACGGCCCCGTGGCGGGCGATAGAAGCTTCTATAGCTTTGTCTTTTATGCTGGCACTTGGGCACGCCCCCGTGTTCACTGAGCACGGGGCGTGTTCAGCCTTCTGTTCTCTTGTTTTGCTTGGGAAGATGCTGTCGGGGAGGTCGGGCATGCCACGTTTGTTCATTTTCTTGTATTTATGTTAGATTTAGCTGCCTTTTTGCTTCTTTTGTTAATTTGAGCTCATTTAATCCTGAAAATACAAAAGAAAGACAAAAACACACTTTTTCCAACATTAGTACTAAAAAGGGGTTAGTTTTATGCCACAATTGATGTAATTTATATGTTGTATTTTGCACACATCAAATACCCCCACACTTGAATCTTTGCTTGTCCTCAAGCAAAACTCTTTATAATGTGGCTTTACACTCCCAAATGGAATGGGTAGAAGAGAAGGTTTTTGGGTTGTCATAGAGTGTCGGGATTTCCAAGATTCTTTATTAAGTTTTTATTTTTATTTATTTATAATCCTATTCGTCATGATTTATTTAAAACTTTTCATAAGATAAATTACCTATTAGGGCATAACATGCCTTTTTAAAATTCTATTTATATACAAGTTCACATACCTCACGGGGGATCACTCAACACTCGGTCGAAGATGTATTTTAGTGAAACACTCGAGACCGGCATGGAACTTACTTCTACCATATGCTTGCCAAGCGATCAATCCTCCTCCTTTTTAACTATAAACCTTTGTAAATATCAAGAGGACTTGGGGAAGGGTTAGGCTTGGGTTAAAGGTAGGTGGTTTTGGGTTAGTGGTTAGTAAAAAGGGCGAAAAGCGTAAAAAGCGTCGGTTGTTGTGAATCCCTTTTTTTTCTTATTTTTTTTTTTTTTTGACATTTATTCAAACTAAGCATATTCAAACAAGATTTTTGAGGAACTTGTTTGCTTATTGCAAAATTCTCTCTCTCTTTTTTTTTTGCACAAGATAACCGAGCTTTTTACTAAAAAAAGGGGTTTGAAAAGAAAAAGGTTTTGGTGGGTAAAGTGTGTTTGTTTTGTGGGTTTTGAAACGAAAAGGTTTAGGCTCAAAGGGGTTAACTAGGGGGATTTTTGGTACGTGAAAAAGAAAATGAAAAATAATGGTGTTGAAAAGAAAAAGGGTTAGTCCTAATGCCTCCATCATTTACTTACTTGGGTTTAAGTTGGTAAGGACCGGGAATGTATCGTCATGGCAAGTTCTAGAGTCGTAAGAAACCAAGCGGCTATTCACACAAGAAACGAAAAATGAGTATTTAATCTAAAGATGTGTATTTGTATGCTCAATAAAGGCTCAAAACTCACTTATTGTGGGAATGGGTTCATAATGTGATCAAGTATATATAATCAAATTTTAACTAGATTTGTCATGCCTTTTCATAATTTTCTTATGTTAGTTCTTTTTATCATGACGCTATCAGCTGTAAATTTGTAAAAATATAACATTTTTAGAACTTGTTATTCCCAAATTAAACCAAGACAAGTAAAAAAACGAAAAGTTTTTTTTTTTAAAAAAATTCGGGTGATTAGCGGTTCCAATAGAGTTTTATGTAAGGCTTGTTATTAGGACTTGCAAAATTCAAGGTTTTAGCATCCCCCCCACACTTAAATTACACATTGTCCTCAATGTGTCCCAAAAACAAGTTTTTCGGTTGATTAAAATGTGTAAAAGTGAGTTAAAAACAAGATTTTATGTTACTGGGTAGCTGAACACGGGGTGGTGTTGGCTGAGCACGGCCCCGTGTCTAGACTGCCAGTACCAAAAGTAAACAGAAGGCTGGGCACGGGAGCGTGTTCAGTGAGCATGGCCCCGTGTCCAGTTACCTGAACAGGGCATTTACTGCAGATTTTTGGGCACGGGGGCGTGTTGGGTTGAGCACGACCCCTTGCTGAACTTGTTGTAATGAAGAAAAATTGTCGAGAGGCCCTGTTTTTGTGCATGGGGTGTTGGTTCAAGCTTCCCTTAGTATCCTTCACCATCCCGAGTGTGTTTTATTCCTGAAAATTAAAACTAAACTAGAAAACATAAAAGTTAATCTAAATTAAAACTAAGGATTGTTCCGCGGAATGCCTCCGTGGTGCGCCACGTTTATAAGGGTCCTTGGCTAGACCCACCTTATCAGGTGGTTCTGGCTCATCTTCAATTAGGGGGTCGTCATTGCCGATTGGATATTTCATTGATCACTCGAGATCGACACTTCTTTTGAAGGCCCCTAATCGAATGGATAGATTGTTGTACTTCCGGATTTTCAAAGCTTCGTGTGTTTTTACAAAAGGTCATCCCAACACTAGAGGAGCGTCATCGAGGATGACAAAGTCGGTTGAGATTACCATTTGATTTGTTTGAACCAAAACATCCTCAACTACACCGATTGATTTTATTACATTCCGATTGGATAGAAAAATGGGTATTTGAAGTGGAGAAAAATCACTAATACTTAACTTTTCAAAAATGTAATTAGGCATTATGTTAACACAAAGATCTTTATCAATAGTGATATTACTAATAAAGGAATTTTGAAAAAAACATGGAACCGGTGTAATGTTGATTTCAAATGGATCTTCTTTTATTAGCGAAGTTTGATCGTTAGTTAACTTAACACTTACTGTTTCGTCAAATTTAGTGTTAGTATTTAACTCTTTTAAAAACTTAGCATGAGTGTGTACTAAACAATGATTTTCAAAAGAAGGTGACAAGAGATTAATTTCTTCAAAATTAGACTCTTCTTGGATTTTAACGTTGACGGACTCACCTTTTTCGTTGTTTAACTCATGTGTCGGTTTTTCACTTATTTGTTCTTCCATTTTTACCTCTTCAACTATCTCTTCTTTATTACAAGTTAATTCTTCTCTTACGCGGGACTCCTCTTCCCTTGCGCGAGATTCTTTTATGTATCGTTCGATAGTTTTAAGGTGTCCTAGTATCTTTTCGGTTACTTCGGTGATAGAAAAAGGATCGGGATTTTCAAAGCTTGAATCCGGTTGTTCGATCCTTTGTTCCTCATAATACCCATATGAAGTAGATGGTTCACAACATTGTTCTTCATTGTAAGCATATGATGGATAAGGGTCGTAATTTTGTTCTTCATAATACTCATATGGGGTGGGTTGTTCACGCCATGGTTCCTCATAATAAGCATATGAAGGTGGTGGCTGATATCTTGGTTCATCAAAGTATGAGTATGAAGGCTCATACCTTGGTTCATCAAAATATGAGTATGAGGGAGGAGGTTCATACCTTTGGTTTTCAAAGGATGTGTATGAAGTTGATGGCTCGTACCTTCCTCATAGTAGGTGTATGAAGTGGATGGTTGATATAAGTTACAATATTGAACCGAGTGCGGGTCACCACAATTAGTACAACAGTTACTCCTATAATCATCCTCCTCATAGGTGTAGTTGTAACCTCATGAGTACTGATCCATAAGAATCACTCAGCAGACCACAACTATGTCTCGAGATTAGAAAACAAAAATAAAAACAGAAACAGAGGCTGGACACGGCCCCGTGTACAGAATCTGTATCTGGGCGTTTTAATTAAAGTTACTGATTTCGTTGAGCACGGGGGCGTGTTTAGTGAGCACGTCCCCGTGTTCAGTCGCTGTTACTGGGTGTTTTATGAAAAATGTGCAGCACGCCCCCGTCTTCAATGAGCACGACCCGTGTTCAAATTACTGTAAATGCAAAACTAAACTAAAATGCAGAAAAAATGTGCGCGCGTTTTAAAAATATTTTGAAAAACTGATTAGGCCGTCGATTTTAAGCTTTCTTAAAATCCTTGTGTCCCCAGCAACGGCGCCAAAAACTTGATGTGTATGTGGTGGTATATGGATTTAAGTATATTTTAAGCCCTTTTTACACTTTAGTCAACTTTTAAATTTATAAAACACGATATTTTACTAACACCAAACACACATATGGGCAAGTGCACCCATCGTGAGCGTAGTATAGTGTTGGCAAGATACCAAGGTCGTCCAAGGACACAAGAACTTTTAGTACCGGTTTATCCTCAACGTCTAATCAAATCAAAAGTTTAGAAAAAGGTTTTAAACTAGAAAAATAAAAACTAACTAAAATGCTGAAAAATAAAAATAAAAATAAAAACAGATATACAAGATGAATCACTTGGCTCCGACTCGTGTTTAGTGTAACCTTTGATTATTTCCGCACTTTTGCACTTTTTAAGACATTATCTTAGTTATTGTAGTATGCCCCTCTTTTGAAGGTGACGTTACCCTCAACCCAGTAGTTTGAGTCAGCAAGGATACAATCCTAAAGGGTCAGATTATTGAAAGATAATTAATTAAGTTATTAATGCATAATATGGTAGGCCCCTCTTTTGAAGGTGCCGTTTCCCTCAGCTAAGTAGTCTGAGTCAGCAGGGATACAGTCCTAAGTAGCCGGGTTAAAGTATTAATAGTAGCTTACATATGAGGGGATCAAAGAGTTTGGACCCCCGCCATCCAATACTGGTAAGTATTGAAGGAGGTCCTACTAAATTTGACCCAGGTCCTTGCAGGATTTATACACTGAACAAGGCAAGACTCTTACCAAACAGTTCCCTCAACCCCCGACCAGGTAGCCAACATACCTCCATATAGACCGTGGAGATATGAATGGTGAAAATATTTTATTTTATATAGACAGTAAAATAATGCCAAGACACCACGGACAAATGATAAGGAAGAATCACCTTCAACATAAGAAACTAGTTATTAAAGTCATTAATACATAACCAAGTAAAAAGTGCGAAAAGATTAAAAATAAAAAGTATTATACTAGACACTTGTCTTCACCTAGTGATGTAAGAAACTTAGGCAAACATGGCCTTTGATTGTCAAGAACTCTTACGATCAATCTTGGATCCTGAGACGACTCACACACTCTATGATGGACAATGGATGATGGTGGTGGATGATGGTGTTATGGTGGTGGTGGGTGGTGGGTGAAGTATGAGAGAGGTGGTGTGCCAAGGGATGGTTTGCAAATGAGCCAAGCACCCCTATTTATAGCCTGAACCGCAGCTCGGGCACGGCCCCGTGTCCATTGGGCACGGCCCCGTGTCCATCATCCTTCTCTTTCTTCATTAATTGCAGTTTGTCTGCATCAGTTGACCACGCCCCTGTGTCCGCTGGGCACGCCCCCGTGTGTAGAAGCATATCTGTACTATCAAGATTTGCCTGGATTCTGCGAATCTTATAGTTGACCACGGCCCCGTGTCCGCTGAGCATGCCCCCGTGTGCAGAAGCATATCTGTACTATCAAGATTTGCCTGGATTCTGCGAATCTTATAGTTGACCACGGCCCCGTGTCCGTTGAGCACGGCCCCATGGTGGGCGATAGAAGCTTCTATAGCTTTGTCTTTTATGCTGGCACTTGGGCACGCCCTCGTGTTCACTGAGCACGGGGCGTGTTCAGCCTTCTGTTCTCTTGTTTTGCTTGGGAAGATGCTGTCGGGGAGGTCGGGCATGCCACGTTTGTTCCTTTTCTTGTATTTATGTTAGATTTAGCTGCCTTTTTGCTTCTTTTGTTAATTTGAGCTCATTTAATCCTGAAAATACAAAAGGAAGACAAAAACACACTTTTTCCAACATTAGTACTAAAAAATGGTTAGTTTTATGCCACAATTGATGTAATTTATATGTTGCATTTTGCACACATCAAATATCATCTATAAAGACAATTATGAATTTATCCAAATATGGCTTACATATTCGGTTCATCATGTCCATAAATGCAGCTGGGGCATTGGTTAAACCAAATGGCATGACAGTAAATTCATAATGCCCATACCTTGTTCTAAATGCGGTCTTAGGAATGTCCTCTTCCTGTATTTTTAATTGATGATATCCTGACCGTAAATCGATCTTTGAGAAAAATCAAGCTCCTTGCAATTGATCAAACAGATCATCGATTCTTGGTAATGGATACCGATTCTTAATCGTGACCTTGTTCAATTCGCGGTAGTCAATGCACATACGCATTGAACCGTCTTTCTTTTTAACAAATAAGATTAGCGCTCCCCATGGTGATGAACTTGGCTGTATGAATCATTTTTCCAATAATTCGTCTAACTGCTTCTTCAGTTCCTGCATTTCTGCGGGTGCGAAACGATAAGGTGCTTTGGCAATTGGTGATGTTCCTGGTAGTATGTGAATTCTGAATTCGACTTCTCTGTCTGACGGTAGCCCTGGTAATTCTTCTGGAAATACATCTGGAAACTGAGATACTACTGGAATATCTTTTAGTTCTTTTCCTTTAGTGTTAATGATTATAGAAATCAAATACACTAATGATCTTTTTCTTATACAACTAGCTATTTTAATCACAGAGATGAATTTTATGGAACTAGACGGCTTATCTCCTTTAATTGTGATCTTTTCACCCGTTGGTGAATTTACTTGAATTGACTTTTGATCACATGAAATACTGGCTTTATTGGCTATTAACCAATCCATTCCTAATACAACATCGAATCCAGCCAGATTCATTGGATAAAGGTTTGCAATAAACTTTTGATTTAAAAATTCTATTCTTGCTCCCTGCAAGATTTCAAGAATCTTAATGGTTTCTCCATTTGCTGTCTCTACTAGACATTCTTGTTGAAGTTTAGTTAATGGTTGATTGAGAAGTTTGCAAAACGAAGTATTAGTAAAACTTTGGTTCGCACCAGAGTCAAATAATACTTTAGCAAAAACATCATTAACTAAAAACGTACCGGCAATTACTTCCGGAATCATCTCAGCTTCATCTGCAGTCAGAACAAATGCTCTAGCATTTTTGGTATTCTTGTTGTTCATAGCTAGAGTTTTGGACAGTTTGGCTTGATATGGCCTTGTTCTCCACAGTTGTAACATATCCTATTGTTAGGTTTCTTCCTGCAGTCTTCTTCCTTGTGTCCAGATATTTTGCAGAAATTGCAATATATGGAGCATCTTCCAGAATGCTTCCTTTTGCAATACTTGCAATAAGGTGCAGAAGTAGAACCTACATTTTTCCCACGGTTGGAATTTCCAGAACGAAATTCTTGGGTAAGCCTTTGAGCTAGGTTTCTTCTCTGGTCCTCCTCTCGTGTGCGCACTAATTCATCTGTCAAGGTATTTGCTAGTTCTACAGCTTCTTCTATACTTTGAGGTCTAGCTGCCTTGACTACATGCCTAATCTCACTGATTAATCCCCAAATGTAACGGGAGATTAATATAGGTTCTGGTGATGCAAGGGTTGGCACTATTCTAGCATATTCAAAGAATAACGTAGTGTATCCCTTACTATCCACTCAAGTCATCCTAAGGTTTAGGGACTTATTTGCTATCTGTTCCTTTTCATTGGGAGGGTAGAATTTCCTTTCTACCATATTCTTAAATTCCTCCCATTCCATATTGTAAATTATGTCACTTCCCCTAGACTGGAGGATAGTGTTCCATCATTCTAAGACTGAATTCGTAAACAGAGTGGAGGCAAACATTATCTTATCCTCTTCCGCACACTTGCTTATTTTTAAGACTGCCTCAGTCTTTTCTATCCAACGTAGAGATGCAACGGCCCCTTCATTGCCCGAGAATTCCATTGGTTTACAAGACCAGAATTCTTTATAAGAACAACCATAAGATATGGTTCTTCTTCTTTTGGGTATGGGCACTTGAAGTATGGGTCCATTGTTTATGCTGTGTTCAGGTTCAGTGGGTCGTTTACTATCACGGTTACTTTTATTATCAGCTTCCCTAACTGTTTGAATAATATATGGCATCGCATCTATTATCCCTTGTGCCACTATGTGTTGGATGGCACTGTTATCCACTTGGTTTCCATTATTATCATTGTTCGGGTTATCGTTATTCTGGTTTTCCGGGTTATTATCCGGATTCTCTTGATTTACTTGGTCAGCCATCTGGATTTTAAACATTTACCACGTATTAATATCGTAAGATAATATTTAACACAACCAATCATATGACACGCATATTGATCAAAAGCGTCGAACATTGCGACTTACTCTTTCTTATATTATGCATCTAATACAAGCTAGAACTGGAATTTAAAATTACAATACTAGTAGGCATCTATAGCTAATATTTAGATTTTTTTTCAAACATACACACATATTATATATATATATATATATATATATATATATATATATATATATATATATATTATTACTACTACTTCCACCATCTCCTTCACTGATATGGGTTCATCCAGAACTCCATATTACGCTCGTCATACTTCCAGACGAGTCATTCTCCCACCTACCTCATACTCTCACTACTTTCTAAAATTTCCTCTATGAAGGATCGGAGCTCTTGCACATTTTTTGCACTCATTGGGGGGGGGCAGGTGCTGGGACTGGGTTTGGAAACTGGGGCATGGGTTCCTGGTACGGGTATGGATTCTCTAAAATTTCCCTGATGTACTGATCGCTATCATCGTAGGGATCTAGAGGGTCCAAACCTGGGTAGGCTGCTAGATTTGGCATAGGTGTGTCTTCTAGTATTGGGTGGCGTTGCACATAATACCTATTGTCATCTAACCACGGGTCATAGTCTGGGTCTAAGGGATTGGGTGCTGGTACCCTAGGTATCTCTTCTGGGTTAAAATCATGCATTTGGATTTGATTTTCTGGGTTGTTCTCGATTTCCATTGGCTGTGTGGGGAATAGTGGTAATGGTTGGGGTGCTACTAGTTGCTCAAGGTTAAGGTCAGCAGCTGTGGTTGCTAGGATATGGAAATTTGCTAAACTCCTATTGAGCATATCCTGTGTGTGAGCATCTGTTTCTCTCTTAATGGCTGCTAAAGCTCGCTGGTTTTGCAACTTTTTCATCCTCTTCCTACGTTCATGTGCTCCTCTACTGAACCATCCTCTCTTTTTAGGAGGGAATGGCTCTTCAAACTGAGCCTTAAATACGAATATCCCATCTTCATTGTCAGCTGAATACCCTAAGAGGGTGGGCTGTGAAGAGGTGCCTTCACTCCTAGGTGAGCTGGACAACTGACGGTAGGCGTCGGAAGGTCCTTGGTCGCTCATACTGTAAACTAACAAATAGTCAAATAACACACAACAATAATATACAATTATGCACGTATTTCCGTAATTTATTTCCTAACACTTTGAATAATATATTGGTGTCAGCAGAACACTTCTGTGGCTGAATCAGTGGCTTAGCTCTGATACCACCTTCTGTCGCAACCCCCGCCCCCTATCTGTCCCAGGAAAGGGCGGCCGCGAGTATCAGTATTGGTGGTATCGATGTTTATCAATTTGGCAGCGGAAATTACATCAGGACCGTAGTTAGGAAATATTTTATCAGAGTAAACACCACATTTTTATAATATTAAACATATTGGGATAAAACCCAAGTTTTTCATTACAAACTGATTTATATAGAGATAATCTCCATTTTATTGAATAAAACATCTTCTTTTATTTAGGTAACTTTTATAGCCACTTTTCCAAGCCTTCAGTGCTGTCCAGCTGGCTTCTAGTTGGCTTTCACATTTTGTAACCTGAAACGCGTTTAAAAACATTTTGCTAGTGAGAAATACTGGTGAGTGAGAGCGATTACAATGTTTTATCAATTTAATCAAGAAGAGTTTTATCAATTTAACAGTATTGAGAGTGATTACAATGTTTACATCTACACAATTACTCATTCAGTACTGTAAATCCTGACTGGTGGGTCATATTACCCATTGGCTAACTCTTTGTCCAATGGTAACGTGTTTCACATTTTGTATACAAAACCCCAACATACCGGCAGTAATTGAAGAATTACAAAGACTCAATCACTGCTAATCATAATTTAATAAATAAAGGTTTTCTAAAACAGTTTGTAAAAAGGAGATTACTCACATTGCTGTCTTAGGTTTTCTTTAAGGATTTCCTGGTGATTATCTATAATTTACACAAATGCACAAGTATTAGTATAATAACCCAATATTTACATTAGCAATACCCTCCCCGAGACGACATTCCAACGACTACGTCGGGCAGAACCACGACAACCGTTACGGAACCCTGGATCAATCGGGTAGCGTATCTAATACGTAACCGGGGTTATAATACTTACAACGGGGCAGAACTTCGTTATTTAGGGGGGTATTATGCCCGAGAATAGCTTATACTACTTAGAAATTCGAGAGAGAAAAAGATTGTGAGCGTCGGAAATGAACAGCCGAGGGTCTCTATTTATAGAGCCTGATTTGGACTTCGTCGCGCCCCGCGAAGGTGGTAGCCAAGGGCTACGCGGCCCGCGAGGGCTGCTAGGGTAGGCCCTAGCTTGGATGATTCGACTCGTAGCCTCCACACGCGTCCTGACACGTGGCACCCTAGGGTGCGTCCTGATCTCCATCTGTTGCGCCCCGCGACAGCCCATTAAATTTCGTTTTTATTTAATTTTAATAAAAATAGAGGTATTCCGGGGCCGTTTTCGCATACGAGGTATATTTTAGGACATGTAGGGATATTTTAAATATATTAGGGGTGTTGGAAAAATTAATTTAGGAGGGTTGTTATAGAGTACTCTAACTGAGAAACACTCTCGCCTCTATTCTTCCTTAGGCGTTGGGTATTATCAATTGGAGTGCGAGCTATATTCGTATCGTCTGAATTGAATTTCCCAAGGATCTTGTCCACGTAGTGAGATTGACTTAACACAAGACCATTTTGGGTTCTAATGATTTTCACTCCAAGAATCACATCCGCGAGACCCATGTCTTTCATGTCAAACCTCGCTTTCAACATGTCTTTTGTTGAGTTGAGCATGTTATCATCACTCCCAATGATAAGCATATCATCTACATAAAGACATAAAATTACATAACCTCTTGAAGTATGTTTATAATAAACACACTTGTCGCACTCATTTATTTTGAAACCATTGTCAATCATGACATGATCAAACTTTTGGTGCCATTGTTTTGGAGTTTGCTTCAAGCCATACAAAGACTTGACCAATTTACATACGTTGCCCTCGTTTCCTGGGGCGGAAAAACCCTTGGGTTGTTCAATGTAAATTTCTTCTTCTAAATCGACATTTAGAAATGCAGTCTTTACATCAATTTGGTGAACTTCCAAATTTCTTAGAGCCGTAATTGCAAGAACCAATCGTATAGAGGTTATTCGCGTTACAGGCGAGTAAGTATCAAAGTAGTCTAGACCTTCCTTTTGTCTAATTCTTTTAATTACTAACCTTGCCTTGTATTTATCAATACTTCCGTCGGCTTTCATCTTCCTTTTGAATATCCAACGATATCCAAGTGGTTTATAACCAGGTGGAAGATCTACTAACTCCCAAGTATGATTTTGAAATATCGAATCAATTTCATTCTTAATTGCTTCTTGCCATTGAGGTCCTTCTGTGGAGGTAACCGCTTCGCGGTAGGTATTGGGCTCACCCTCAACCATATAGCTCATGAAGTCTGGACCAAAGGATTTTTCAACCCTTTGTCATTTACTTCGTCTAAGCTCACCCTCCTCGACCTCAGGTCATTCATGTCTTTCATCTAACCTTGTAGATGAACTAGGGCCTGCTTCATCTAACCATGTAGATGAACTTGGACCTGCTTCATCAGTCGTTGTTGATGAAGTCGCATGTGTCTGTCCTAACATAGGAAACACATTCTCAAAATATGAGACGATGTTAGAATTTGCCTCTATGATAGTGTGTTTGTGTACATCGGGATTCTTGGACTCATGTACAAGAAAACGATGTGCACTACTTTGATGTGCATATCCTATGAAAATGCAATCAACCGTTTTGGGTCCTATCCTAAGAGCCTTAGGAGGTGGTACAATCACCTTAGCTAGGCACCCCCACACTTTCAAGTATTTGTACGAAGGCTTCCTTTTTCTCCGTAACTCATATGGAGTTTCGTCCCTATTTTTCAAGGGTATCTTGTTCAAAAGATAATTTGCTGAGAGAATGGCGCCCCCCCACATTTCTCGGTTCACTCCCGAGCTTATTAACATGGCGTTTATCATCTTTTTCAATGTGTGGTTCTTACGTTCCGCAACGCCATTTGATTGTTGAGAATAAGGAGGTGTACACTCATGTACAATGCCACTTTTTGCGCATAAATCCGCAAAAGGTGCAACATATTCACCTCCTCGATCGCTTCTCAAAGCTTTTATCTTCTTTTTAAGTTGATTCTCAACTTCGTTTTTGTACAAGATAAACTTTTCTATTGCTTCGTCTTTACTCTTTAGTAAATACACATAGCAATATTTCGTAGAATCATCAATAAACGTGAAGAAGTACTTGTTTCCTCCACGTGTGGGAACCGCTTTTAAATCACACACATCGGTATGAATTAAATCAAGGGGTTCGGTTATTCGTTCAACCGATTTAAACGATGATCTCGTAAGTTTGGATTCGACACATGTCTCGCATTTGTGATCGGATTCAATATGGAATGTTGGTATTAAATTTAATTTAATTAAATGGCGTAAAGAATTAAAATTTACATGTCCTAGTCTACCATGCCAAACATTAGAAGACTCAATCATGTAAGAAGAAACAGAATTTTCAGTCATATTTTTGTTATCGTTTACAACCGTAACACTCATTTTAAACATTCCATTAAGGGCATAGCCCTTTCCGATAAAAGTACCACGTCCAGACAAGACAAAATTGTCCGATTCAAACACTAGACGAAATCCAAACTTGTTGAGCATCCATCCCGATACGAGATTCTTCCGTATCTCTAGGACATAAAGCACTTTGGTCAAGGTCAACTCCTTGCCAGAAGTCATCTTCAGGATGACCGTGCCTTCCCCCTTGATGCTTGCGGTAGCTTTATTTCCCATATAAAGCTTTTCTTCACCCGAAGCTTCCTTGAATGTAGAGAAAAGAGCCTTATCTCTACAAACATGGCGGGTTGCACCCGTGTCAACGAACCATCCTTTTGGGTTTTCACCCATCACGTTGACTTCTTCAATCATAGCCGCTTCCTCAGTTATCATTGCAATCAGAGGCATACCATCCTCATCAACCATGTGCGCACGCTCACGCTTAGGATTCTTGCATTGGTTAGCACGGTGCCCCATCTCGTTACAGTTGTAACAAATACCTTGGAAAGGCGCATACTTCTTTTTCACAGCCCCCTTTTTCGGTCCAAGGTTGTTAACCTTTGCTTTCCCCTTATTGTTGTTTTTACCCTTGCCTTTATTACCCTTTGAGGATTCCCCAATTTCCACCATGTTTGCCTTAGCCGAAACTTGCAAAATGGTGCCTTTTTAGGCCACCCTGTTGTCCTCTTCTATATGAAGACGGACGACAAGTTCCTCAATCGTCATTTCCTTTCGCTTATGCTTCAGGTAGTTTTTGAAATCTACCCACGAAGGAGGCGATTTCTCAATCATGGCTGCCACTTGAAATGTCTCGCTAAGTACCATTCCCTCAGCGTGGATGTCATGAAGTATAATCTGAAACTCTTGGACTTGGTTCATAACAGTCTTGTTATCAACCATTTTGAAGTCCAAGAAACGGGCAACAACAAATTTCTTTGTTCCCGCATCCTCTGTTTTGTACTTTTTATCCAAGGACTCCCATAATTCTTTGGAAGTCTTGATATTATAGTACACATTATACAGTGCATCCGAGAGACCGTTGAGTACATAGCCTCGACATATGAAATCCGAGTGCTTCCAAGCCTCTACCGCGCTCAGAGCCTGAGCGTCGGTCTCCCCTTACGCAGGTTGGGGAGCAGTTTCAGTCAAGAACCTCGTAAGGTTCATGGTGGTCAAATAGAAGAACATCTTCTGTTGCCACCTCTTGAAGTGGAGACCCGAGAACTTCTCGGGTCGTTCAACATGGTTTGCCACTGTAGACGCTCCCACAGTGTTGGCAGGGGTTCCAATGACAACATTAGTGTTGCTGGTGTTCATGTTTTCAATCGACATTCGGAAAAGTTCCAAGAAAACAAGTTAATAAAACTGTTTTCAAAATAATAAATGTGCTAATTTATTATTTTTTATGAGTGCGCAAAACCAGTCGTGTAGCTTCTAAGTCTAACTTTGAAGACTACAACAGTAGATTTTTAGAACTCAAAAACAGAAAGGAGTAGAAGCAGAATCTGTTTTGACAAAGTCGCTACTTTGAACCAAAACAGGAAAAAACCTTTTTAAAACACAACCTGCTGTGGGAAAAAAAATTAGAATCACAACAGAATTGTTTCTGTCTTACACGAACGATGTTTTAAAATTTGTTTTAAGATGGTAGGAATCCATTCGTGTAAAAATAAAAAAAAACTTTATTAACTTGAATTACAGAAACAAATCAGAATGAAAATAAAAGTACAGTACAATTACAACTGAAAAAATGAAATACAAGAACAAGAAAATCGAACAGAAAAAATGTTCCCAGCTGAGGACCGTGTTAGACACGGGTCCCTTAAAACAAATTTCGAGTCTCCCAGGAGAACTCGTTTGTTTCCAGGATACAACAGCTAAAGCAGTTGCACTGTCGGTCTTGACTCCAACCCGAAGGTGTACCTTGCTGCTTGTAGACGAATAAGAATTTAGAGAAGAAGATTGTATTTTTGCTGGTGAATTCGGTGTCACTTTCTGCAGCAAGTCAGCCTCTATTTATACTGTAGGTCTTGGAAGAAACTGAAAAACGAATTAAATGGGAGAATTAAATTGCATTAAACGTCTTCAATGCAGTTTAATTCGTCATTTAATTCGCAGTCAAAAGCATTGACTTCGTCAGTTTCGAATGCTGAAGTGTAACTGCACTGGCATTAACTGCTAGAAGCTCCTACGCGCGCAAGTCACGCACGCTCATGTGCGCGTGCGCCATTTTGGCTCACTTCCATGCACGTGTGCGCCACCTTAGCTCAATCCCATGCGCACCTGCGCGCGTGCGCCACGTCACCTGTGAGCCTCTACGAGCACGCCACACAGTCGCGCCGTTTTGGCTCACTTTGGTGCGACGCGCACGTCACTTCAGTGCCATGCTCCATGCGCGAGTGCGCGCCACCATGCCACGTTTACTCGCACGCGTACGGGCATGACTGCCACGTCATACGCTCCTGCGCGCGGACCCACCAGGGTCACGCGCCTGCATGCCACGTCACCAACCACTTGGTCCTTGCAGCCCTTGTGCCCCACCACACGCGCATGGTCAAAAATACAAAGGCGGCTCTCAAGCGGCGCGAGCGAAGTGCAAAGTGCGCCATCAAAGCGCCACATTGCGCCTCATCGCCCACGCGCGCGCGCGTCTGCAAGTTAGGGTCGAGTACACTTAGTGAGTGCTTCCATGAAACACTAAGGTTGGAGAGTTCCCACTTAAATACCCCTTTAAGTTTCAACTCTCCTCCTAAGTGGGACAAGGTGCTACTTTCCTACTTTTTCAGCATTCAAGTTTCAAACACCAAACTTTGAGCATCGATATCTCATTCATCTTAGCTCCGTTTTGGACGTGGTTTAGTTGGTTGCGAAGCTCTTCCGACATAGAACACAAACCCACAAATAAATATATAAAACCCGCTCATTTTCTTATATTTATTTCTAGTCCAAAATAGGAAAAATCATTTTCCTATATTTGTGAAAAATATTATTTTCACAAATTTCCAACACTCGTAACCGCCTCTTGCTCGACCTCCTATTCGGTGGATTCATCGCCATTCGCAAAAAACTCTGTAGTAAAAATTCACTATGGAAGAGGAACTAGGGGAATCCATATTTTTATAAAATGGTAGTATCTGTATGAGAGTTTTGGTGTGTAAAATTGAAGAAGTTTGTGTATATATATATATATATATATATATATATATATATATATATATATATATATATATATATATATATATATATATATATGGGACCGCTAAAATGAGAACCACCTCCAGTTGTAAGAACCGCGGGAACCACTTTCTGGCCATTAGATCAAGTAGATGGATGGATGAGATTAAAAGTATTAAAAAATAATATTAAGTATTTTTTGTCTTATTATGTTTTTAATATTTTATTCATTAAGGGTATATAAGTAAAATTGTCTTTTTTGTCTTTTTGTATATATTAATTTTAAATTAGCTATTTTGTCATATTCATTAATTACATTTTTTACTTAATTGTTTTTTTATTTATAAACAGATTTTTTTTGTTAAACAAATTTTTTGAAATCAAATTTTTAGTATATTTTTTTTAAAGATTTGTTTAAAAAAAACGTTTTGAAGATCCGTTTTTTTTACACCCCGGTTTTTTTCGTTAACGTTTTTTTTTACATTTTACGCGCCAATTTTTACGTTAACGTTATTTTACGTTTTACACGTCGGTTTTTTACGTTTTACGCCCCGGTTTTTTACGTTTTACGCGTCGGTTTTTTACGTTTTACGCGTCGGTTTTTTACGTCTTACGCCCCGGTTTTTTACGTTAACGTTTTTTTTTTACATTTTACGCGCCAATTTTTACGTTAACGTTATTTTACGTTTTACACGTCGGTTTTTTACGTTTTACGCCCCGGTTTTTTACGTTTTACGCGTCGGTTTTTTACGTTTTACGCGTCGGTTTTTTACGTTTTACGCGTCGGTTTTTTACGTTTTACGTTTTTTTAACATTTTACGCGCCAATTTTTACGTTAACGTTATTTTACGTTTTACACGTCGGTTTTTTACGTTTTACGCCCCGGTTTTTTTCGTTTTATGCGTCGGTTTTTTACGTTTTACGCGCCGGTTTTTTTTCGTTAACGTTTTTTCCGTTTTGCGTTTTACGTTTTGCGTTTTACGTAAAACATTTTACGTTTTACGTTAAACTTTTTATGTTTTTAAATTTTACGTTTTATGTAAAACTTTTTACGTTTTAAGTTTTATGGTTTTTCTTTTTACGTTTTACTTTTTTAAGTTTTACGTTAAACTTTTTACGTTTTACGTAAAAGTTTACGGTTGAACTTTTTTTTCACAAATTTTTTTTTACACGAAAACTTGTTTACACAAGACGAACGCACCCATAAATCACAAAGTCGGTAGGTGTCTTGGATAGATTTTTATCGTCATCGACGGGGGAAAAGAATATAAAAAACCAACAACAACAAAACAAAAGTGAATCTCGAAAAAAAACAAAGTTTTGGCTCAGATTTTCCGATAATCAGAGGCTGCAAAGTGGGGTTGCGGGTTCAAAAAACCCTACCCTCCGCCATCCTTGCCGCGCCATCGTCAGTTTTTTTTTTTGTATCATCACAGCCGATTTAATAAGGCACCATATTCAAACGATTTGAACATTCAAAACGAAACAAGAACATCATTCAAACATATTTCAAACCCAGATTTAACATGAAACCCAGATTCAACATCAAACCCATATTCAAACATCAAACCCATATTCAAACCCAGATTCAACATCAAACCTATATTCAAACATCAAACCCATATTCAAACCCAGATTCAACATCAAACCCAGATTCAACATCAAACCCAGATTCAACATGAAACATCACTCAAACCCAGATGTGAGATTGCAAATAATAACATAAACAAGATCGAACCTTTGGACCCCCACCAACCATCTGCACCAGAACCGACTCCCGAACACCCCACCGCCATCACCGTCTTCCGCCACCAACCACCACCTCCCACCAACACCTCCCCACCGCCGTTCTCTTTCTCTCACCTTGGTGAGAGAGAGATGAGAGAGAGAGAAGGTCACCGCCACGACCGTCGCCTGTAAAACATGGCGAAAGAGAGGTCACCGCCGCCACCGCCGGTGACCGATTTAAAATCCGGCAGCCTTTGAATCACCATCAAAAACGAGGTTGCAGGTGAGGATGGCGACAAAGAGATGGGTATGGTGGTTGGTTTAAGAGATGGGGGTTGGATGAGAGATGGGGGGTAGGATGAGAGATGGTCTGCAACTTCAACTTGGGGAGCTTAAAAAAAATGGTGTGCAAACTTCAAAGAGAGGAGAGAGACGATGAGAGAACATAAAGAGGAGAGGTGCTCTGCAACTTTAAAAGAAAAACGGATGAGAGAGAGAGAAAAGATTTGACATATGGAGTAAATGACCAATATACCCTTTATGTTGGCACAATGTGATTGGCTGAGAGTGGTTCTCGCGGTTCTTACAACTGGAGGTGGTTCTCATTCTAGTGGCTATATATATATATATATATATATATATATATATATATATGGGTAGGAGGTTAAAAAAGAAAAAAAAAATAAATGAAATCTAGCCGTTACAAGCTAGCCGTTGGAACAAGTCCCATTGGTCAGTCAAAATCATGTTCAGCGTTATTCAAAAAACGCCAAACACAAAATCACCAAAGATCACACCCGAAAATGCCGCGGGGGCGGAGGAGGGGCGATATGGGGCGTGTTTGGGCAATATTTTTGAAAAATAAACGCCCACTACGGGCGGTCTAACTAAAGAGCATCCCCTCTGTAATTCATCGATGATGCCTATTGAAAAACACGACGTAGGTAAGCAACAGACGCCTTTACCGAGATATTACAAACGCATACTAAATAAAGATTTCGGAATGTGTGTTAACTATTTGTGACGAATTTGCGATATTGAATTAGTCTCTTATACTATACACATAATAAAAATTTCTTTCTTTTTTGTGTTCTCATTTTATACGGTACACATAATATAAAATTATTTCTTTTTTGTGTTCTCATTTTTATCCCATTTATAAATCATTAAATACATCTAAAACACATAAAGATATACAAAATAACATACATAGATATAAGCAGAAATCAAGCAAAGGTCATATGAAACTTTTTTCATCAAGTGAAACACTACAATTTTCGTATGAAAGAGAGTGATAATCAGTTATCCTCGGTTTGTAGTAAGTTTTTGTTTTTATATATAGAAGTTACTCAGAATAGTGTTCGGAAACACAGACACAATCAGGGTATGTATGGTTCGGTTTTTATTTTCAACCGAAGCCGAAGTCGAAACCGAAATCATCTGTAAGTTTATATGGTTAACCAATCAATTTTCGGTTTATTCAGTTAGATTGATGGTTTTTGGTTCGGTTATTTTAATTTAGTTAATAGCCAAAATCAAATTTGAGCTAAAACTTTTTGCTTAGAAATACATAAAATGGATGCATTATCCCATATATAAGTTTGCAACATATTTGTGCATTGTCACTTGTAAATTATGCTTTGGGTGATTTTAAAAAAAAAGTTAATTTTCTATTTTTAACCTAAGGGTTTTTACTTTTTACAATTTTTACCCTATATAATTTGTTTTTTTAACTTTAACCCAAAACTTTTCATTATTTGCAATTTAACTTCACAACTTTAGTCACTTATACTTTTCATCTTTCGCAAATTTTCGTTTTACGTATAGTTCTAAATTTTTCAAGTTAATACGACGCAACGTGCATGTGTGGTTCAACGTTTTTACTTCTATTTTTCCATGTTTGACAGGTTCGTCGCAACACGCATATCCTAAGTCGAGTCAGTGTTGGTGGTCGATGACGCTTGTGTGACATTAGTACTATTTGACACCGTTTTACGCCCAGCCGCAACGCGGGGTGTGTTTTGGGGGGTTTTCAAAGAAAAAATGGTTATGCATATGGTTGTCGTAACGTTGGCTTTGGGGGTTTTCCAAAAAAAATGTTTTTTTTTTTACTTTTCACCCAAAAGTATTTCATAAATTACTTTTAACACAAAACTATTTGTTTTTTTACTTTTAACCCAAAACTTCTTCTCTTTTGCAATCTATCCTCATAACTTTGTTTACTTTCAACTTTGGTCCTTTATAGTTTTTATTTTCCGCAAATTTTTCTCTTTATGCTTGGTTCTAAATTTTGTGACTTAACAAATCGCAACGTGCGTCTTTGGTTTAAGGTTTTTACGTTTCGTTCTAAATTTTGCGAGTTAACACGACGCAACGTGCGTGTGTGGGTGAACGTTTTTACATCGTCTATTTTTTCCTTGTTAATATATGAAATGTAAGTATAAATACATGAAATGGGGGTATAAAATATGAAATATATGAACTAGAGGTATAAAAGCTAGAAATAAATAAAAATATTAATGGTTTGGTTCTGTTGGTTAATTTTGGTTAAACGGGGGTGCAAAAAACAATAACCGGTTTTTAATTAAGTCTGTTTTCGGTTAATAAGTTAATTGGTTAATCATTTTTTAGTTAACTCAATTTTTGGTAGACTTCGGTTCGGTTTCCTCTACGAAACTTTCGGTTTCCGAAAACGATTCATATCAATTTTTTTAATTAAAAAAGCTGTGCTAATACTATACTCGAATTAAATATAATAAGATGCTCATTTTATGGTGTAATATATATATATATATACATATATATGTAAAGAGAGAGAGAGGGGCCGGTTAACATACAAAATCCCTTAACGTACATTGCGTACGCGATTCAGAATCACCATGCGAAATTGGGTTTTAACGTGCGACTTCCACTTGTTTTTTTCACTTGCGATTTCATTTTTTATAACATTACATGCGATTTCCAGTTTATTACTCACATGCGATTTTCACTTTTTATAAACACAACGTGCGATTTATCATCGCGTACGCAATGTACGTTAAAGCATATTGTACGATATACTTTTTCTATGTATATAGGGCGGGGTTCTAGAGTGAACACTAGTGTATTTGCGGACTGAGTGAACAAATCTTGGCCATTGATTTACACACGTGTATGGCTAGGATTTCATCATCAAATCGTAAAATACACAAGTGTATTTCATCATCAAATCCTGGCAATTGATTTACACACGTGTATGGCCAGGATTAGTTTGCTCAGTTCGCAAATATTTTGTTACAAATGATTTGCAGGGGCATTGATAGCATTTGATTCAACTTGGTTGACTTGGTTAGTAGCGAGGGCTTGTTGAACTTGGATCACAATGTTGGGAATTAAGATAGCCATTTGCTTAGCG
This sequence comes from Helianthus tuberosus, assembly GCA_030545235.1. NCBI lineage: Eukaryota > Viridiplantae > Streptophyta > Magnoliopsida > Asterales > Asteraceae > Helianthus > Helianthus tuberosus. The sequence continues at coordinate 186,339,252 of CM060444.1, forward strand.
ATTTGGGCCGCCATGCGTTGACCGGAGTTTCGGGTTCTATTTCCCTCGCGAAGGTGCCTAGAAGACATCTAAAGGAATCAACGCAATGAGAGTGTGAGATTTTTGATGGAGTTGCTAACAGATATGCAAACAAATATAAATGTATGATAAAATGAAAACTTTTGGGGTGTATTTGAAAACAATAACTTATGATAACACAACACTTTTAAAGTGTTCTTTGGCTTTGCTCATAATTGGGCCTTGAATGTCGTCATACTTCACCTTCGTAAACATGTGGGCCCCCATGATTACCAGGCTTTCTGTCGCACGCCGATATTTCCACGTATTACCGGTGGGCCCAGTGGGGAGTATTGTGACGTAGTTGATATCATCATAGACAATTTATCACAGTTTAATACACAGCGGAAGTCGAAAGATAAAAACATTACAAACCGAATGAAAGTAATATCAATTGTTACAAAACGGTTGTAAAGGATCCACAGGCGGGTCAAAGATAAAAAGGATCATTGTTCAACAGATTATAAACATCTAAGCTTGCAATACTCTTTATTGATGCTAGGAGTAGCCAGCCTATTCCGTCTAGTACCAGCACTTAGCCTTTTTGGAAAATACGTCAGTTTACACTGGTAAATACAATTAACCGACTCGTTTTGAAAATGTTTAAGAAAATTGATTTGAATACACAAGGCACAAAATATCTTTTATAACTTGGGATAATTATTTATATATAAACTTGTAAAAGAATTACATGTTCGTTATACGTTCAGTAGCCCGGGCTGAACACCGGGTTAAAGATGAATTGACACACCACATAATATAATCCCGCGGCTAGTTATTCTCAAACAGGCGGTTATATCTTTTTATATACGCACCGGCAGGTGTATGCCTACACCCCGTGCTTAGGTCGTGGCCATTTCAATGAATGATGCCAAGGATATCCGGGACATGGTCATTAACCCCCCAAAGGCTTTAAGCAAACAAAACAGATTAAACGGGTCATCTCAATAAATTAACCTTCATATGATTAATAATTCAATGCCCGACCAAGCGGTATTTTATATACCGTACCCCAAGCCCGTATAAGGGAAAATAAGTTAAAAGTATTTACCTGAGCAAATTATTCAATTTATCCCAGCCGTATACAATTGGCAAATGCAGATATCTTTTACTGGGCTCCTAAATCTGGAACGAAGGTTTTAGTAACCTATTAGATTCCTAAGGGGTCTTAATTAAGCCTAAACTTAGACCGGTTAGTTTTAAAGGAAGATATATGGTTCAAAACGAAAAATTAAGCGAAGACCGGATTAGAATGTGGTTTAGACCCAACAAGTTTGGAGACTTGTATAATATGGGTAAACTAAATACATTATGGATTTTGAGATAAAAATGATAAGGTTTGACCCATTTCGGTTAATTTATGCAAACTAGTTACATAAACCGTTCCGAACGCGAAAAATGCATAACGGGTAACCAAAAGAGTCATATACAGGTTTCAAAAGTTAATATGCCTCAAATATGTTGTGATATCAGCAGGATACCTTCCATTATGACCAAAACGAATTTAAATTCAATTTAAGCCTCGTAGGGGTATTTTGGTCATTTTAAAGGTTATAAAAGAGGTTAAACATTAATATGAGATTCTGGACTGAAAAGATCAGTAAAAATATTTATTTTTATAAGTAATAATAGTAGGGTATTGCATATATGTGAAATTTATCTTTTATAACCAAACTATACATCGTAGGGGCATTTTGGTAATTTCACATAAGCTTTAAAGGTCAAATTTGGGAATCTGAGTTTAAAACTTTTGCTTACTGTTAAAGTATAAAAAATTACTCAAAACATCAGTAGGTATTAAGTGTTATATGTTAAAAATAGTTTTAACTCATACTATGCGTTTAAAACGCGTAAAAGTCATTTTTAAGCGATTTTTGGGTTATAATAGGAAATCTGAGTTTTTGATCAGTTTATAAAGTTCAAAATATTTTATTTATCATATATAATCAGTAGCAAAAAGTTTGGTATCAAAATATTATGTAAAACTTATTTTATTAGCAAAAAGGGTATAACCGACAATTACCGAATTAAAGCAAGAACCCTATGTTATGCTCAGTTTAAAAATAAATAAAAATCTTCAAAAATCCCAAAATATTATATTACATCAGTGGGTAAAAAGTTTGGTGTCAAAATTTGGGTTTAGATAGGCTTTATGCTAATAATGCCGTTTAATTAATAAAAAAGCTTTCTAATTACGATATTGAGCATAACTCCTAATTTTGACCTCAAACTGATGTCAATTTTTTAGGACAAGTTTATATATCAGTAACAAAGGTTTTTGTCCTCTCACATTTTCAAAAATCTCATTTTATGGTTAAAAGGGCATAATGGTCAACATTTAGGCATATAACGGAAACATACAAATGAATAGGATAAATTAGGATCCAAGTTGTATAATCTCAGAGGGTTATACTAATATGAAACATGGACCTAATGGAAGCCTAAGGCATTTCTAAAACAATCTAAATCGGGTCAGAACTGAAAGTCAAAGCAAAAGTCTACTTTTGCGACTTTCGGTTCCGAACCGAGCCTAAACTCAAAATTGTCGGGTTGAACATGTTTAGATATGTTCTTATATTAATTACCAAGTTATATGAGTGATAAAACAGGTTTCATGGCTTCTACATTGTTAATTATGTGTTTATTTGAAAATTAGCTTTCTGTTGACTTTTTTACAATTAAGTTTGACCCGACAATTGACCTAGTTAGAGTGGGAATCAGAGGGTGCCCTTTTAAGGGTTTATTACCAACATAATTACAAACTCATAGCCACTTTCAATTCGAAAAATGACTGGACCATTAGTGATTAATCACTAAGTCAAACCTTAATTACGACGGTTTTGACTTTAGGCAATTAAACTAATAAAACACGAATTAGAAAGGTTAAGGAAGCTTACAAAGGGTCCAATGGACTGAAAGGAGGTTCCCAAGAGCTCAGGATCCTCTTACATTGAGAGATATAGCAGAATTGATGAAAGTGTGTGTTAGAATGTGAGAAAAGTTCACCTATTTATAGTTTTTGAGGAATGATTTGATTGTGCCAAGTGTTAGAGTGAGTTAACCAGATTACAACAGGTGTAATACCAGTTATAAATTCTGTTGGCAGCCCCTAGAGTGATTAAAATGGTTTTGGAAAGGAATGGAAACAAGGAACAATCAAAACTAGTCTTTCAAAAACAACCAACTGCTGCTGGGTTCTTTCTGGCGGCCCGCGAACAAGAAGCCCAAAGGGCTACGCGGCCCGCGTGGCTTGTCTGGCCCAGCATAAGTTTGGCAGCTCTGCAGAATCAGTCCCTGTGTTTTATTTTTCGTGTGAAACAGCTTTTAAAGTGCACAACATAACTAAACTAGTAACAAAAATGCTGCTGCTGTTGATTGTTTTTTTAATAGCTCGCATAGAGCAGGTCCTGTGGGCTCGCAGCTCGTGAAGCAGCCCAGTCCAGGCAACGAATATTCAGGTTGACAGATCTGGTCCCTGTCCACTTTGTTCAGCATTTAAATCTTTTATAAACTACCAGAACAGTCCCTGATTTAAACATTATTGACTTTCAAAACTGACCATATCAGCCCCAGTACATGTTAAATGCCATTTCTGACACATTTAAGGCCCGTTAATCCATTTTCAAGGCTCTTCAATGATTCCTAAACATAGGGAACATAAAACATGCTCAAAAACATGTCGGATGTCAGTTCCTTTGGTCGTACGGTTGCGTCGTTCGACTAATTACGACGAAACACGAACGGACGCGAAAAACGATCCAAATTACGCGACGAATGGAATTTTATCATGCCAAACACTAAAATAAAATATTTTAATGATTACATAAATTTTTGGATGTCCGGATATATTCAGAACGTAAGATATGCGCGAAAATGCAAACTTATGCACTTTTTGACGCTTTTAGTCACTATTGATTAAATAAGTTTATTTTTGCGCACCAAACACCTCTAAGCCTATTTCTAAGCTATGTAAAGGATATTTAGGGCATGTTTAACCTATGATCATATTCCAGAAGGTTTGATACCATACGAATCGGTACACTTTTGCAGTTTGACGCAAATAGTCCCTTTAATGCGCAAACTTGCGCATATCATCGTTTAATAGCATCGAAGCCTTATCTAATCCATATTAGGAATTCTTGAGAGTATTATTAACCATCAAGATGCTTTGGGTTCGTTAAAAGGTCATTCAGAGGTATAATTAAACATATTGACACTTTTAACCCCTTAAACTTGCAAAGTTGCGCGTAACGTCTCTTAAAGGCATAAAAGCCTTAGACGGCCAATAATTGGCATTCCCGAGAGTATAATCAAATATCTTGAAGCTCCCAGTTTGTTAAAAGGTCACTCAGAGGTAAGAATTAACATGTTGATGCTTTTAACCCTTCATCGCGCAACTTTCAATTAATCACGCAAACGGCTACACTCGATCAATCAAGTGGCCCATTTGTGAATATGAATACCGTAAGAGGTTATTCAGAAACTTATTTTAAGTATGTTAACACTTCCAGTCCTTTCATAATCAAAGTTTTCGATTTTTCGAAAAATTAGTCCCTTAAATTCAATGTTTGACTTTATTAGGGTTTATTACACGTGTCAATACATCATTGGACGTGATTTTACGAGGTGTTACATCCTCACCCCCTTAAAAGAAATCTAGACCTCGATATTTTCTAAAATAATGGAAGTACTTTCTTGTCATATAATGGACTTAATCTCCATAATATACTTGGGCCTCTAAGGGCACCCCAATTGACCTTTTATAACAGGTGCATGTTTTCTTTTGGAGCTTTTAAACCTATCGATCCTTAATAGATTCTGGTTTCTTATCAAACCATAAGTTATCATTAATCTGCATATCATTATGCTATCGACTTGACGGTTAGACATATCCTTAGATCATCAGTGTGGAACACATTGTGACTACCATCAAGTTCCTTAGGTAAGTTTTAGCTTATAAGTTACCAATCTTGATATATTCGATTTTCCTCGAATGATTCTATATATCTGAGCTTAACTAGCCCGTTGTATTAAATTTTCAGCACACCCTTCCAGGGTGATACTTTCTGTTGAATCTTATTCCTTAACAAGAACTTAAGAGGTTTGAGACTTTCATCAATTATTGATTTCCCGCCGATTACTGGCTATTTCTAGACGATCATAAATTTATATGATCTCATCCGTCATTTCCAAGGTAATCCTTTAGATCCGGGTAACTGGATTTACCAAAATTCTGTCCATTAATCGGATTCTTGACATTCCATCTATACAAGGTCTCCAAAGGAGCAACCTTGATACTTACATAACAACTATTAGTTATAGAAAAGCTCATTTAAGGTGAGATGGTTATTCCAACCACTACTTAAACCAATCTTAAGGAATAGCTAATCCTTACAGTTAGTCGAACAAGTCGGCGATCCTGGGCAGCTGATGGCGTTTCTTAATTGTTGCCTAAATAAGGTTGCGGTAATCAATGCATAAGCAAAATGAACCGTCTTTCTTAATTAATATTACCGAAACTCTCAGAATTTGAATCAGGCTTTAAGAACCTTTATCTTAAAATCCATCTAATTAGGGTTTCGATTCTTCCAATAATGATGGTACTAATTGTCATGGAGATTTCACAATAATGCAGCCCTATGCGGGATGTAAATCTTAACTCTACTTGCATTCAGAGGTAAACATGGTACTTCTTTGGAGAAGATAGTCAAGACGCAAGGAGATTACAGAGATTTCCCAAATCTCAAGCCCCCGGTTCTACTATCATTGCCAGTGTCAGATAAATGACACATTTTCTTTATGAGTCCACGGATTCCTTAATCAGAGACACTTACTTGGACAATCCTACATTGGATATCTTCTTTGAACACCGTTAGCCGACTCTAGTACCATATGACCATCGGGATATCTCAGTGGTTCCATAAATTAAACCTCCATACTGATCAGGCATGGAAGCAATCTATGGGACGCACTAGGATACGCAAATCCTCATATGGCTCCTTTATCGAGCATAATCTAGCATTCGCAGTTGATAGAAATCAATGATATAACAAAATAAAATAACATATATCATCGTACTCGATCTGGAGAAAGAGTACTTTAGATTTTAATGAATGAAGATTATAGGACGAAAATAGAAGTAAGGGTCTCTTATGATTCTTGTTGGTAAATTTTACCTTACACTTAATGTCTGGAGTTCTTATGGGAGAATTCTAAGAGTTTGCTAAGCTTATAGTCTTATGAGAGACTCAGTAGCACCTGAATCTAAACGTATTTCTTAGTAATAAGATCACAATAAGGGATTTATCTGGTGTCATCCTTGATATGAACTGCCTCTAACATTCATCAGGAGGGTTTAGGCGCCTCCATTCTTAATCCTTCTATACTTAGCTATAAAATCTTTGAGAGTTTTAGGGCAGTCTCAGCTTCGACTGGTTCATTTCTTAATCTATATAACGTGAGTAGCTGAGATAGATCCATAATGGATTTATAAGAAGCAGGCTTTGAAACCCTAATATGCCCTTTTATTACCGATGTTAATCCACCCATAATTAATGCATTAAGCTTAGATTTTGGGTTAACTGGATAGATCACTATCTCAGATAATAAGCTAAAGTCGGTAACATTCTGTCGGCAGTCTATATCCTTCACGGTGAGAGTCAGAAAATTCCTATTCCACCTTTTCCATTCCGTGTCGCAGTCAATTGGTTTTTCTGATTAGTCCATGAACTTGGACCATCCCAAATATTGTGAGAGCATTCTTCCTGTAACTTCATTAAAGTCTTCCACCAATTAAGGGCACTGCCCTTGAATAACTATGACACATATCACACAATGTCTTTCTCAGCACAACCGCTGATGTCCATAATGGTTTCTATTTCATCCAACAATTTCATGCAATCAATGGCCCCTTTTTCGCCATTGAAGTCTCTTAATTTGCAAGAGACGAAGTACTTTTAAGTACGTCCTTTAGAGGAACGGGGCTCCTTACTATATATATCATCTTATTTGGTTCATTTTTCGCATTCGAAGTATGAACAAAGCTCTTTTTCATGATCAGAGGGAATATGATTTAAAGGTAGTAGCATTCTGCTCTTTGAACCTTTTCATGACCTTTCTTGTAGCCTTTCTAACAGATGCGTCAATCATATTAACCTTGAGGTTCACATTTGTTGCATCATTGTGACAACCCTCATAATTCCATGTATCCGTACGATTCATTTATGTTAATTAAAGTGCTTGGTGACTGTGTTGAATTACTTAACTGTTTCCTGATTACTGTGTCATACTTACATGTGTTTGTTAACGTACTAGGCTTGTGCAGAAAACTTGACTAAATGGTCTTGAATATTCTCCTATGTGTTAGGAATTAAAAGTGTTACAAAAATATATATAATAGACACTTTACGGAATAATTAAACACTTTAACGAACCGGTATCAAACCGAACAACCGGACATTACCCGGGACACTAAATTTTTGTCAAATACATTGTTTTATTATTTTTGGCTAGTCATGATCCCCGTATACCATAACACCCACTAAAAATCAACAAACTAATATATATGATCTTGTTACTTGGATTTTAACTATCTTTTACAACTTAGTTGAAAATGTTACACTAACCCCCCCCCCCCCCCCCCCAACCGAATTCAGTCCCATAGGACCCACCCAAATCTTCAACATATCTTACTAGATTTCATCTAGGATTTGATTTGATCCTTACTTGATCTCTTGTACAAAATATTAGTATGAGATCCTTATAAGCATGGTGTGTAAGATCACCACTCCATCACATATCTTCTCAAAGATCACATCTTCCCTCATCTCTCTTCTCTCCCTCTCTCGGCTCTCTACCACCGCCAACACCACCACCATTGCACCACCATCCTCCTCCATTTTCAAGTCTCTTTCAAGCTTAAAGGTGGATACAAGAAGGCTTGCTACTTGTGGAGCATCAAGGGAGCTTTATTTCTTGCTTCTTCATCATCTTTTCTCGTCATCTTCATCACTAGATCCTACCCTAGCCTTGTGCTAGTAGTAAGTTACTTGTACACCCTTGTTCATCTTGTTTTTGTGATCAAAAGTTGTAGTATGTTAGTATGTTCAAATCACTAAAGAACAAGAACCAAAAGATGAACATAAAGCTTAATATAAAGATGAAACATGATGTATTTATGTTAGTATGAAGTTGTTTTGAGATGTTGCTGATTACTTGCTGATTTACTTGTTAATATTGATTACTAGAAATGTTGTTATTCGCTGAACATGTTAACGGAACCAATATAACTCGCATTAGAATGTTAAAAGCTGAAAAACAGGAGGCTGTTTAGTGATTACAGCCATCTTTAGTTGGCTGTAACCGGACCTTAATAAAGCAGAAAATGTATTTTTTTGAAGTCTAGATTTATGTATTATGAAATACGGTTCTAATGCCACTGGAATCATAATTTTTGAACTTCGTTTACTATTTTTAAAGACCCTTTTTGTAACAGCAACTAAAGCTGAGTTTTTACTGCAGTAAATGGGTGAAATGTTTTTAGTCATAACTAGAGATCTGTGTAGAGTTTGGCCACGAAATTTGTACTGTAGATGACCACTGATGTATTTGTAATTCTCCCACTGGAATTTAGAAAATCGGACTTACGATGAATTTTTAATAAATTATTCCGTGGACTGCAGTCAGAAAAAGATGAATCTGAATACAGTCCGGAAAATGATTTTTTATAAAATATTGGTGATGAATTGGATCCCGATATTTTTACACAATAATATTTGGATCGTTTAAGACCTTCTGTAGGAAGTTGGGAATTTTTTGGAACAGGTTTACTATTTTATTAAAATCCCCGAAAACAGCCCAGTTTTGAAGATTAATGCTGAAAAGACATAAGTAGTGATTTGCGTGTCTAAATGTCGGGTAGGTTATCTGGGAATAATCTAACATGTTATATGTCAATAAAAGTGTTATGTGCAATGTCGTATATTTTCTTATGAATGGGAATAGATGGGAAGCTTATATGGGCATAAACCGTTAAAGTGATGCATGTTATGTGATAGATACGTGTAGTAACTTTGTGCTCTATTTGAAAATCAATAAATGACTAACTGGTAATCATATTAGGACATGATTGACCGACCTTGACTGTTAGCTATTTTTGAGAGTCAAACCGAGCAACCGAGGTGAGTTCACACTTTCTACAAGGCATGGGATTCCCGGTGGTTTGGGAATGGGTTAAGAAACTAAAATGGAATCTACATATCCTCCTTGGGTAGGATATGTACGGCCATCCTCCTTGGATAGGATGCCAATATTAATCCTGCGTGTTCTCCTTAGGTAGAATACGTACGTTCGTCCTCCTTGGGTAGGACAACAACCTTAAAACTTACTAGACAAAACTCTATCATTAAGTCCCTCATCTTATATCGACTTAATCACCGAGGCCAATGGCGAGCGGGTCATTAGTTAATAGCGCTATTAGGTTTAACAAACCTCACACCGTGTCATCCGAACGGGCGTGTACTAATGGACTATGGCAAACTGTCAGTGATGATAGACACTGATGTAGGGCACAACTATCGTTCGTAGTAGTCGATATCATACCGTCTAATGGTTCACATGGGAAAGTCCCCACTGATTATGGATATGGTTTGGGTAATTAAAGGAACTGGTTAAACATACTTTTAACTACGGGGTAACCCCCACAGCAATAAGCCAACGAAAGTCAAACCACGTTTTCAGAAATAACTTAAAACTAATCAACCAACCGTGAACTCACTCAACTTTGTTGTTGACTCGTTGTTACATGCCTTACAGGTCGCTAGACGCTTATGGAGCTTGCACGAGGAGGAGGTTGTTGTGGGATATGGACTATTATGTCCCGTGCTTAATAAGTAAACTTTATGAACTTACGTTTTGGTCGTTAAACTTATAAACTATGAACTTATGTTTTGGACTTACGTTTTATGCTTCCGCAGTTAACATTAAATTGGTTACTTTCTTTTGGTCACCAATCATATTGTGGTTGGTTTTATTTACTTAATTATGTTGTTTAATATGATTGGTGGCTTGATCCTGGTCATGTCACACCTCCAAGCGGTGGTACTCCGCGTGTGGATTTTTGGGGGTGTGACAATCATTAGCATTTGTCGCGTCATCTGTATCGCGACTGTTATTTGTCTCATTCAAGTTTGCCATACTTGAAGCTCGGCACTAAACGCCAAAATTAAACAATTTCTTAATTGCATTTCTATAGCGAGTTATCACCCTAACGACCTAACATACATTAACCATGGTATTATTAAACCATAAAAGCTAATAGGGTATGAACATTCCTAATGAATGTTATTTGAATGTACATCAATTACATTCAGCCTAGGTCACAAAAGGACCATCAATGGCCTTTAGGGTTTAGACCGAGTCCATTACCCTTTTGACAGGGGATCAAAATGTCACAACTGTTTTTGTCATATTAATGATTTTAGATAGCTCGAAGGGTTGTCATAATGGCTTTCTAAAATATGGAACATGAGTCCGTCAGGAAGGACATAAATAATCATATGGCACGAAGGCCTTGTCGTAAAGGACATTATAAGATATGGCAACAAAAGCCTGTCACGGAGGACATTAATTTATAAGTCGTAATCTTATTAGATCAGAGGCTTTAAGATTTGAACCTAGTTCTTCACCGTTGGACAGGGAGTCATAGACTACAACTGTCATCGTTCTGAAAGATGATTCATTTAGGTACTGGGCAAATCATAGGACATCACTAATGGATGTTTTCATATATATACATATACATACATGTATATATATATATATAATTATCGTCATTGAGTATATTAGTCTTGATTTTATCGATCTTATAGACTATAAGGCTTGGGCATTGCCCATCACCTTCGACGATGTACCTTAATGGTCACATTTGACAATGTCTCTAATGGACAATATAGTATATAGCCCGTAGGCGATATATATCCTAATGGTGATTCGGGACAACGTCACGAAGGGCAATACATTAAACACACTTGTATATAGGAAGTACCAGCGGCGTATCCACCATGTGTTTATTGTATTACTTTAGTTTCGTTATCAAATCCCCGTCAAGATACACATAAATCATAACCATCGAGGCGGAAAGTACTTCTTGAAATCTCACTATGAAGATAGGAAGACCTAAGACTGTGCTTCAAATATCATATAAAATAATATGATTATCGTATCAGATGATTTTAGACATGATCACACTGATCATATAGACTGTTAGGGTTGGGTATAATCCACCACTTTAAACAGGGGATCATAAAGACCACTACTATCTTTGTTTTATCGCCAATAGAAAAAGGGTAGCCCGTAGGCATTTCATCACTAGGTATGTTAATATCATGATCATCATACTGATGATACTAGTCAGGATCACATTGATCATATAGACTATGGGATTTGAGCATAGCTCACCCCCTTGGGCAAAGAATTATAAAAGATTACAATTGCCTTGTCACGATTGGACAATATAATATAGATCGTAGGCAAAACATCATTAAGGATGTTAAATTTAATCATCATATTGATGATTTTTAGTCATGATCTCGTTGATCATATAGACTATTAGGCTTGAGCATAGCTTACTACCTTGAACAAGGGATCATAAGGATCACAATGTCAATGTCACTAATGGACAATATATTATAGCCCATAGGCACTTCATCACAAATGGATGTGTATATTTTGATCATCATATTGATGATACTTGCCATGATCTAATTCGATCATATAGGCTTTAAGGCCTGGACATAGTCCAAATACCTTGACGGCTGGTGTCGTCTCTCAAGTCACACTGCCAGGAGTGTTAACATGTTCTCAGATTTTAACAAGGATTAATTTGTCTTAATGGTTACACAATATTACCATGATCGCATTGATCATATAGGTTTGGAGGCTTGAACATAGTTCACCACCTCTGGATAGAAGTGGTATCTCCCTTAACTATCATAGTAGAAGGAATAATCATCCTTAACTACCAAAAGTTTTGGCCAATTAATGTGGACTTGCCACTTGGTAGGGGTAAACCATTAAGAATATCTTTTGAAATTATTTAGCTGATCGATAAAGTTTGAATAAAATTCACACTAATGGTTGATAAAGGATGATATGAGTACCTATATAAAATTTTCAAAACCTTCAATAAATTATTTGGAAATTTACCATAATGCCTTAAACAGGACTTTTAGTATCATATTTGTCCATAGAGGACTTTAAAAGGAAATTATAAGTATAGGGACTATAAAATTACAGTTTGCCCATGAAGGGACTATAATAAAGTATCAGGTCTACGAGGGGGTTACAAGGTGACATCTTATCCGCTGAAGGACTTATAATGAAATCTCATGCCCATGGAAGGATTATTTAAAAATAACATATTCCCGAAAGGATTTTAATAAAATAACATGTCCATAAAAGGACTATATTGAAATATAATGCCCTTGAAGGGACTATGATAAACATACGTATATACCAAGTCTTATCAGGAGACATAGGTCCGCAAGGACAATAATGAAATACTACGTCCACAAAGGACTACAATAATCAAATACCCAAACAGGGATTTTAATGAAAAGGAGTATGATGAAGGAGGGTCTTCTAATGTCTTCCTTTCTTTATTCTGGTTGTTTCTTCATCTTTATTTATCGTACGCAATAGCGACTCTGAAGATTTTAGTGAATAAAGTAATATTTCAAATCAGGATCCATTGCAGAAGTAGAATCCAAGGATTCAATGATTAAAGAAAAAGACAAGGATCACGGATTAGGTTTTGACTGGTATATTCTAAGTCTTAAATTCCGAAACTCAGAGGTAAGAAATAGGGATTAATAACATCCACATGTATCATCTTCAATATGGGAGCCTCAGGGACCTCCTGGTATGGACTCCGTAGTCTGGATAAGAGTTTAAACAAATTTGGTTTTGGAAATAGGTACATAAAGGTCTTTCTTCCAACTGGTTGCACGCTTATCCTAGCCGTGGTACGAAGCTTGGCATTTCTAGGCTTCGGATGTGGAGAATTTCCATCACGGCTTCTTTACCTAGCGACATATTCAAAATATATAAAATCGAAAACCATATTTTACTAAATAGGGATGAGAGTATTCCTATGTTACGTCTAGACTCAGAAGGTCTGAGGAATGTGCTACTGTGTCATTTAAGATTAAACACTAAAGGCTAGTGGGGAGTATCGTGACGTAGTTGATATCATCATAGACAATTTATCACATTTTAATACACATCGGAAGTCGAAAGATAAAAACATTACAAACCGAATGAAAGTAATATCAGTTGTTACAAAACGGTTGTAAAGGATCCACAGACGGATCAAAGATAAAAAGGATCATTGTTCAACAGATTATAAACATCTAAGCTTGTAAGACTCTTTATTGATGCTAGGAGTAGCCAGCCTATTCCGTCTAGTACCTGCACTTAGCCTTTTTGGAAAATACGTTAGTTTACACTAGTAAATACAATTAACCGACTCATTTTGAAAATGTTTAAGAAAATTGATTTGAATGCACAAGGCACAAAATGTCTTTTATAACTTGGGATAATTATTTATATATAAACTTGTAAAAGAATTACATGTTCGTTATACGTTCAGTAGCCCGGGCTGAACACCGGGTTAAAGATTAATTGACACACCACATAATATAATCCCGCGGCGAGTTATTCTTGAACAGGCAGTTATATCTTTTTATATACGCACCGGCAGGTGTATGCCTACACCCAGTCCTTAGGTTGTGGCCATTTCAATGAATGATGCCAAGGATATCCGGGACATGGTCATTAACCCCCCCAAAGGCATTAAACAAACAAAACAGATTAAATGGGTCATCTGAATAAATTAACCTTCATATGATTAACAATTCAATGCCCGACCAAGCGGTATTTTATATACCGTACCCCAAGCCCGTATAAGGGAAAATAAGTTAAAAGTATTTACCTGAGCAAATTATTCAATTTATCCCATCCGGATACAATTGGCAAATGCGGATATCTTTTACTTGGCTCCTAAATCTGGAATGAAGGTTTTAGTAACCTATTAGATTCCTAACGGGTCTTAATTAAGCCTAAACTTAGACCAGTTAGTTTTAAAGGAAGATATTCGGTTCAAAACGCAAAATTAGGCGAAGACCGGATTAGAATGTGGTTTAGACCCAACAAGTTTGGAGACTTGTATAATATGGGTAAACTAAACACATTCTGGATTTTGAGATAAATATGATAAGGTTTGACCTGTTTCGGTTAATTTATGCAAACTAGTTACATAAACCGTTCCGAACGCGAAAAAATGCATAACGGGTAACCAAAAGAGTCATATACAGGTTTCACAAGTTAATATGCCTCAAATATGTTGTGATATCAGTAGGATACCTTCCATTATTCTCAAAACGAATTTAAACTCAATTTAAGCCCTGTAGAGGGTATTTTGGTCATTTTAAAGGTTATAAAAGAGGTTAAACATTAATCTGAGATTCTGGACTGAAAAGATCAGTAAAAATATTTATTTTTATAAGTCATAACAGTAGGGTATTGCATATATGTGAAATTTATCTTTTATAACCAAACTATGCATCGTAGGGGCATTTTGGTAATTTTACATAAGCTTTAAAGGTCAAATTTGGGAATCTGAGTTTAAAACTTTTGCTTACTGTTAATGTGACACCTGTGTCACTTCAACCACTAAACAAATACCAAATCAATGAAACATTATATTTCATACTTGGGAATTGTATAAATATGTGTATCGTTTGCACATATCAATTCTTGTTCGATTTCGAGCTCTAAATCGCTTTCTGGAAGGTTATACGCGATCTGATGCGTAAATATAACCATTTTAATGCAATGAACACTCCAGAACAGTGACATAGGCTTAACATACCTTAAATAACCTTTACATAACTTAGAAATAGGTTTTGGATGGTTTGGTATGCCGAAATCAAGTTTATTCGCTTAAAGGGATAAATTTCGACAAACTGTGAAAGTATGACGATTCGTACTGTAACGAACATTCCGGAACTTGATCATAACTTAAATATGCCCAAAATATCCTTTACATAGCTTAGAAATAGGCTTTGAGGTGTTTTGTGCGCTAAAATAAACTTTTGGTCATTCAGGGACTATAAGCGTAAAAAAATGCATAAGTTTGCATTTTCGCGCATAACTTACGTTCTGAATATATCCAAACATCCAAAAATTTATGTAATCATTAAAATATTATGTTTTAGTGATTGGCTTGTCAAAAATTCCATTCGTCGCGTAATTTTGGATCGTTTTTGCGTCCGTTACGACTTCCGTCGTAATTAACCGAACAACGTAACCGTACGGCCAAACGAACTGACATCCGATATATTTTTGAGAATATTTTAATTTCCCTATACTTTAACTTCATTTTGGAGCCTTAAAATGGGGTTAACGGGGCTGAAAACGTGTCAAAACGCATCAAAAATCAAGTTCAGAGACTCAGGGGCCTGTTCTGCCAACTTTGCAAACTTTCTGCCAGCAAACCAGGTCCTTACAGACCGTATGGGTGTGCTTACGGTCCATCAGCATGTCCCAGTTCAGCAGAAATGTTTTCCAGCTTGTTCCAGCTATTTCCCTCTTGTGCAAATGGTTTTTATGATCCTATGTGCTTGTTTAGGGGCTCCCATGGTTTTAGAAATCTGTGGGTGCAAGTGTAAGGCTCAGATCGAAGCTCGGTTTTCAAGAAACGATCCTAACGGTTCTACGAAAACTATATATACCCCCACCCATTTCACTCAAAACCCACACTTGATTATGAGATTTCTCTAAGTTGAGGTGATCTTCACTTCATACCTGAGAATACTTGGGATCAAACCTCCATTCTTGGACCCTTTGTAAGTATTCTTTGGTTCTTTCTACATTGACCAGTTTATGGTCAACACGAAGTTTGTTTGAACTTCATAACGTGAGCGTAATCACGATGGTTATAGTCCCTTGTGACTATACCTACTGATTACCACGTTAAAATGCGCTTTAGCGCGTATTTTGTAACCAAACTACTCTTGGGTATCAAAACCATTTGTTTTGATACCAAACTTGTTTTCGAACCTTGTTAAACATGTTTAAAAACATGTTTTAAACATGTTTAGCTCGTCACTTTAGGTTTAGTGCTTATATAGGGTCGTAAAGGTAAGCGGTCTAAACAACCGCTTATACTTTCGAACCCGACCCGTTTGGTCGATCTTTAGCATCCGACCAAACACATTAGGTGACCATAGTTGCATAGGGAATAACCTTCCGAGGTTATACCTTATGGTCACGTCGTTTAAGTAGTTGTATGATAGCTAGTTTATATGCCTTAGGTAAATGACCAAAATGCCATTTTTTACGCCAAAATTCATTTTAAGCATATGTAACATAATTTTTGATATCTAAACTGATTTGGAAACAATATTAGATATGTTAAGGCATATTTTACTTATCATAGGACTAGTTAGGCGGTCCGAACGCGTTTTACGCGAACGACGTGTTAAAGTGGCGTAAGCTACCTTAACGAGTCATAATGGGTCGTAAGCACTTAGGTTAGGTTTCATTTTAGAATGTAGGATTTGTTAAACCATATTACATGAGTCCCTACACTCATTTGGTTTACGAAACCTCATTTTATCCGATCCTCCGATTTAGGTCCGTTTATTTACATAGTTATCTATATTAGGTGCCGTTTGATTTCTGTGATCCCTCTAGCTTGCTTGGTAGTTGTCCAAGACTTCTAAGCACTCTCAAGTGAGTACATAGTCCCCTCTTTTACCGTTTTCAAATGTTTTGGGGTGAAATATGTGTACCTATTTGTTATGTTCTTGTTTCCAAAAGTATAAATGATTATACATATTAGTACTTATCTTTTTACAAACTGAATGATTATTTATGGTCTAAACTATAATTTTCTTAAAGATTATAAAATTAATTGTTGGATAGTACTTATTTTTGTTCTCCAGACCGGTTGGTAATATGATATAGCGCTATAGGATTTGACACCCCATTCCTGTTGTCATGGAATGTCAGAAACCGATTTATTTTTATCCAAATAGGGATTGCCTTTGTTGTATTCCTATAGTGTCCATTAGTGTAGTTTGATGCACCAAGGTTTGGTTGAATTCTTAAATCACATATTTGTTGTATATTTTGTTAACTCCCAAAAGTATAGCTTGATATGCTCTCATGGGTGATATTGTACAAAACCAACATATATTTTGTTAATTATTAAAGCATAGTTTAAATATGTTATTAATAAAACCAAAGTATACTTTTGATATACTACTGAAAATTATTATTTTGATGACTAAAGTATATTTAATATACTATTTATTTAACGATTTTGGAACTGAAATATATTTTAATATATTATTTATTCGACTTTCTTAAAACCAAAGTATATTTTTATATATGTACTAAAAACCTTTTTATCAAAATATTGTTTTACAAACAATATATTTTATACAAACTCATTTAATTTAGTTATTTATTTACCTATGTATTATTCTGTTATATTATCTGATTTCTTATAAATTTTTGTATGATTTATAAAAGAAAATATTTTAAGGTTCATGACTATTTTTGTTAAAACATTATTTTAAACTTATAAGTCATGAATCCTATTAAAATAAAACCTATGTATCTCACAGGCATTTTTATGTTGACGTACCTTTTTTTACACATGTTTCAGGTGCTGTTATGTGATGATTGTTGATGCATGCTATACATAGGATGGACTCGTGCCTTAGCGACTTTAAAACTAGAAAGATAATATTTGTATTTATCTGATTTGTAATAAAACATTGAGTTCAATAATTCAATAAAATGAAATTATTTAATCCATGGTTGTGAAACAATGATTCTGTTACGACACTCCCCGACGTTTCCGCCACGATCTGTTGTTTTACGTGGTCGGGGTGTGACAGAAAAGTTGGTATTAGAGCCAATGGTTATAGAGAATTAGGTTATTAGTAATGCTTTGACCTAGACTATAACCTTCCTAGGACCCTAACACAAGTTATCTTGTGTTTAGTTTTAAAACAATACCGCCCCTTATCCTTATGTGACAACCACAATGAGAACACAAATTTTGATTCCGCTTTGAAAACCAATCATCTGTTCTAGGATGATTGATTACTAGGTTTTGAACCTTCTAAGTTTTCAAAATCTCGTCAAAGTCTGGGTCTAAATAATGTGAACACATGCAAACTGGAAGGGTGGATGCCTGTATCCTGAGTTTTCTGTCTAAGGCTAGAGTGTTCGTACAAATCCACATAATCGGACCAGTCACTCTTACCTGGGAACTCTTGGGGTGAGTGTCCACTTATAGGCAAGCATGTATTCGCGATACATTATGAAGACCTATTTACTTTGATTCAGCTTTTGTGTGTCGTTTGTTTGCTTCATGGCTCAAACAAATAACCGTCGCCCATGCTTTTTGGTCGGTAATTGTAACATCCTATTCTTACCCAATGCCATTTCACTTGTTTCCCCTCATGTTTTCTTGTCCTTTTTAGACGATGCCTCCTCGACGAGAAGCACAACCTTAAACGAATGAAGAAATCGCAGCCCTTGTCTCTCAGCAAATGGCTGTTGTACTTCCGGGCATAGTAAATGAGATCCATCAGATATACAACAACAACAACAACAACAACAACAATGCTCAGTGTAATTTCAAGACCTTCAACTCTGCTAAACCTTTGAAGTTTTCTGGGTCTCAAGGAGCAACCGCGCTCCTGCAATGGTTTGAGAGTTTGGAGAGCACATTCAGGCATGTGCAATGTCCAAATGAGCGTAAGGTTGAGTTTGCATTCAGTGTGTTTGAGAAGCGTGCTCTTACATGGTGAAACAGAGTGATGCGTGATAGGGGTGCCGATGTGGCACTAGCTCAAACTTAGGAGGAGCTTCGAGCTCTAATGATGAAAGAGTTCTGTCCTCATCATGAGCTTAGAGCGTTGGAAAGAGAATTCAACGATTTGAAGCAAGACAGTGGCGAACATCGAGCCTATACTGCCGTTATGAGGAGCTGAGCATGTTATGTCCTGCCATGGTTACGCCTGTGGAGAAGGCGATTGAAAAGTACATTGATGGTCTTCCTGACCTAGTTCAGGATATCGTTACTGGCAGCAACCCTACTACTGTCAGACAGGCCATTGAATTGTCTGCCACCCTGACTGAATCCCATATCAGGAAGGGTAAGCTTTTTCGAAAGGGCAACCCAAGACTATCCGACAAGACTGCACAAGTTGAACCAAAGGAAAAACAGGCTGAGACACCCAAGAAGAAGAAGCGCAAGGCTTCTCAAAACTGCGCCATAACCGCTCAAAATAATCAGGTTGCACCAAACCAGCCAGCACAACCTCGTAAAAGGCAAAATTATGTTGGTACCGCACCTTTGTGCAACAAATGCAACCGCCATCACCTGGAGCAAGTGTAGTGTCACAAATGTACCCACTGTGGGCGATTGGGACATTTGATTAACACACCTGCCGTTATGCCAACCAAAACCAAGCTGCTGCCAATACTGATGTTGTTCAAGCACGGTTTCCACCTGGGTCATGTTATAACTGTGGTGACCTCACTCATTACCGCAACAATTGCCCAAGACTTGTTAACGCAAATCCAGTGCGTGGACGAGCGTTTAACATAAACGAGGCAAACGCGAACAACGATGCAGCAGTGAACAATTAGCCTTTTGAAATTCCTTGGTTGTTATCTTTTGATGTTTAAATCGACTCAGTGGGTATATAAATAAAATTTGTTGTTTCAATTTTTATTTTGTGAAACTGATACGATTGTGTGAATGTTTGATACAACCCTTCGATGCCGACACAAAGACAAACTACTCTTGTAGTTCTGTCATTTTTATGATCATTTGTGATCTCCTCAAAAATCTTAAATACTCGTTTCTTGTTAAGAAACAAAGATGAATTCCTATTAAGATCTTCCTATCTTCATAGTTAGATTCTTGTGTTTAAAGTGTCAAATGGAACCCACGGATTGAATTCCTAGTGTGCTTTGAATACTCGTGTACTCAATTAACAAGAAAATTAACAAAATAAAAGTTAAACAATTATATGATTATGTGTTTATGTGATTTCTTTATGTCTTGTGTTTTTTGTGTAATCCGAATATTCATTATCCAAATCCTCATAGAATCTTCCGTATCTCATATGAGGGATTCATAGTAGGATATCCAAAGGTACTATCTTAAATTCTTAATGGGCTTCTACGTTGAAGTTAAATCCCTTGGGTTATGAAGTACTATTCTATAATTGGACCCCTCGAGCGGTCTAGTTAAACAGATTGATTCAAAAATCTGGTTAGGAATATCATGTGATGATATAATTGAAAAGATCCCTTAAGTGGTCTATTTAAGGAGATCGTACGACGGTCTAGTTAAAAAGATCATGTGTTGATCTAGTTAAAAAGATCGCTCGTTGATCTAGTTAAAAAGATCCTTTGGTGGTCTAATCAAGTCACTTCATGTTTATTCGATTGAATTTTTCCCCTACGCATTATGAAATGAACTGTGCGGACTGTGCAAGGAATTACGTAATTATGGATGCATACATAATTATGGAATTCAGTGCACAGAAACCACAACAAGTTTTGTCATGTGTTAAGACCTATAGTGGCAAGAATAACGATACGGGAACAATATAGAAAGGGGCATGGTGGATACGCCGTTGGTACTTCCTATATATAAGTGTTCCTTATTATATTGCGAACGTAGCGTTATTTAAGTTACTAGAAGTCCTGAACCTTGACCAATGTCATTTTATCTTATACTCTCCGATTCTGTTTTCGAGCACACACAAGTTTCCTATGATAAGTCTTCATAAGAAACGTTCTTCTGTCCGTAGTTCGAAACTCCATGTTTTGTTACTACAAGGATTCACTTTGATAGTTGACAATTTCGCTAAGAATCCAAACATGGCCCATAGTTTTACTTAGGGTTCGAGGGATTCATTCAGAAGCGAAACCATCACAGTTGTCCTCACAAGTTTCCTCTAAAATTAAATTTCGGGACGAAATTTCCTAAAGTAGGGGAGACTGTGACACCTGTGTCACTTCAACCACTAAAAAAATACCAAACCAATTGAACATTATATTTCATACTTGGGAATTGTATAAATATGTGTATCGTTTGCACATATCAATTCTTGTTCGATTTCGAGCTCTAAATCACTTTCTGGAAGGTTATACGCGATCTGATGCATAAATATAACCAGTTTAATGCAAAAAACACTCCAGAATAGTTACATAGGCTTAACATACCTTAAATAACCTTTACATAACTTAGAAATAGGTTTTGGATGGTTTGGTATGCCGAAATCAAGTTTATTAGCTTACAGGGACTAATTTCGACAAACTGCGAAAGTATGCCGATTCGTACTGTAACGAACATTCCGGAACTTGATCATAAGTTAAATATGCCCTAAATATCGTTAACATAGCTTAGAAATAGGCTTTGAGGTGTTTTGTGCACTAAAATAAACTTTTGGTCATTCAGGGACTATAAGCGTCAAAAAATGCATAAGTTTGCATTTTCGCGCATAACTTACGTTCTGAATACATCCGGACATCCAAAAAATTATTTAATCATTAAAATATTATATTTTAGTGATTGGCTTGTCAAAAATCCATTCGTCGCGTAATTTTGGATCGTTTTTGCGTCCGTTACGACTTCCGTCGTAATTAACCGAACAACGTAACCGTACGGCCAAACGAACTGACATCCGATATATTTTTGAGCATATTTTAAGTTCCCTGTACTTTAACTTCATTTTGGAGCCTTAAAATGGGGTTAACGGGGCTGAAACGTGTCAAAACGCATTAAAAATCAAGTTCGGAGACTTAGGGGCCTGTTCTGCCAACTTTGCAAACTTTCTGCCAGCAAACCAGGTCCTTACAGACCGTATGGGTGTGCTTACGGTCCGTAAGCATGTCCCAGTTCAGCAAAAATGTTTTCCAGCTTGTTCCAGCTATTTCCCTCTTGTGCAAATGGTTTTTATGATCCTATGTGCTTGTTTAGGGGCTCCCATGGTTTTAGAAACCAGTGGGTGCAAGTGTAAGGCTCAGATCGAAGCTCGGTTTTCTAGAAACGATCCTAACGGTTCTACGAAAAATATATATACCCCCACCCATTTCACTCAAAACACACACTTGATTCTGAGATTTCTCTAAGTTGAGGTGATCTTCACTTCATACCTGAGAATACTTGGGATCAAACCTCCATTCTTGGACCCTTTGTAAGTATTCTTTGGTTCTTTTATGCGTTTTTAGCATGAAAGTCAAACTTTGTTTGACTTTCTACATTGACAAGTTTATGGTCAACACGAAGTTCATTTGAAATTCATAACGTGAGCGTAATCACAATGGTTATAGTCCCTTGTGACTATACCTACTGATTACCACGTTATCTAGGTGTAGTGACGAGTCGTAGTTTCGGTCAAAATGCGCTTTAGCGCGTATTTTGTAACCAAACTACTCTTGGGTATCAAAATCGTTTGTTTTGATACCAAACTTGTTTTCAAACCTTGTTAAACATGTTTAGCTCGTCACTTTAGGTTTAGTGCTTATATAGGGTCGTAAAGGTAAGCGGTCTAAACAACTGCTTATACTTTCGAACCCGACCCGTTTGGTTGATCTTTAGGATCCGACCAAACACATTAGGTAACCATAGTTTCATAGGGAATAACCTTCTGAGTTTATACCTTATGGTCACGTCGTTTAAGTAGTTTTATGATAGGTAGTTTATATGCCTTAGGTAAATGACCAAAATGCCCTTTTTACGCCAAAATTCATTTTAAGCATACGTAACATAATTTTTGATATCTAAACTGATTTGGAAACAATATTAGACATGTTAAGGTATATTTTACTTATCATAGGACTAGTTAGGCGGTCTGAACGCGTTTTACGCGAACGACGTGTTAAAGTGGCGTAAGCTACCTTAACGAGTCATAATGGGTCGTAAGCACTTAGGTTAGGTTTCGTTTTAGAATGTAGGCTTTGTTAAACCATATTACATGAGTGCCTACACTCATTTGGTTTACGAAACCTCATTTTATCCGATCCTCCGATTTAGGTCCGTTTATTTACATAGTTATCTATATTAGGTGCCGTTTGATTTCCGTGATCCCTCTAGCTTGCTTGGTAGTTGTCCAAGACTTCTAAGCACTCTCAAGTGAGTACATAGTCCCCTCTTTTACTGTTTTCAAATATTTTGGGGTGAAATATGTGTACCTAGTTGTTATGTTCTTGTTTCCAAAAGTATAAATGATTATACGTATTAGTACTTATCTTTTTACAAACTGAATGCTTATTTATGGTCTAAACTCTAATTTTCTTAAAGATTATAAAATTAATTGTTGGATAGTACTTATTTTTGTTCTCCAGACCGGTTGGTAATATGATATAGCGCTATAGGATTTGACACCCCATTCCAGTTGTCATGGAATGTCAGAAACCGATTTATTTTTATCCAAATAGGGATTGCCTTTGTGGTATTCCTATAGTCTCAATTAGTGTAGTTTGATGCACTAAGGTTTGGTTGAATTCTTAAATCACATATTTGTTGTATATTTTGTTATACTCCCAAAAGTATAGCTTGATATGCTCTCATGGGTGATATTATACAAAACCAACATATATTTTGTTAATTATTAAACATAGTTTAAATATGTTATTAATAAAACCAAATTATACTTTTGATATACTACTGAAAATTATTATTTTGACAACTAAAGTATATTTAATATACTATTTATTTAACGATTTTGGAACTGAAATATATTTTAATATATTACTTATTCGACTTTCTTAAAACCAAAGTATATTTTTATATATGTACTACAAACCTTTTTATCAAAATATTGTTTTACAAACAATATATTTTATACAAACTCATTTAATTTAGTTATTTATTTAGCTATGTATTATTCTGTTATATTATCTGATTTCTTATAAATTTTAGTATGATTTATAAAAGAAAATATTTTAAGGTTCATGACTATTTTTGTTAAAACATTATTTTAAACTTATAAGTCATGAATCCTATTAAAATAAAACCTATGTATCTCACAGGCATTTTTATGCTGACGTACCTATTTTTACACATGTTTCAGGTGCTGTTATGTGATGATTGTTGATGCATGCTATACATAGAATGGACTCGTGCCTTAGCGACTTTAAAACTAGAAAGATTATATTTGTATTTATCTTATTTGTAATAAAACAATGAGTTCAATAATTCAATAAAATGAAATTATTTAATCCATGGTTGTGAAACAATGATTCTGTTACGACACTCCCCGAAGTTTTCGCCACAATTTGTTGTTTTACGTGGTCGGGGTGTGACAGTTAAAGTATAAAAATTTACTTAAAACATCAGTAGGTATTAAGTCTTATATGTTAAAAATAGTTTTAACTCATACTATGCGTTTAAAATTCGTAAAAGTCGGTTTTAAGAGATTTTCGGGCTATAATAGGAAATTTAAGTTTTTGATCAGTTTATAAAGTTCAAAATATTTTATTTATCTTATAAAATCAGTAGCAAAAATTTTGGTATCAAAATATTATGTAAAATTTATTTTATTAGCAAAAAGGGTATAACCGACAATTACCGAATTAAAGCAAGAACCCTATGTTATGCTCAGTTTAAAAATAAATAAAAATCTTCAAACATCCCAAAATATTATATTACATCAGTGGGTAAAAAGTTTGGTGTCAAAATTTGGGTTTAGATAGGCTTTATGCTAATAATGCCGTTTAATTAATAAAAAGCTTTCTAATTACAATATTGAGCATAACTCCTAATTTAGACCCCAAACTGATTTCAAATTTTTAGGACAAGTTTATATATCAGTAACAAAGGTTTTTGTCCTCTCACATTTTCAAAATCTCGTTTTATGGTTAAAAGGGCATAATGGTCAACATTTAGGCATATAACGGAAAGATGCAAATGAACAGGATAAATTAGGATCCAAATTGTATAATCTCAGAAGGTTATACTAATATGAAACATGGACCTAATGGAAGCCTAAGGAATTTCTAAAACAATCTAAATCGGGTCAGAACTGAAAGTCAAAGCAAAAGTCTACTTTACGACTTTCGGTTCCGAACCGAGCCTAAACTCAAAATTGTCAGGTTGAACATGTTTAGACATGTTCTTACATTAATTACCAAGTTATATGATTGATAAAACAGGTTTCATGGCTTCTACATTGTTAATTATGTGTTTATTTGAAAATTAGCTTTCTGTTGACTTTTTTATAATTAAGTTTGACCCGACAAATGACCTAGTTAGAGTGGGAATCAGAGGGTGCCCTTTTAAGGGTTTATTATCCACATAATTACCAACTCATAGCCACTTTCAATTCAAAAAATGACTGGACCATTAGTGATTAATCACTAAGTCAAACCTTAATTACGACGGTTTTGACTTTAGGCCATTAAACTAATAAAACACGAATTAGAAAGGTTAAGGAAGCTTACAAAGGGTCCAATAGACCGAAAGGAGGTTCCCAAGATCCTCTTACATTGAAAGATATAGCAGAATTGATGATAGTGTGTGTTAGAATGTGAGAAAAGTTCACCTATTTATAGTTTTTGAGGAATGATTTGATTGTGCCAAGTGTTAGAGTGAGTTAACCAGATTACAACAGGTGTAATACCAGTTATAAAGTCTGTTGGCAGCCCCTAGAGTGATTAAAATGGTTTTGGAAAGGAATGGAAACAAGGAACAATCAAAACTAGTCTTTCAAAAACAACCAGCTGCTGTTGGGTTCTTTCTGGCGGCCCGCGAACATGGAGCCCAAAGGGCTACGCGACCCGCGTAGCTTGTCTGGCCCAGCATAAGTTTGGCAGCTCTGCAGAATCAGTCCCTGTGTTTTATTTTTCGTGTGAAACAACTTTTAAAGTGCACAACATAACTAAACTAGTAATAAAAATGCTGCTGCTGATTGTTTTTATTAACAGCCGCATAGAGCAGGTCCTGTGGGCTTGCAGCCCGTGAAGCAGCCCAGTCCAGGCAACGAATATTCAGGTTGACAGATCTGGTCCCTGTCCTCTTTGTTCAGCATTTAAATCTTTTATAAACTACCAGAACAGTCCCTGAACTAGTTCTAATCCCTTTTTGACTTTCAATTATAGCCAAATCAGTCCCTGTATTATTTTCAATCCCTTTTAGACTTTCAATCATGGCCAGATCTGGCCCTGTTATGATTTAAACTTTATTGACTTTCAAAACTGACCATATCAGCCCCTGTACATGTTAAATGCCATTTCTGACACATTTAAGGCCCGTTAAGCCATTTTCAAGGCTCTGCAATGATGCCTAAACATAGGGAACATAAAACATGCTCAAAAACATGTCGGATGTCGGTTCGTTTGGTCGTACGGTTGCGTCGTTCGGCTAATTACGACGAAACACGAACGGACACGAAAAACGATCCAAATTACGCGACGAATGGAATTTTATCATGCCAAACACTAAAATAAAATATTTTAATGGTTACATAAATTTTTGGATGTCCGAATATATTCAGAACATAAGATATGCGCGAAAATGCAAACTTATGCACTTTTTGACGCTTTTAGTCCCTATTGATCAAATAAGTTTATTTTTGCGCACCAAACACCTCTAAGCCTATTTCTAAGATATGTAAAGGATATTTAGGGCATGTTTAACCTATGATCATATTCCGGAAGGTTCGATACCATACCATACGAATCGGTACACTTTTGCAGTTTGACGCAAAGAGTCCCTTTAATGCGCAAACTTGCGCATATCATCGTTTAATAGCATCGGAGCCTTATCTAATCCATATTAGGAATTCTTGAGAGTATTATTAACCATCACGATGCTTCGGGTTCATTAAAAGGTCATTCAGAGGTATAATTAAACATATTGACGCTTTTAACCCCTTAAACTTGCAAAGTTGCGCGTATCGTCTCTTAAAGGCATAAAAGCCTTAGACGACCAATAATTGGCATTCCCGAGAGTATAATCAAATATCTTGAAGCTCCCAGTTTGTTAAAAGGTCACTCAGAGGTAAGAATTAACATGTTGACGCTTTTAACCCTTCATCGAGCGACTTTCAATTAATCACGCAAACGGCAACACTCGATCAATCAAGTGGCCCATTTGTGAATATGAATATCATAAGAGTTTATTCAGAAACTTATTTTAAGTATGTTAACACTTCCAGTCCTTTCATAATCAAAGTTTTCGATTTTTTGAAAAATTAGTCCCCTAAATTCAATGTTTGACTTTATTAGGGTTTATTACACGTGTCAATACATAATTGGACGTGATTTTACGAGGTGTTACACTTTCGTATGGTACGCATGTGTTAGTCTGGTAACGTACACTAAAACGTGGAGAAAATCAAGAAATATGAATGTAATGTATGCAAGCCTGAGGACATCTAGGGGTGGACACGGTGACAACTCAAAGTAGGGCTAGTTCACACGACGTTTGGTGTGGTATGCTTTGGCCTAATAGGTCCTTCGTACTCTTGTCTTTAGTTCCCAGGTAGGCAAAGTGGTCTAATTCGGATTTATGCGAATGCCAATCCTAGACAGGACGTACCGACTACCGGTACTCGAATCGTTCCAGTTACTGCATGCCCGTCACATGAACTCACTTTGATGAGATTTGAAAGCAAAAACATCACAAAAGTTTTAATAGTGAAAAGTAAATATTTTGAAATCGGAAATACACACATTTTTAATGAAATATAAGTAGCATACCCAATTTTCACGATGCTCATCAAAACCCATAGATCCACCGGTGTGCTATGTTGTCAAAAGCGTTAGGCGCACTTAAGGAGCAAAGGTCTCGCCTGGAGCCTAGGAGCAAGGCGCAAAAAAAAGCAAGGGCTTTTTTAAGTAAGGCGCCATAGTAAAAAAAAATAAATGAAATTATATATAATAGGCATAAAATTAATGGTTTTACACTATTATAAGAATATAACGTAAAAAATCATAAGATCCTTTTAGAATATGTACAACAATAATTAATGTTTGTAAAAATATCTAAGTATTTATAACAAACTAAAACAATAAAGTGAAAAACAATTTAAAGATCTTTAGTTGGGCCACCCATATATTCTATAAAATAGTTTAGTTATTTAAAACAAAGGCTGGCCCATTACCATCTACACATAATCTACAAAAGGCAGCCCATCAATTTTATTGAATTAGGTTTTCCTATCAAAAAGAGCAACCGACACCAGTCGACCACTTTGCTGGTCGGCCACAATGCTCTAGAGTTTAACCAGGTAGTCTTTAAGAAGTTGCTAAACCAGTTTCCTAACTATCTACCCTCTCTAAATTAACGTTTCAAGTCATCCCTTCTCGTTAAAGGCTGTTTTTTTCGGTTTAGGGTCGCTATTTTCTGCTTGCTCCCAGCTCCAGGCGAGCGCCTGAGTGCGTTTTTTGAAAAAAGACGCAGATTTGAGCCTAGCTCTCCACCAGGCAGTTTAGCTGCGCCTAGCTGCGCCTAAGCGCCTAGCTCGCTTTTGACAACATAGCCGGTGTGTCGAGATGACCTGCCATTAATATCAGCTCTGCTGCGATTTGATGACCCACTCTGTGTTCCTAGCCAGCAAAGACACAATATGTCAAAATCATGCGTTACTTTGATATGCTAGAACAAGGCTAGCCGTGGTTGAGTCTCTTCTTCCAAGCTTCACAAACCATGATGGAAGTGGAGACGAAAAATCTAAGCTAGACAAAGCAATCGTGAAGTGGAGACGAAGAATCGAAACAATCATGGAAGTGGAGACGAAGAATCGAAGTTGCCATGCAACGCTCATGAGATATGGCTGTTCTGATGGTAGTCCTGATTAGATAACTATTAACTATTACTAAATCAGAACCTAAAGATGAGAAACTTGAAAGCTAGGGCTGGAAAACCAGTTAGCCGAGCTGAGCCTGTTTCAACAGTATCCAGTTTAGTTGGTCCGTGCTCACAGTTTTGTGAGGGTTGCATGGTAAAAACAAGACGGTTTTGGGCATGCCCATAAACAACTTTTTTTATCCACTTTTCTATAATTTAAAGACAATTAACATGTATCACATGATTAGATAAGTATATGTCGAATTGTCGATAATAATCTAATGTTTTTATGTAATAAAAGGGCTTAAATTATACATTAAAAACCTACCACGCACTACGCACATCAAGTTTTTGGCGCTGTTGCCGGGGACACAAGGATTTTAAGAAAGTTAGGAATCAACGGCCTAATCGTTTTTTTTCTAATTTTTCTGTTTTTTTTAGGATTTTCTTAACTTTTCAGCTTCTGCAGAACTCAGCACGGGCCGTGCCCGCTGAACAAGCCCCGTGCCCAATCTTTGGAACTGGCAATCCTATTTTAAGTCAGACAGTAAGCTGAACACGGGGACGTGCCCACTCAACACGCCCCGTGCCCAAGTTTCAGTTACTGAAAACAGAACCGTAAGATCCCGACGGTTGGTAATTTCTGACACAAACATGAGAGATACTAATATTTTTTTACTTTTGGCACTCTTATGGTACGTGGTGTCAAATATGTGGGGGATCCCATAAAGATTTAGAATGTTATTTTCTAAATTATAAGCCCCATTATATAGACCCATTGTTTTCCTGTAGCCTTAAGAGGGGCAAAAGTAAAAATATTCCCTATCTCTCCCTCGAATGCTCTCAACCGGACCTTCTAGGAGAAATACTTCTTGATGAACTATTTCAATTGGAAGATCTAATTCTTAATTGGTTAAAAGAACTTAAGATGGATTTCAATAATTCATCTCAAGACGATACCCAAGAAGAATTGTTGGGATCGCATTCGAATAAAAACAACTTTGTTGTTCCCGATATTACATTAAAAACCTACAACGCACTAATCATGTGATGAAGTGTCGTATAGATTTAATGTATATTTTAAGCCCTTTTACACTTTTTAGCCAAGTTTTAAATTTATAAAACACGATATTTACTAACACTAAACACACATATGGGTAAGTGCAGCCATCGTGAGCGTAGTATAGTGTTGGTAAGATACCGAGGTCGTCCAAGGACACAAGAGCTTTTAGTACCAGTTTATCCTCAACGTCTAATCAAATCAAGTGTAGGATCGTTGTTAGACCCGACTGAGTCGTTCAGAAGAGCTTTACATCGAGTTCAAAGGCGGAATCAGTAAACCGGACTTGATAACAACTAGTTAATCTTTAATCTGTCACTTATATTGATAATAACAACAATTACAACCTGAACAGAATTTGGCAGCACTTCGTTACAGATCCGGAAGTCGCTTACCGAATGAAATAACAACAACCCTATTTATACTAGGCTTGATTTCGCTCCAAATGACATTGAGTCATTTCGGGTGGAATCAGAACCTTCTGATTTCGCTCCTAATGACCAAAATGCACTTTGGAGCGGAAATCAACATATTAAACCTGAAAAACTATTTCTCGAACCTCGGGCACTGATAATCCTATTCTATCTGATTACATGATACAAGACGAAGTCAATAGACGGAATGTACTAACAGACTCCCCCTCAGATATTGACGAAGTCTTCAGTGTCTAGTCTCCAATATGACACATCTTCAGTCTTGATCATTCTGCCTTCTCATTCAAGTTGTAACATTATAAGCATCCATCAATCTTTCTCTCCTATCAGCTTCAGGCTCCCCCTTTCGTAAAGCTTCCGTGCTTTGGGATCGACACCTAGCTATCCATCTACAAGCTCCTCTTGCTTCAAGCTTGTCTTTAGACTCTCCCTTAGACTCTGCTCTCGGGATCGTAATCTGGACTATCTGCAATCACTCATACGTTTATAAGTAACCATATTTTAAACTACCAGGAATCGTAACCCGGCAATTCAATCTTCTCTAAAACACTCCCTCTATCAACAATCTTTACAGATTTAGCAGTGTTAAGTATCCAAAATCCTCACAGAAAATCATCCAAGTCCAAACTAATGACCTTGGAGATGTCACAAACTGTTTTTGATTTTTGTTAAAAACTCAAGTTTCAAATTAATGAACTTGTTTTATTTTCAGAAACACAATCAGCTTACTTAGATTTTGAAACTCAGCATCTCAGACATCGGTTGTCGAAAATAAAGCAGAATCAAAAATCTTTTTGTATTTTTCTGAAAATATAAAGCAGTAAAGAAATATGTACAAACATATTTACAGACAATATTTTTGTTTGAGTATGCATCAGAGGATCATATCAGTTTTTGACAAGTCACAAGTACCGTTGAGCTTAGTTACACATTAAGAATTAAACAATTCACTTAGATTGTCGATATATTGATCCACTTAAATTTTCATACAAACTTCAACTGATTCAGGATACGAATTAGATGTTTTAAGAACTTAAACCCATTCATGTGTCCCACCTCTTGAATATACTCCCGTATCCAGATCCCAATATTCAGTCTTACAGGTAAGTATACCTAGATGATATCTGTAAGGGGAATAAATTATAGTACAAAACCGTGAGAGCTCAGGTCAGAACTTCCGTTCAGCAGAGAGATGACGGCTCGACTTTTGGTGTGTCCCCTTTAGAGGATCTTTTGTATTACAACAGCAATGACTATCAATTTTATTGTTTCATCAATTTGCTGAGGGCGGCACTATATTTCAAGCAATGCAGAAAGTATTCTCCGGGGACTAGGCCATTGCTTCCGCAAAATCAGAAGTCCCGAGATAATACCCCAGATATCACTGAGTATAAAGACCTAGTATCTCAGAAAGAGGGACCTTTCAAACGAGATTTCAGGGGTTACCTATATATCTAAGTAGTGTTCCCTACGAAATAAATAAGTTTGAATTTAGGTTTATATCCCGAAAAAGTTTACTAAATGTATAAAAATCTACCAACACATCCACGGTGAGATTGTTTAACACATTTTAACTTTCCAATTCTTTAGCGTACTGTAACTGTCTACTGATGTACTATCATTTCCTCTTTTTACGCAAAAACTCAATTTTTGAATTTTATCATGTTTTTTACTTTTTCAAAATTTCTAATGTTTTTGTATTTTCTGACAACAATACTCCCCCTAAAATGCAAAATCATTTAAAGAAAAATTGACAACCAATACTGATAGCTTTGTCTCGCCATCCATTTTCTGCTAACTATGCTCTGTTTTGCAGAAAAAACTAATATAAAGTACCCCCATGATTTACAACCCATTGATTTTCGACAGTTTGAAAACCGTTTTTCAATCTTGTGAAAGTAATCATGTTTGTTCAGCCGTGAGGGTTTCGGCATATTCAATCAACATATTTTTTGTAATTTTTGAATATTTTTGACAAAAATAAAAACATATTTTTGGTTTATCAAAATTTTCAATTTTTAGGGTTTTTGAAATATTGTTTATTTATGTACAAAAGGAAAATAAACTTCCTGTTTCAACCAACACAGGATTCAGCAGCCTCCTTTCCTCGTTGTGCCAGGCTGCTCCAACCTCCATTCTCACAATCTTTGGTTTTGTTGGGCACCTGCACATTTAGACTACTTGATTACTTGAACAATTTAGCCCAGGTCTGTTGAACCTTAGGCATTTCAACACAATAATTTTCATTCAATTTCGGAAAATCTTTGTCATCTTTCACAAAAATCTTTTCAACTTTTACTTCAACTTTTTCATCTTTTTCAAGAACCACCTGTTTCTTTACACTCCATTTTTGACCTTTAGGAGTACCACGTTTGTAAAAATGTGAATCTTTTTGAGCATTTTGTTTTTGAATAACAACTTTTGGTTTCCAAAACTCTTGTGGTTTTGTCATATCAACAGTTGTTTTCCAACTTTGAATTGTTCTGACTCTGGGTATGTGAGAATTCCAAGTCTGTCTTGAATCGAACCTGTTCGGGTTTGATTTCCAGTTTTGGTTCGAAACAAACTTGTTTGTGTTGTACCTCCAAGTTTGTTTTGAGTTAAATCTGGTTGACCTTTGTCTCACATTCTCAGATTTTTGTTTCTCAGCATCAATCTTCTTTTTGTCAACATCCACAGGTTTTAGATTTGGACACTTGCGTGCAAGATGCCCTTTTTTATCACATTTGAAACATGTTCTCATGGACACATCTTTGACCTGTGGTTGTTGTTTTTCCTTTTGAACACAAAACTCTTTATTACTAAATTTGAGTTTTTCCTCCTCTTCAAAACTTTTTCCTTGAACAAAACTCATTTTTGTCTGAAAATTCGGAGTTTCATTTCTTTTCCAACTTTGTTTCTTCTTATAACCCAACCCAGCCATCATGTTTTTCTTTTTGTAACCAGGTTTGTTATACGAACCTCTATGACTCTTACCAGCAAACTTTGAAATCTCAGACTTCTCAATCTCAACCATTTTGAAAACTTTATCAACCTTTTCTGAAATCACATTCTGAATCGGGAATACAACATCTAAGAACAATTTGTCCGATCCAATCATGGTATAAACCAATCCTTTTGAATCATTATTCAAACTTTTCTCGGATTTTGTGTTTTTCAGATAACTATCATGAAGATTTCCTTCATCTTCATCCTGTGATTCAGATTTACCTATATCAACCGACTCTTCTTTCAACGACTTTACCTACCACCTCTGAATCATGAGAATCATCAGGTTTGGAATAGGTTATGTCAATGTTGTCTGGCAATTGGTCTACCATGTTGAAAGCTTTTTCGACCTTTTCATCATCAAAAAATGCAAATTTTCCCGGTGGTGGAACTTGATGAAATTCTGAGCCAATGCCTTTCTTGTTTTGCCCAGACTCACCATCTCCCGGTTTTATATTGAAAATTCGTTCAAGCACATATGACGACACGTGATAACTTTTCAACTTGTTGTTATCCTGTTCTAGATCAGCAATCTGTCGCTTTAGCTTAGCAACATCCTCAATATAGGAATTAACAACATCTTGTTTTATGGAATACATTCGTTTAAACTCTTTAGTTGTTTCAGAAAGATAATTCATTCTTGATTGAGCATATTTCATTTCATCTTTCACTTTCTCGTATGACTCTTTCGTAATATGATATGCTAATTTCATTGAGTCATATTCTTTCTTCATTTCTTGACATGCAATTTCTTTTTGTGAACATTCTTCTGTCATTCTAGAAACATTTTCTTTCAAAACTTCATTTTCTTTTTCTAATTTCTTACATTTTTCTGAAAGTTTTTCATCATTTTCTTTTAAAACTTTTTCTTTTTCTAGCATTTCTTTGCATTTTTCTTTAAAAATGTTTTCAATTTTAGTGAATTCAAGATCTCTTGTTCTGAATTGCTCATCTTTTTCAGTACAAGCTCTGCATGGTTCCATGCATTTCTTGAACTATTCAACAGTTTCAGTCAAGATGTTAGAATTAGAATTTACCTCAGTGATTGGCACCACAGTGTTTTCAGCTACCTCTGTCTGCTTCAACTCAGCATCATCTTGTTTTTCTTCAACACCGACTTCATCACCAACATTACCACCTACCAAATTCTCATTCTTTACTTCTTCTTTCTTCACCTCTTCTTCAATCTGCTGTTCTTCAGTAACAGCTTTCTTAACCTCTTCATTCACCTCAACTTCAACAGCTTCTGCTTTAACCTCTTCAGCAACCTTCTTCAGATTGTTCACCATTTCTTCAACATTCTTTTTCATTCTCTCTTCATCCCTTTTTCTTAGACACGATGTCATGGCATATCTGATCTCCTTTTCATGCCTTTTAGCATATGTGTCATCTTTCATCACATTTCTATAATATTCTGCTCTCAAAGGAATTATGAGAAGAACATCATCAAAGATTATATCTTTCTTTGGAACAACCGGTTCTACTTCTCTGTTGAAATAACATTCTCTCTTCTTATCCCATCTTTTGCTACTGACAGCAATCTCATATTCTTCCTGCATCTCATCCATTATGTTCAACACAATGTTTCTTTATCGGTAAGTTTTCTCACTCAAGATCTCTTCTCTAGTTTTCTCCTTCATTTCAACTTTATCTTTATCTTCATTGTTCTCTTCACGAATTTCAGCAACAAAAACAAATTTTCTTTCCTCTGTTATAGCTTTCCCATGAGCTGTTTTTCGAACATTCTCCAAACAATCTTCTTCTGGACATACCTCTGACCAATCAAAACCTTCATCATCTTGTATTACAAAACAAGCTCTCGATTTAGGTTTATCTTCAATCATCTTTGGCTCTTCTCTGCTTCGATGATAAATTGCCTTTCGGTAGTAATCATCGTTGAACGGATGTTCATTTCTACCAACTGCAGAATTAGTGCATTCTCTCTTGAAATGACCTTTCTGCTTACATTTGAAGCAAGTCACTTTGGATTTGTCAAATCCAAGCTTTGTTGATGCACCTCCAAGAGATTGTTTTCCAGTAATTTCCATATATCTCTGAGCTCTTCGGATGCAACTGGCTAAACACCAACGAATGTCAATGAGTTCCATCTCTTCCGGATCAATCTGGTCGTAGTCTTCTTTGGTTAACTCTGAGTTTCCAATTTTACCAGCTACAAGACCTTCATACGATTCCAGAACAGATGCAAGAAAACTCATTTGCTGTTTAGCTGCATTGATGCTCATTGCAGGAGAATTCTTCAGTTTGAGAGCGATGTTGCACAGAATCTCCTCAGTTTCATCAGAATTTGTTTTTGAAGATGAATGATATCCAGAATGATGACTTGTTGTAGTTGTTTGAGGTTCTTTCATCTTCTCACCACTGAATGCCGTCTTTGGTGAACCAACACCTTTCTCTAAAGGTACACTGCCTTTGTAATATAGACCAACATTCTGTTGATGTGAAGAAACAGTCATGTTGCTTTGCTTCTGTAACTCCAGATCATGACTCTCTATTTTTTCAAACAATGCATCTAGAGAAATTGTATCATATAAAGCATCATTTTTCAAAATAAACACAAATGTTTGCCACTGATCAGCTCGTGGTAACGCTTCAATCACTTTATCTATAAGTTCCTCTCTTGTTTTTACTATCTCAAATCTCTCAAGTTCAATTTTAAGATGACAAAATCTCTCAATCATTTGTCTCACTGTCTCTCCTTTTAGGCTATCAAACAGATCAAATTCTTTTTAAGTAAAGCAATTTTATTCTTTTTTATCTGTTTACCCCCCTCAGCTTTAACACGTAAAGCTTCCCAGACTGATTTAGATGACCCATCATGATTCAGCAATGCAAAAATATCATTTCTGATTGCAGTATGGATTAAAGCAATCATTCTTTGTTCGGCAGCAAACTCAGATTTATCTTCTCTTGATAACTTCTTGAATGTAAGTTCTTCGCCTTTATCATCTTTTGGCCTTTCGTATCCAAATTCTAAGCAAAACCAACTTTCGTGAGCATACGCTTTCGCCCAATTGAGAAAACGTTCTTTCCACCATGTATAATCTTCAATGCTCTCCAGAGTTGGTGGCTTTGAATGTGTTCCATAGAAATTATCATGCTTGATGTTCTCATTGATAGCTTTCGTGATAGTTTTTGGTGTAACATTTGCAATCTCGAACGATTCGGATGTGAATGCATTGAAAAACGTGTTATAGAATTCTTCAGCCATGATGTAAACCTGAACAAACAAACAAACAAACACAATCAGTACAATTAATATAAACTATCCTGAAACAAACTGACACTCGATCGTCGTGAAATAATCTTGACTCAAAACACTTTGAAGCGAATTCAGATTTCAAGCTAAAACTCAAACTGAAGCGGAATCACAGTTAGAGTGGAATCAGATGATAAACACTTCGAGCGAAATCAGTTGAAAACTGTTTGGAGCGGAATTAGCTTTTGAACTTTGGAGCGGAATTAGCTTTTTAACATTTGGAGCGGAATCAGAATGTGATCAGGAGCGGAATCAGACTGTGACCAGGAGCGGAATCAGACTGACTTAGGAGCGGAATCAAGTGAAAAGTCGATTTGGAGCGGAATCAGGATCAACTTTCAGGCTTTCTGAGTGGAATCAACCGGAAACTTTGGAGCGGAATCACTTCGAACATCAGTTTTACCCATTTTTAGTCCGTATTTTAACATGAAACTTTCAAGGGTTTGTCTATGTCCAATTCCGAGTGCACTGTGAAAATTTTAACCAATTCGGACCGTGAAATCCTGTTCGATTGAAGAAAGAAGGTGTAGAAACAAGAAATTTCAATGAAATTCAGCTGTATACTGCAAAAACTCCTCCAACTAGCTCTGATACCACTTGTAGGATCGTTGTTAGACCCGACTAAGTCGTTCAGAAGAGCTTTACATCCAGTTTAAAGGCAGAATCAGTAAACCGGACTTAATAACAGCTTGTTAATCTTTAATCTGTCACTTATATTGATAATAAAAACAATTACAACCTGAACAGAATTTGGCAGCACTTCGTTACAGATCCGGAAGTCGCGTATCGAATGAAACAACAACAGCCCTATTTATACTAGGCTTGATTTCGCTCCAAATGACATTGAGTCATTTCGGGCGGAATCAGAACCTTCTGATTTCGCTCCTAATGACCAAAATGCACTTTGGAGCGGAATCAACATATTAAACCTGAAAAACTATTTCTCGAACCTCGGGCACTGATAATCCTATTCTATCTGATTACATGATACAAGACGAAGTCAATAGACGAAATGTACTAACATCAAAAGTTTAGAAAAATGTTTTAAACTAGAAAAATAAAACTAATTAAAATGCTAAAAAATAAAATAAAAGTAAAAACAGATGGACAAGATGAATCACTTGGATCCGACTCGTGTGTAGTGTAACCTTTGATTATTTCTGCACTTTTGCACCTTTTAAGAGATTATCTTAGTTATTGTAGTAGGTCCCTCTTTTGAAGGTGACGTTACCCTCAACCCAGTAGTTTGAGTCTGCAAGGATACAATCCTAAAGGGTCGGATTATTGAAAGATAATTAATTAAGTTATAAATGCAAAATGTGGTAGGCTCCTCTTTTGAAGGTGACGTTACCCTCGGCTAAGTAGTCTGAGTCAGCAGGGATACAGTCCTATATAGCCAGGTTAAAGTTTTAATAGTAGCTTACATATGAGGGGATCAAAAA
The DNA here is from genome assembly GCA_030545235.1 of Helianthus tuberosus. Lineage (NCBI taxonomy): Eukaryota > Viridiplantae > Streptophyta > Magnoliopsida > Asterales > Asteraceae > Helianthus > Helianthus tuberosus. The sequence goes on from CM060444.1 coordinate 186,377,404, forward strand.
GTTTGGACCCCCGCCATCCAGTACCGGTGGGTATCGAAGGAGGTACTACTAAATTTGACCCAGGTCCTTGCAGGATCTATACACTGAACAAGGCAAGACTCTTACCAAACTGTTCCCTTAACCCCCGACTAGGTAGCCAACATGCCTCCATATAGACCGTGGAGATATGAATGGTAAAAATCTTTTATTTTATATAGACAGTAAAATAATGCCAAGACACCACGGACAAACGATAAGGAAGAATCACCTTCAACATAAGAAACTAGTTATTAAAGTCATTAATACATAACCAAATAAAAAGTGCGAAAAGTTTAAAAATAAAAAGTATTACACTAGACACTTGTCTTTAGCAAGTGATGTAAGAGACTTAGGCAAACATGGCCTTTGATTTTCAAGAACTCTTACGATCAATCTTGGATCCCGAGACGACTCACACACTCTATGATGGATGATGGATGATGGTGGTGGATGATGGTGTTGTGATGGTGGTGGAGTGTGGGTGAAGTGTGAGAGAGGTGGTGTGCCAAGGGATGGTTTACAAATGAGCCAAGCACCCCTATTTATAGCCTGAACAGCAGCTCGGGCACGGCCCTGTGTCCATTGGGCACGGCCCCTTGTCCACCCTCCTTCTCTTTCCTCATTAATTGCAGTTTGTCTGCATTAGTTAACCACACCCCCGTGTCCACTGGGCACGACCCCGTGTGCAGAAGCGTATCTGTACTATCAAGATTTCCTCAGATTGTGCGAATCTTAGAGTTGACCAAGGCCCCGTGTCCGTTGGGCATGCCCCCGTGGTGGGTGATAGAAGCTTCTACAGCTTTGTCTTTTCTGCAGACACTTGGGCACGCCCTCGTGCTCACTGAGCACGGGGCGTGTTCAGCCCTCTATTTTCTTGTTTTGCTTGGGAAGATGCTGTCGGGGGGTCGGGCATGCCACGTTTATGCCTTTTCTTGTATTTTTGTTAGATTTAGCTGCCTTTTTGCTTCTTTTGTTCATTTGAGCTCATTTAATCCTGAAAATACAAAATGAAGACAAAAACACACTTTTTCCAACATTAGTACTAAAAAAGGGTTAGTTTTATGCCTCATTTGATGTAATTTATATGTTGCATTTTGCACACATCAAATACCCCCACACTTGAATCTTTGCTTGTCCTCAAGCAAAACACTTTATAATGTGGCTTTACACTCTCAAATGGAATGGGTAGAAGAGAAGGTTTTTGGGCTTGTCATAGAGTGTCGGGATTTCCAAGATCCTTTATTAAGTTTTATTTTTATTTATTTACAGTCCTATTCGTCATGATTTATTTAAAACAATACATAAGATAAATTACTTATAAGGGTATAACATGCCCTTTTAAAATTCTATTTATATACAAGTTCACATACCTCACGGGGGATCACTCAACACTCAGCCGAAGATGTATTTTAGTGAATCACTCGAGAGCGGCATGGAACTTACTCCTACCATAGGCTTGCCAAGCAATCAATCCTCCTCCTTTTTAACTATACACCTTTGTAAATATCAAGAGGACTTTTGGGGTGAAGGGTTAGGCTTGGGTTAAAGGTAGGTGGTTGGGTTAGTGGTTAGTAGGAAAGGGCGAAAAGGCGTAAAAAGCGTCGGTTTTTGCAAAACATATTGTTTTTGTGACTTTTTATTCTAATGAACCTTTATTCAAATAAGCCTTCTTTTGATGAGCTTTGTTTGTTTATTGCAAACAACATTTTTCTTTTCTTCTTTATCAAAATATTTTTTTTAAACATAAGAGAGTCACACAAAAACCGAGCTTTGTTACTAAAATAAAGGGTTTAAAATGAAAAAGGGTTTTTGTGGGTAAAAGGGTGTTTGTTTTGGGTTAATAAATGAAAAGGTTTAGGCTCAAAAGGGTTAACTAGGGGGATTTTGGGTAGGTGGTAAAAAAAAGGAAAAATAAAGGTGTTGAGAAAAAGGGTTAGTCCTAATGCCTCTATCATTTACTTACTCGGGTTCAAGTTGGTAAGGACCGGGAATGTATCGTCATGGCAAGTTCTAGAGTCGTAAGAAACAAAGCGGCTATTCACACAAGAAACGAAAGATGAGCATTTAATCTAAATATGTGTATTTGTATGCTCAATAAAGGCTCAAAACTCACTTTTTGTGGGAATGGGTTTTTAATGTGATCAAGTATATATAATCAAATTTTAACTAGATTTGTCATGCCGTTTCATAATTTTCTTATGTTGGTTCTTTTTATCATGACGCGATTGGTTGTAAATTTGTAAAAATTAAACCTTTTTAGAACATGTAATTCCCAAATTAAACCAAGAAAAGTAAAAAAAATGAAAAATTTGGGGTGATTAGCGGTTCCAATAAAGTTTTGTGTATGGCTTGTTTTTAGGACTTGCAAAGCTCAAGGTTTAACATCCCCCCCCCCCACACTTAAATTACACATTGTCCTCAATGTGTCCCAAAAATAAGTTTTTAGGTTGATTGAAATGTGTAAAAGTGGGTTAAAAACAAGATTTTAAGTTACTGGGTAGCTGAACACGGGGTGTGTTGGCTGAGCACGGTCCCTTGGTCAGACTGCCAGTATCAAATTTAAACAGAAGGCTGGGCACGAGGGCGTGTTCAGTGAGCACGGCCCGTGTCCAGTTACCTGAACTGGATATTTTCTGCAGAACCTCGGGCACGGGGCGTGTTGGGGTGAGCACGACCCCGTGCTGAACTTGCTGTAATGAATAAAAATTGTCGGGAGGCTCTGTTTTTGTGCATGGGGTGTGGGTTCAAGTTTCCCTTAGTAACCTCCACCATTTCAAGTGTGCTTTATTCCTAAAAATTAAAATTAAACTAGAAAACATAAAAGTTAAACTAATCTAAAACTAAGGATAGTTCCGCGGAATGCCTCCGTGGTGCGCCACGTTTATAAGGGTCCTTGGCTAGACCCTCCTTATCGGGTGGTTCTGGTTCATCTTCAATTAGGGGGTCGTCATTGCCGATTGGATATTTCATTGATCATTCAAGATCGACACACCTTTTGAAGGCCCCTAATTGAATGGGTAAGTTGTTTTTCTTCCGATTAATCAAAGCTTTGTGTGTTTTCACAAAAGGTCGTCCCAACACTAGAGGAGCGTCATCAAGGATGACAAAGTCGGTTGGGATTACCATTTGATTTGTTTGAACCAAGAAATCCTCAACTACCCCTATTGATTTTATTACTTTCCGATTAGATAAAAAAGGGGTATTTGAAGTTGAGAAAAATCACCAATACTTAATTTTTCGAAAATGTAGTTTGGCATTATATTAACACAAAGATCTTTATCAATTGTAATATTACTAATAAAGGAATTTTGAAAAAAACATGGAACCAGTGTAATGTTGATTTCAAATGGGCCTTCTTTTATTAGCGAGGTTTGATCATTTGTTAACTTAATGCTTACCGTTTCGTCAATTTTAGCGATAGTGTTTAACTCTTTTAAAAACTTAGCATGAGTGGGAACCAAACAATGATTTTCAAAAGAAGGTGACAAGAGATTAATTTCTTCAAAATTAGACTCTTCTTGAATTTTAACATTGTCGGACTCACCTTTTTCGTTGTTTGACTCATGTGTCGGTTTTTCACTTACTTGTTCTTCCATTTTTACCTCTTCAACTATCTCTTCTTTATTACAAGTTAATTCTTCCCTTGCGCGGGATTCCTCTTCCCTTACGCGGGCTTCTTTTATATAGCGCTCGATAGTTTTAAGGTGTTCTATTATCTTTTCGGCTACGGGTGAGATAGTTGGTGGTTCGTCAAAGTGAGTTGAATAAGTATCATCAAAGCTTGAATTTGGAAGTTCGATCCTTGGTTCCTCATAGTACTCATGTGAGGTAGATGGTTCATACCATTGTTCCTCATTATAAGTATATGATGGATAAGGATCGTAACTTGGTTCTTCATAATACTCATATGAGGTGGGTTGTTCACGCCATGGTTCCTCATAGTAAGTATATGAAGGTGAAGGCTCATAACTTGGCTCCTCAAAGTATGAGTAAGAAGGCTCATACCTTGGTTCATCAAGATATGAGTATGAGGGAGAAGGTTCATACCTTGGTTCTTCGTAGTACGTATATGAAGGAGAAGGTTCATACCTCGGCTCTTCATAGTATGTATATGAAGTGGTTGGCTCGTACCTAGGTTCCTCATAGTATGTGTACGAAGGGGATGGTTCAAAGAGGTCACAATATTGTACCGAATAAGGATTACCACAAATGGTACAATACTCTTCTTTATAATCATCCTCCTCATAGTGGTGGTTGTAATCTCCTAAGTATTGATCCATAAGAATCACTCAGCAGACCACAACAGAGTCTCGGGACCAGAAAACAAAAATAAAAACAAAAACAGAGGCTGAGCACGACCCCGTGTTCAGTGAGCACGTCCCCGTGTTCAGGTTATGTATCTGGGAATTTTATAAAATGTAACTGGTTTTGTGCAGCACGGGGGCGTGTTCAGCGAGCACGACCCCGTGTTCAGACACTGTATCTGGGACTTTGGAAAAAATTATGCAGCACTGCCCCGTGTTCAGTGAACACGGCCCCGTGTTCAGTCTATTGTAATGCAAAAACTACTAAAAAATGTAAAAATGCGCGTGATTTTAAAAATGTTTTGAAAAACTGATTAGGGCGTCAATTTTATACTTTCTTAAAATCCTTGTGTCCCCGGCAATGGGGCCAAAAACTTGACGCGTGTGAAGTGTCGTATAGATTTAATGTATATTTTAAGCCCTTTTACACTTTTTAGCCAAGTTTTAAATTTATAAAACCCGATATTTGCTAACACAAAACACACATATGAGCAAGTGCACCCATCGTGAGCGTAGTATAGTGTTGGTAAGATACCGAGGTCGTCTAATGACACAAGAGCTTTTAGTATCGGTTTATCCTCAACGTCTAATCAAATCAAAAGTTAGAAAAAAGGTTTTTAAACTAGAAAAATAAAACCAACTAAAATGCTGAAAAATAAAATAAAAATAAAAACAGATAGACAAGATGAATCACTTGGATCCGACTCGTGTGTAGTGTAACCTTTGATTATTTTCGCACTTTTGCACTTTTTAAGAGATTATCTTAGTTATTGTAGTAGGCCCCTCTTTTGAAGGTGACGTTACCCTGAACCCAGTAGTTTGAGTCAGCAAGGATACAATCCTAAAGGGTCGGATTATTGAAAGATAATTAATTAAGTTATTAATGCATAATGTGGTAGGCCCCTCTTTTGAAGGTGACGTTACCCTCGGCTAAGTAGTCTAAGTCAGCAGGGATACAGTCCTAAATAGCCGGGTTAAAGTTTTAATAGTAGCTTACAAATGAGGGGATCAAAGAGTTTGGACCACCGCCATCTAATACCGGTGGGTATCGAAGGAGGTCCTACTAAATTTGACCCATGTCCTTGCAGGATCTATACACTGAACAAGGCAAGACTCTTACCAAACTGTTCCCTTAACCCCCGACCAGGTAGCCAACATACCTCCATATAGAACGTGGAGATATGAATGGTGAAAATCTTTTATTTTATATAGACAGTAAAATAATGCCAAGACACCACGGACAAACGATAAGGAAGAATCACCTTCAACGTAAGAAACTAGGTATTAAAGTCAGTAATACATAACCAAATAAAAAGTGAGAAAAGATTAAAAATAAAAAGTATTACACTAGACACTTGTCTTCACCAAGTGATGTAAGAGATTTAGGCAAACATGGCCTTTGATTGTCAACGACTCTTACGATCAATCTTATATCCCGAGATGACTCACACACTCTATGATGGACGATGGATGATGGTGGTGGATGATGGTGTTGTGATGGTGGTGGAGGGTGGGTGAAGTGTGAGAGAGGTGGTGTGTTATGGGATGGTTTGCAAGTGAGCCAAGCACTCCTATTTATAGCCTGAACAGCAGTTCGGGCACGGCCCCGTGTCCATTGGGCATTGCCCCGTGTCCACCCTCCTTCTCTTTCTTCATTAATTGCAGTTTGTCTGCATTAGTTGACCACGCCCCCGTGTCCGCTGGACACGACCCCGTGTGCAGAAGCGTATCTGTACTATCAAGATTTCCCAAGATTCTGTGAATCTTAGAGTTGACCACGACCCCGTGTCCGCTGGGCACTCCCCCGTGGTTGGTGATAGAAGCTTTTACAGCTTTGTCTTTTCTGCAGACACTTGGGCAGGGCCCCGTGCTCACTGAGCACGGGGCGTGTTCAGCCTTCTGTTTTCTTGTTTTGCTTGGGAAGATGTTGTTGGGGGGTCGGGCATGCGACGTTTATCCCTTTTCTTGTATTTTTGTTAGATTTAGCTGCCTTTTTGCTTCATTTCTTCATTTGAGCTCATTTATTTCTGAAAATAGAAAAGGAAGACAATAACACACTTTTCCAACATTAGTACTAAAAAAAGGTTAGTTTTATGCCTCATTTGATGTAATTTATATGTTGCATTTTGCACACATCAAATACCCCCACACTTGAATCTTTGCTTGTACTCAAGCAAAACTCTTTATAATGTGGCTTTACACTCCCAAATGGAATGGGTAGAAGAGAAGGTTTTTGGGCTTGTCATAGAGTGTCGGAATTTCCAAGATTCTTTATTAAGTTTTATTTTTAGTTATTTACAATCCCATTCGTCGTGATTTATTTAAAACATTACATAAGATAAATTACTTATTAGTGCATAACATGCCCTTTTAAAATTCAATTTATATACAAGTTCACATACCTCACGGTGGATCACTCAACACTCGGCCGAAGATGTCTTTTAGTGAATCACTCGAGAGTGGCATGGAACTTACTCCTACCATAGGCTTGCCAAACAATCAATCCTCCTCCTTTTTAACTATACACCTTTGTAAATATCAAGAGGACTTTTGGGGTGAAGGGTTAGGCTTGGGTTAAAGGTAGGTGGTTGGGTTAGTGGTTAGTAAAAAAGGGCGAAAAGGCGTAAAAAGAGTCGGTTTTTGCAAAACATATTGTTTTTGTGACTTTTTATTCCAATGAAGTATTCTTCAAACAAGCCTTCTTTTGATGAGCTTTGTTTGTTTATTGCAAACTTCATTTTTCTTTTCTTCTTTATCAATATATATATATATATATTTTTAAACATAAGAGAGTCACACAAAAACCGAGCCTTGTTACTAAAATAAAGGGTTTAAAATGAAAAACGGTTTTGGTGGGTAAAAGGGTGTTTGTTTTGTGCTAAGAAATGAAAAAGGTTTAGGCTCAAAGGGGTTAACTAGGGGGATTTTGGGTAGGTGGTAAAAAAAAGAAAAATAATGGTGTAGAAATAAGAAGGGTTAGTTCTAATGCCTCTATCATTTACTTACTCGGGTTTAAGTTGGTAAGGACCGGGAATGCATCGTCGTGGCAAGTTCTAGAGTCGTAAGAACCAAGCGGCTATTAACACAAGAAACGAAAAATGAGCATTTAGTTTAAAGATGTGTATTTGTATGCTCAATAAAGGATCAAAACTCACTTTTTGTGGGATGGGTTTTTATGTGATCAAGTATATATAATCAAATTTTAACTAGGTTTGTCATGCCGTTTCATAATTTTCTTATGTCGGTTCTTTTTATCACGACGCTATTGGTTGTAAATTTGTAAAAATATAACCTTTTTAGAACTTGAAATTCCCAAATTAAACCTAGACAAGTAAAAAAATGAAGAAATTTTTGAAAAAAATTGGGGTGATTAGCGGTTCCAATAGAGTTTTGTGTAAGGCTTGTGATTAGGACTTGCAAGATTCAAGGTTTTAGCATCCCCCCCACTTAAATTACATATTGTCCTCAATGTGTCCCAAAAATAAGTTTTTAGGTTGATTGAATGTGTAAAAAGGTGTGAAAAAGCAAAAATTTATGTTACTGGTCGTCTGGACACGGCCCCGTGGTCAGAGTGCCAGTAACGATAACTTACAGAAGGAGGACACGGGGGCGTGTCTACTGGACACGGCCCCGTGTCTGGCAAAAATCTGCAGAATTAAACAAACAGCAGGTCTGGGGTAGTGGACACGGGGGCGAAAATGCAGAAAGTAAAAAGAGTTAATGGAAGTAAATTGTTCAACACACGGCACGCATGCCAAAAATTGTTCATGAGATAAGGGATTAACCTGTGGGACCACCAACCAGCTGCTCCTACCTCTACTCCTCACGCCTAGTCCATGTCCTCGTCTTCATCATCACCTCCTCCTCCGTGCCCCGCCATGTACTCCCGGATGTTCCCAATGTCATCCTGATTGTCGGAGATGTTTCGCTCAATTGCTCTGACCCGGGTGTACGTATTGCTCGCCATGTTATAGGTGTTCCTGGTGCACATGAGGTTTTCCTGTAATAAATCATGTAAACTTTGGAAGTTAGGAAAACCGCCTCCTTGTGAGGAGGATTGGCCCGGATTAGCGTGGGGCTGGTATTGGTGATGAGGAGGATGTTGAAACTGTAGAGCGTGAAGGACGAGTGCCTCTTGTGGGTTCCATGCATGGCTCTGGACTCTTTGGAAGCTAACCGTCCCGTCTTCGGCTTCATAAATCAGGTTCATGAAGCGGCAGATGTGTATGCCCACTCTTCCCGACCATGGGCTCTTTTGGAAAGACCTGGGCATGTTCACAAAATGCTTGAAGAGACGGTATATCCACCCCCGAAGAAGATAGGGGTTGGTGGAGTAGCAAGCCGGTTCCAATGCATGTTTCGGAGCAGGAGGTACGGAACATCAAGGTTTCTACGGTTGTGAATGCAATGAAAGACCACCAGATCTCATAACCCTACAACGCCACTGCTATCGTGCCTTTGCCTAAGAGAGTAAGTGAGGACCCTATGGATGTAGCGGTAAAGTGGGTCCCTGAACTTAGTGCTCTTAGTGCTACTTGGGTTGTAGATCCCATCCCCTATTTGAGCCCAAGCGGCTTGCCGTTCGTTTTCTGATAGTTCACGTAACCATCTGGTGTTCTCTTCATCACCCGCATCTTCCTCTGCATATAACCCAACTATCGACCCAAACTGTGCCATCGAAATCGAGTACTTAGTCCCTCCACATCGGAACTCTACCCCATCATTATCAAATGGGTCGAATCTTGAATTGAACACCATCAAGTTACACATGGGCACGCCCTCATGGTGGGTTTATACATGGGTCAAGAACTCTTACGATCAATCTTGGATCCCTAGACACTTGGGCACGCCCCCATGCTCACTGAGCACGGGGCGCGTTCAGCCTTCTGTTTTCTTGTTTTGTTTGGAAAGATGCTGTCGGGGGGTCGGGCATGCCACGTTTATCCCTTTTCTTGTATTTTTGTTAGATTTAGCTACTTTTTTGCCTCTTTTGTTTATTTGAGCTCATTTAATCCTGAAAATACAAAAGGAAGACAAAAACACATTTTTTCCAACATTAGTACTAAAAAAGGGTTAGTTTTATGCCTCATTTGATGTAATTTATAGGTTGCATTTTGCACACATCAAATACCCCCACACTTGAATCTTTGCTTGTCCTCAAGCAAAACTCTTTATAATGTGGCTTTACACTCCCAAATGTAATGGGTAGAAGAGAAGGTTTTTGGGCTTGTCATAGAGTGTAGGGATTTCCAAGATTCTTTATTAAGTTTTATTTTTATTTATTTACAATCCTATTCGTCATGATTTATTTAAAACATTACATTAGATAAATTATTTATTAGGCTATAACATGCCTTTTTAAAATTCCATTTATATACAAGTTCACATACCTCACAGGGGATCACTCAACACTCGGCCGAAGAGGTATTTTTGTGAAACACTCGAGAGCGGGCATGGAACTTACTCCTACCTTAGGCTTGCCAAGCAATCAATCCTCCTCCTTTTTAACTATACACCTTTGTAAATATCAAGAGGACTTCTTGGGTTAAAGGTAGGTGGTTGGGTTAGTGGTTAGTAGAAAAGGGCGAAAGGCGTAAAAAGCGTCAGTTTTTGCAAAACTAATTGCAATGATTCAATTTTCCTTTTATGAGTGGGGAAGTCCCTCATAAATTTTGCATATTTAGGCATTTGAGTTAGGACTTCGATAAATAGAATATTAACATGCTATTGTTTTAGCAAATTTTCGAACTTTGCGAATTGCTTATTGGTCTTTTGACGAATTAACCGACCGGGGTATGGAACCGGAGGATTCTTGGTTGGCTCTTGAATTGGTGTAGAAGCCGTCTCTTGTTGTGGTGTGGGTGGAGTTGTGGTTTGGTGGGCTCATCACGGGCAGAACCCAACACGGCCCGTGCTCAGCAATCTGCAGACATTGCCCAGTTTAGGTAACTGGACACGGGGCGTGCTCGATGAACATACCCCCGTGCCCAGGCTTCTCTTTCTTTTTACTCAATTTCTGTTACTGGCGATCTGAACACGGGGCCATGCCCGGACACCACGGGGCCGTGTCCAGACGCCCAGTAACATAAAATTTTGCTTTTACACACCTTTTTTCACGTCCAATCAACCTAAAAATTTATTTTTGGGACACATTGGGTACAATGTGTAATTTAAGTGTGGGGGGGGATGCTAAATATAACAAATATACAAGAAAAGGGATAAACGTGGCATGCCCGACCCCCCGACATCATCTTCCCAAGCAAAACAAGAAAATAGAAGGCTGAACACGCCCCATGTTCAGTGAGCACGGGGGCGTGCCCAAGTGTCTGCAGAAAAGACAAAGCCATAGAAGCTTCTATCACCCACCACGGGGTCGTACCCAGCGGACACGGGGGCGTGATCAACTAATGCAGACAAACTGCAATTAATGAAGAAAGAGAAGGAGGGTGGACACGGGGTTGTGCCCAATGGACACGGGGCCGTGCCCGAGCTGCTGTTCAGGCTATAAATAGGAGTGCTTGGGTCATTTGCAAACCATCCCTTGGCAAACCACCTCTCTGACACTACACCCACCCTCCACCACCATCACAACCCACATCCACCACCATCATCCATCATCCATCATAGAGTGTGTGTAGTAGTCTCGGGATCCAAGATTGATAGTAAGAGTTCTTGACAATCAAAGGCCATGTTTGCCTAAGTCTCTTACATCACTTGGTGAAGACATGTGTTTAGTGTAATACTTTTTATTTTTAATCTTTTCGCACTTTTTATTTGGTTATGTATTGATGACTTTATTAACTAGTTTCTTATGTTGAAGGTGATTCTTCCTTATCGTTTGTCCGTGGTGTCTTGGCAATATTTTACTGTCTGTTTAAAATAAAAGATTTTCACCATTCATATCTCCACGGTCTATATGGAGATATGTTGGCCACCGGGTCGGGGGTTAAGGGAACGGTTTGGTAAGAGTCTTCCCTTGTTCAGTGTATAGATCCTGCAAGGACCTGGGTCAAATTTAGTAGGACCTCCTTCAATACCCACTGGTATTGGATGGCGGGGGTCCAAACTCTTTGATCCCCTCATATGTAAGCTACTATTAATACTTTAACCTGACTACTTAGGACTGTATCCTTGCAGACTCAGACTACTTAGCCGAGGGTAACGTCACCTTCAAAAGAGGGGCCTACCACATTATGCATTAATAACTTAATTAATTATCTTTCAATAATCCGACCCTTTAGGATTGTATCCTTGCTGACTCAAACTACTGGGTTGAGGGTAACGTCACCTTCAAAAGAGGGGCCTACTACAATAACTAAGATAATCTCTTAAAAAGTGCAAAAGTGCGGAAATAATCAATGGTTACACTACACACGAGTCGGATCCAAGTGATTCATCTTGTCTATCTGTTTTTATTTTTATTTTTCAGCATTTTAGTTTGTTTTATTTTTCTAGTTTAAAAACCTTTTTTTTCTAACTTTTGATTTGATTAGACATTGAGGATAAACTGGTACTAAAAGCTCTTGTGTCCTTGGACGACCTCGGTATCTTACCAACACTATACTACGCTCACGATGGGTGCACTTGCCCATATGTGTGTTTAGTGTTAATAAATATCGTGTTTTATAAATTTAAAACTTGGCTAAAAAGTGTAAAAGGGCTTAAAATATACATTAAATCTATATCACACTTCACACGCATCAAGTTTTTGGCGCCGTTGCCGGGGATGGAACTTACTCCTACCATAGGCTTGCCAAGCAATCAATCCTCCTCCTTTTTAACTATACACCTTTGTAAATATCAAGAGGACTTTTTGGGTGAAGGGTTAGGCTTGGGTTAAAGGTAGGTGGTTGGATTGGTGGTTTGACAATCAAAGGCCATGTTTGCCTAAGTCTCTTACATCACTTGGTGAAGACAAGTGTTTAGTGTAATACTTTTTATTTTTAATCTTTTCGCACTTTTTATGTGGTTATGTATTAATGACTTTAATAACTAGTTTCTTATGTTGAAGGTGATTCTTCCTTATCGTTTGTCCGTGGTGTCTTGCCATTATTTTACTGTCTATATAAAAGATTTTCACCATTCATATCTCCACGGTCTATATGGTGATATGTTGGCTACCTGGTCGGGGGTTAAGGGAACGGTTTGGTAAGGGTCTTGCCTTGTTCAGTGTATAGATCCTGCAAGGACCTGGGTCAAATTTAGTAGGACCTCCTTCAATACCCACTGGTATTGGATGGCGGGGGTCCAAACTCTTTGATCCCCTCATATGTTAGCTACTATTAATACTTTAACCTTGCTACTTAGGACTGTATCCCTGCTGACTCATACTACTTAGCCGAGGGTAACGTCACCTTCAAAAGAGGGGCCTACCACATTATGCATTAATAACTTAATTAATTATCTTTCAATAATCCGACCCTTTAGGATTGTATCCTTGCTGACTCAAACTACTGGGTTGAGGGTAACGTCACCTTCAAAAGAGGGGCCTACTACAATAACTAAGATAATCTCTTAAAAAGTGCTGAAATAATCAAAGGTTACACTACACACGAGTCGGATCCAAGTGATTCATCTTGTCTATCTGTTTTTATTTTTATTTTATTTTTCAGCATTTTAGTTAGTTTTATTTTTCTAGTTTAAAAACCTTTTTTCTAAATTTTGATTTGATTAGACGTTGAGGATAAACCGGTACAAAAAGCTATTGTGTCCTTGGACGACCTCGGTATCTTACCAACACTATACTATGCTTACGATGGGTGCACTTGCCCATATGTGTGTTTAGTGTTAGTAAATATCGTGTTTTATAAATTTAAAAGAGAAAAATGCAATTTCCATCCCTGTGGTATATGTGAAACATCAACCTGAGCCCCTAAATTCATTTTTTGGTTTTTTGAGCCCCTGAACTTATAAATTCATAACACTTTGAGTCCCTCCGTCAATCTTCCGTTTGTTTGACTGTTTGAGCCAGGGGTAAGACTGTCTTTTGTCATTTCTCCCCTTCTAAAAACCCCAAATAACTTTATTAAGCCCTAATTTAGTACAGAATATGAACACACATGTTTGGATTTTTTTTTGAGATAAAAATCAACCTACCCTACCATTTTTCTTCTTCTTCAACCCCAACACAACAAATCAACCTTCTACAAACCCTCTCTGTCTCTAGCCTCCAATGGCTCTCCTCACCAGACAATCCCACCGCTTGGCTCTTCTCGCGTCGTCCACACGCGCCGCCGCATCGATCCACACAACTGTCCCGACACTAGCCGAAGGATTCTCCTATCTGGCGTCGTACTCACGGCCCGGTCCACCGTCTACTGCGTCTCCTACAGGTTTATTCAAAACCACAGAGTTCGTGATCTCGAAAGTGGGCGATCTGATGGATTGGGCTCGGCGTGTATCGATCTGGCCCGTGATGTTCGGTCTGGCATGCTGTGCGGTGGAGATGATGCATACTGGTGTGGCTAGGTATGATTTGGATCGGTTTGGGATAATTTCCAGGCCCAGCCCTAGACAGTTGGATTGTATGATTTCTAGGATTGAGATCAGATTTATGCAATTCTTTTGAATATAATCTGAAGTACTTGTTTGTTGGTGGTGGGTTTGAAAGACGGTCACAGGTAGAGGTGGGTGGTGGTGGGTTTGAAAGACAGTCACACTTGTTTGTTGGTGGTGGGTTTGAAAGACGGTCACAGGTAGAGGTGGGTTTGGAAAAAGGGTAGGGTAGATTTGGGTTTTGATTTGTTGTTAGGCAAAGAACGATACATGGTTGTCCGATGAAGTTTAGGTGAAGTGGTGGTGGTGGCAGGTGGATTGTGCTGGTGGTGGGGGTAGTTGCTGGTGGTAGGATAATTAGAGAGAGAGAAGTAGTAGAGGGGTTATTTTAGAGGTGTTTGTATTATTTTATTAGTAAAAAGAGTTAATTTGAATTATTAAATCAATGATTTCTTAACAAAAAATCAAGAAAAGAATTTAGGGGCACAGGTTGATGTTTCACTCATACCACAGGGACGCAAAGTGTTACGAATATATGCCAAAAGACGGTCTTACCCCTGGCTCAAACAGTCAAACAGAGGGAAGTGTGACGGAGGGACTCAAAGTGTTATGAATTCATAAGCTCAGGGGCTCAAAAAACTAAAAAAATGAATTTAGGGGCTCAGGTTGATGTTTCACACATACCACAGGGACGCAAATTGCATTTTTCTCAATTTAAAACTTGGCTAAAAAGTGTAAAAGGGCCTAAAATATATATTAAAAACCTACCACGCACTACGCACATCAAGTTTTTTGCGCCGTTGCCGGGGACACAAGGATTTTAAGAAAGTTAGGAATCAATGGCCTAATCGTTTTGTTTCTGATTTTTCTGATTTTTTAGGATTTTCTTAACTCTTCAGCTTCTGTAGAACTCAGCACGGGTCGCGCCCGCTGAACACGCCCCGTGCCTAATCTTTGGAACTTGAAATCCTATTTTAAGTCAGACAGTAAGCTGAACACGGGGACGTGCCCACTCAACACGCCCCGTGCGCAAGTTTCGGTTACTGAAAACAGAACCGTAAGATCCCGACGGTTGGTAATTTCTGACACAAACATGAGAGATACTGATATTTTTTACTTTCGGCACTCTTATGGTACATGGAGTCAAATATGTGGTGGCTCCCATAAAGATTTAGAATGTTATTTTCTAAATTATAAGCCCCATTATATAGACCCATTGTTTTCCTGTAGCCTTAAGAGGGGCGAAAGTAAAAATAATCCCTATCTTTCCCTCGAATGCTCTCAACCGGACCTTCTAGTAGAAATGCTTCTTGATGAACTATTTCAATTGGAAGATCTAATTCTTAATTGGTTAAAAGAACTTCAGATGGATTTCAATAATTCATATCAAGACGATACCCAAGAAGAATTGTTGGGATCGCATTCGAATAAAAACAACTTCGTTGTTCCCGATATTACCTCTAACTCTAGCGAAGACTTGGGTGATAGTCGTCCCTGTGTCGATTGTGTCGTGAAGGACTCCCCATCAACTTCGTTTGGTGCATACATATACCTGAGCGATTCGGCATACACCTTCTTTAACGAGAGCCCGGGAAAGGGTTGGACTTGCCCACCTCCATTTAGCATAGGAATCACCCTCACCGACAACCTCTTGCGTTCTCGTTTTAGTCTAGAGCAATTAAGGTATCTTAGGCACTTTGGGGTTGTTCGATCCAGTAAGGAACCATCCGATTCGGAAAAGTTCCTTAGAAATAGACGAAACTTCATAAACAGACTCTAGACACGGGGCCGTGTCCAGGTCAACACGCCCCCGTGTCCACCCAAAGATTCTCGTCAAATTTCGTGTCAGAGTACGGACAAAATGTGTCAGGACCTGACCTGCACACGGGGTCGTGTCCAGCCGACACGGGCCGTGTGCAGCGTGCTGTCGTTTTCTATAAATGCAGCCAAGAATCATGCACATTGGACCATTCTAGGGACAGAGATTTGGGGGAATCTTCTCACATACCATCCTAGGTATTTTCTAAAAGAAGGTTCTAAACAACCATCTTGTCCTTTCCTTTTTTGTCCATTACCTTCTTCTTCAATTTTCCACTCAATACCTCCATTTGAGCTTGAAGTTACCATGATTCCAAGCTTTAAGGTGATGTTTGATAGATTTTTGTTCAAGGAATCTTGTTAGAAATAAGTTCAACAACAATGTTTTAAGTTGTTTCTACTTAAAAATTCTTTGAAAACCTCGAAAATAATTTAAAACTCCATGATTCCTTGTTTTAAAAAATATGCAGACATCTGAACACGGGGCTGTGTCTGAGGTACTGTCTCCATAAAATTGAACTCTTTCCGGTATGTTTTCTCAGAATGGCGAGTAGAACTAGCTGAACATCTTCATCGCACTCCAGGAACAACCGGCAAGGAAGAAGGTCTTCAACGGTTGAAGATTCTCTTGTAAACTATGTGTACGCTTTAAGAGAAGCCATTGATGAGATGACGGGAGTGGAAGAAGCATTGGTCTACCGTATCAATCATTTGACGGTGGGACTAGAGGGATGTCTTCGAGAAGTCAACCTTCTGCACCAAAGGTTGAACATTCTCGCTTCTCCTCCTTTGGTTCCAATCATTACCCAAAGGGCATGGAATGTGGTCCCCGAAGTCATCATACCGGCCGAATGGTACGCCATACATCCGGAACCTCCTCGAGACGTACTACAAGGGGTTCCTATTGGTGTCACTCCCCCTCCGCAAGATGTTGAAGAAAACGATCCCGCCTTCTTTATCCCAAGAGAAATAGAAGAATGGCTTTAATAACATCTAGGGAATACCCCTCGGTCTAAAGTTCTACAAATCTTTTAAATACCGGAAAGTTATTTCCGGAAATTTTGATAAATGTAGAACTCCTTAGGATGATTTTATGTACCATTTGACCCATCTATCTTAGGACCTTTAGCTTTTTATTTTTCTGCCTTTTCTTTAATTTTTCTAGGATCTTATGTAATGTGTTAGTTTTAATGAATGATGGTTTTAATTTGGTGTTTGGATGATGTTGTAATGGATAAAACACACTCAGGATGGTGAAGGATACTAAGGGAAACTTGCACCAGCACCCCATGCACAAAAACAGGATCACCCGACAAATTTTTCTTCATTGCAGCAAGTTCAGCACGGGGCCGTGCTCACCCAACAAGCCCCGTGCCCAGCCGTCTGCAGAAAATGCCCAGTTCAGGAATCTGGACACGGGCCGTGCTCACCCAACACACCCCCATGCCCAGGCTTCTGTTTCTTTTTACTCATTTTTGTTACTGGCGATCTGAACACGGGGCCGTGCCCGGACACCACGGGGCCGTGTTCAGACGACCAGTAACATAAATTTTTGTTTTTTCACACCTTTTTACACATTCAATCAACCTAAAAACTTATTTTTGGGACACATTGAGGACAATGTGTAATTTAAGTGTGAGGAGGATGCTAAAACCTTGAATCTTGCAAGTCCTAATCACAAGCCTTACACAAAACTCTATTGGAACCGCTAATCACCCCATTTTTTTTTCAAAAATTTTCATTTTTTACTTGTCTAGGTTTAATTTGGGAATTTCAAGTTCTAAAAAGGTGATATTTTTACAAATTTACAACTGATAGCGTCGTGATAAAAAGAACCAACATAAGAAAATTATGAAACGGCATGACAAACCTAGTTAAAATTTGATTATATATACTTGATCACATAAAAACCCATTCCCACAAAAAGTGAGTTTTGAGCCTTTATTGAGCATACAAATACACATCTTTAAACTACATGCTCATTTTTTGTTTCTTTTGTGAATAGCCGCTTGGTTCTTATGACTCTAGAACTTGCCACGACGATACATTCCCGGTCCTTACCAACTTAAACCCGAGTAAGTAAATGACGGAGGCATTAGGACTAACCCTTTTTATTTCTACACCATTATTTTCTTTTTTTTACCACCTACCCAAAATCCCCCTAGTTAACCCCTTTGAGCCTAAACCTTTTCGGTTCTTAACCTAAAACAAACACCCTTTATCCACCAAAACCCTTTTTATTTTAAACCCTTTAAATTAGTGACAAAGCTCGGTTTTTGTGTGACTCTCTTATGTTGAAAAAAATTTTGATAAAGAAGAAAAGAAAAATGAAGTTAGCAATAAACAAACAAAGCTCATTAAAAGAAGGCTTGTTTGAAGAATACTTCATTGGAATAAAAAGTCACAAAAACAATATGTTTTGCAAAAAACCGACTCTTTTTACGCCTTTCGCCCTTTTCTACTAACCACTAACCCAACCACCTACCTTTAACCCAAGCCTAACCCTTCACCCAAAAAGTCTTCCTGATATTTACAAAGGTGTTTAGTTAAAAAAGAGGATGATTGATTGCTTGGCAAGCCTATTGTAGGAGTAAGTTTCATGCCCGCTCTCGAGTGTTTCACAAAAATACATCTTCGGCCGAGTGTTGAGTGATCCCTGTTGATACATTTTACGTGGACATGACCCGGTTCGGTTCGACTCAGTTCAGTTCGACTCGGTTCGGTTCGGCTCAAGCCCGACGTCACGACTTTCCTCCGTCGTGCGTCCCAGAGTTCGACACGCGAAGCACGAAGCGCCACGGCCTTTCCCGTCGACACATCACCATGACATCAGATGTCACCATGTTGACTATGCTTACAAATTTGAAGATTGTGGAACATGTCTTGAACTTATATACGTGCATGTACATGGTTTTTGGACCAATCAACTTCATTGGGCCACTCACTTGGGCCGAACCCAAGCCAATCGCACAAGTGAAAAACATATATATACTTACCGAAATCAGTGTTTTCGGTAAGAGAAGGGGTGCACAAGGAAGAACACATACCCGAGAGAACTAGTGAGAGTTTGCAAAGATTATTTTGTAAACATTGATTTGTAACTGTTTTTCAAGTATTAATACATTGGTGTTAATCGTTGAGTTTCGGTCTCCTTCTCGTGTTCTTGTCGTGTTCTATCTCGGTTTGCATCTCCGGTTGGATTCCGCACAACCGGGTGTGTTTGACAACAAGGAGTAGGCGACTAGATCCTACCCTAGCCGGTCCTACAAGTGGTATCAGAGCCTTGGCTCTTCTCCTTGTTAAAACCGAGTGTTTTCGGGTTGTTTTTCGAGTTCTTAAAGTTTATATTTTCTGGAAAAACTTTCTTAATCTGGTTAAATCTTTTTGTTTTGCTGTTAGTTTTGTTAAAAACCTTGTTGAACTCATGTCCTCATGGTAAATATTGGTTTTTATTAAACATTTCTAGCAAAATCGCGTTTTTGAAAAATTTGTCGGTGACCGGAAAACTCATATTTTTACCGAAACTCATCAAGTTCATCTCATCTTCATAGGTGTTCTTCAAGTTTTATAACTTTTTGATCCATTTGAAATCAATTGTTAAGTTGTTTGTGCATTGAAAAGTGTAATTGGATTAAAATATTCCATGCCATACTCTAGTTGGTAAGTTCAACATGCCTTGAGTTGAAAAGTTGTGTCTAGTGTCAGAAGTGATAAGGTCTAGCCGAAAGTAAGGTTTGACAATTTTGTATTGTGTCAGAAGAAAGATAAGGTTACTTTGCATGTTTTGTGTTTATTTTGTCAACGGATCGCACAAGGAAGTGGCTCACACGAGACAAGCTAGTCGCACAAGATAGGTGGAACGCACAAGAAGATTGAATCGCACAAGACTTGATTAATCGCACAAGAAGTTGGGCTTCTATTTGGGCTTCTGATTACATCGGACCATCATTTAAATTCAATTTGGATTTCTGATTAGTCGCACAAGTTGATTAGTCGCACAAGATTTTATCAGTCGCACAAGATATTCATTCAGTCGCACAAGAATACTTAGTCGCACAAGAACTTGGTAGTCGCACAAGAAGTTTGGGCTCGCACAACAAAAAAAAATTGGGCTTCTGTTTGGGCTCCTTTTCGTCGCCTATCTTTCAAGAAGTGTGTTTCATCGTATTATATCACAAGACCTGTTTCGTCGGATCTTTGTTTCGTGGGACTTGGTTTTGTCAAGATATTTAAAAAAAAAAAAATTGCAAAAGTGGTTTAATTGTTTGTTTCAAGTGTTTTGGTCAGGGATTTATTCTTACTTATCAAACATGAATCCAAGTTGGTGGGGTACTCCGTCTCCAGATGAGGGAAAGTACAGAAATACAAGTTTATCTCCTTCATGGGCCGAATCTCCCGCACCCGCATCTAATACGGAAATTTGGCCTTCGTCCAAATCCTCCGCACCGAAAATTACGACAGAAATGTGGGCATCGGTTACTAACCAACTTCAAAATGAACCAAAAACGGCGTTTGTCACAAGCACAGATTTATATGGCAATCCAATACAAGTTCCAGTAAAGCCAGCTCCAACAACAGACTTGTATGAAAATCCTCTACAACCAGCTACACAACAGCAAGTCTATCGGCCATCTACTGTAACCGCTTGTTTTGCTGAGGTTGTCAAGGATCTAAGTCACGCCAGTGGTGGAGAATCTTCCGCCAATGGTGGTGAATCTTCTGAAGATGAAGACTCTTCTGGTTACAGTAGAAGTTCAGATGAAGAATCCTCGAGTTCAGGTGATGATCATGTGGGTGAGACATCAAGTGCGTCAGTCGATGCAGATATTGATGAGCTTTTGGAAGAAGCTGCAGCAGGAACTCAAAGAAGATCTATTTTGGTGGATCAAGCTGCTTATTCTTCGTCTTCTCTCCATTCAGCCTTTATGGCTAATGTCGACAGTTCATCAAGTCAGGTATGTGTCGATGAACCCACTGCTATTATTTGTGATAATTGTGATAGTTTGAGTGTTAAATGTGCTGATTTAGAAGCAAACATGTCTGAGTTGCAAGGTAAACATGATGCTTTACAAGCTAGTTTGTTTGACTTGCAAGACAAACATGTTTCATTGAATGCCAAGTGGTGTGAGTTGCAAATCAAACACGAGGCTTTGCAAGAAAAGTATGATGTGACATTCATCCACAACCAGAAGTTAACCGTGGATCTTTCGAAGTGCACTGAAGCCAACATGTTTTATGAAAATCATGAAAAGGAGTTTAAATCGGTAATTGAGAAATTAAAGAAAGATAAAACCGAGTTAACAAAAATGGTTTCCAGAAAACAAACTGACATTAATTTGTATATAACTCGACTTGAGATAATGCAAAAATAGATGGCTTGTGTGAAAACTGAAAGTGAGGCGATCTAGCTTAAGCTAGACAGTTATTTGAGCTCTAGCTATGTGTTGGATCACATCATTGATGTTCAGAAAGAGAAACGAGATGTCACATGCATTGGATATAAGAAATGTCCACCACCCGTGAGAAACAATTATGATGCCATGCCTGATGAGGAGTATAGAACTCACTTTGAACCATCTGTTCCTTTGGACATTGAGGAATTTGCAACTGGACTTGGATACCAACAGGAATAACATCAGATTCGGATGTGTCAGCAGATACTTTTGTAACTGCTGAACAAAATCAGGATCCTCCAATCATTGTTGAGGATACTGATTCTTCAGATGATGAATCTAATGATACTGACTCAGCACAGTCAGATGCGGTAATCAAAGAAGAGGACATACCTCTCGAGAATCATATTCTATGTGATCCTCCCGCAAAACCTGCTACGACTGTTCTGATCGAGTCCACGTCTACTTCCTCACAAGAGTCTGAGAGTGTGAATTTGCTGTACACTCTTGTTGGTGATGATAAAATCTATTCTGACAAAGATTTTCCTATTAAGAATGTTAATCAATCTTTAATTAGTAAAATTTTTGAGGATTCAACAAGTAAGTTTTTGGGAAAGACAGGATCACACGTTGTGGTAACACAGTGTCCTCCTATCCCAAAGGGTGAAGTTCGAAAACAATGTGGCAATCAGAAATTACCAACAGTGAAAAAGCAGCAAAATCGCACCAAACCAAAAGGTAATTCACCGACTCAAGGTCAAAAGAAACAGACCAAGAAAAGGGACAAGAAGGTGAACTTTGTGAAATCAAGGGGAACGGATAAAATTGACACATTCGAAAACAAATCTAACTTAGATTTTGTTAAACAAGTTAAAATTTTGAAAAGAAATAGTCAAAACAATTACACACAACACACAAACGGTTGTGATGTAGGACCAAGTACCTCAAGATCACGAAGTTCATCATCAAGCTCCTACAGTTATGATACTCCGAGGTTTGTTGAGCAGAGATCATGTTTTAAATGCGGTGAGTACGGGCACATTGTCAGAAATTGTCCATATCTCACGAAAGGAAAGGCAAAGGTTGATGCCCCCCATGGTAACAGTTACCATAAAAGATCTGTTTCACCAAAACAGGACCCTCGTCTTGTTAAACAACGGGAAATGAAACAGAAAAAGAAACAACGACAAGAAGTTGAAAAGGTTTTAAAACCAGAGGTTGTCCAAACGCAGTCTGTTAAATCAAATGTTAAAAATGAAAAACAAAAACAGATTTGGAAACCAAAATCGGAAATTGTTTCAGGGGGAGCTACATCAATTCCGAATCATCGGGAAATGGATGTCACAATTCTCGATGATGACGGACGACCCAAGTCTGTGAAGGCTTGGGTCCCCCTCTCCAACTAATCTCTGAATGAGTGTGTAGGATGTTCCAGGAGAAACTATTGATAGTCTTAGGATTGTTAATAGTGGAGTGTCCATGCACAAGATCGGCGACATTAGGCTCCGAAACATTGTTGTAACCAAGGAGAATATTGTTGCCTTTGATGGAGAGAGGAGAAAAGAAGACAAAAATGTCTGATGAAAGAATGTTGTTGAATGAAGTTGAAAAATTCGACATGATGAGATATGTGACAAAATTGGTTGTTATGGTTTTTGATCGGGTCCTCAGGAAAGATTCCAATGAAAAGTACGCGCCTGTAGCACGTCTGAAGCTTTTCGAAGATTCATGGATTTTTCTTCCACAAGAAGTTCAAAGTCCACAAGATGAACGTGTAGGGTACTTTTCTCTACGGTGTGATTGAAGAAAATGTGTTTGTTGAACAAACCAACCGGGTGTGCGGATGCCTTGGCATGGATTGAACAACCGCACACTACGTCTCAAAGAGAAAGACAAAGACCTTCGCTGGTGCAATGTGGAAGATCAGCCGGACCCAGAGGTTTATGATCTTGTTGCTGTGAAGAGATTTTTTTTCAGTAGCTACAAAATCGACTTTGAAGTCCACAACGGGTGGATATCTAGTTTGGGAGAGCACTCAAATTCCTTGCAATGCACGAAGCAGTTGCAGGATACGGTTTTAAATTTCTAATCTCTCCTATACTTGTCGATATTTAAGCTACTTTATAAATTATTATCATCTCGTACAGCACTCTTTGACCAGACACGTTGATCTCGAATATCACCTCACACGTGATTGTTTCACTATGAAACTCATCAATGTTGTCATGGTCCGCACCGATTACCGACATGCCAACTAATTTTTCCAAAATTCGATAAATCATTTCTGACAAAAATTTAATTTTGGTAAACGACATCGAGGTAAAACATGAGTTAACCGACATCGGAAAATCGTTTTTGTAAATATCTTTGTGTTTTAAAATTATTGTAAGTTTGTTGATTTTAGGGGGAGTAAATCCAAATTTGAAAATTCAAAAACATCGAAAAATTTCCAAACCCAAAAACAATAGAAAAACAAAAATGAGTTTCCTGGCGAGCAAAAGAGAAAATGATAGTACATCAGTGGTCTGTCTAAACCTCTTTAAACTAAAATGCAAAATGAAAAATGTTAAGCAGCTCTATATAAGATGTATCGGTAGGCTTACAATCATCTTAAAGTGTGCAGGGTGATATAAACTTAAATCGACTGAAGACCAGGTGGGAACCACTCATTGGCATATGGTCTTAGTACCGAAATTTCGTTTGAGAAATTGCCGAGGTTCTGAGATATGTGGTCTTTATGCTAAATGATAGTACATCAGTGGTCTGTCTAAACCTCTTTAAACTAAAATGCAAAATGAAAAATGTTAAGCAGCTCTATATAAGATGTATCGGTAGGCTCATAATCATCTTAAAGTGTGCAGGGTGATATAAACTTAAATCGACTGAAGACCAGGTGGGAACCACTCATTGGCATATGGTCTTAGTACCGAAATTTCGTTTGAGAGATTGCTGAGGTTCTGAGATATGTGGTCTTTATGCTGTTTATCATCTGGGTATCATGGTTGTTTCTTTTACCGAAAAATAACGGGGACGCAAGTCTAGATCTTCCATGATACCATACATACGTGTACATATTGCATACGACCTCAATAAGTGATCAACAATCACATGTCCAAACAAATAAGTGATAAAATATCACATCTATCCGGGAGTCAAGTTCGTCTCTCTGCTGTACGAAAGTACTGACCTGTTCACGGACTTGCTCCTGTGCCCTCTTGCATATGAAAATCAAGTTCCTCATCAATAAGTGATTATATCACATAGGGCTTGTTTTCAATCAAAATAAGTGAGTTTCTCACATCATATACGCTCAAACAGATGATAATCGGTATACTCACAGGTAAGATTAACCCTCGTGCATACCTTGATACGGGAATGTGTCGTGATGTGGATGAACACCGGTCGGTAAGTATAAATCATACCTTAACGTATCCCCTCGCCATGATTACATCTGATAAGTTGAGCTTATGTGGACAACAATACCGATAATCATTATAGGATGCTTATCTAAATGTTAACTAAATGAACAAACAAGAGCGTTTTGGCATGACCGTACACTGATATGATTCTCTTACCCTCGAAACTCGCAAAAAGAATGTCTGTAAATATTTATTTACTGCTTTCTGTCTTTACATTCGAAATATTCAAAAACACCAAAAAGATTTTAGGTGTGTTTTAATATAAACTTTCTAAAAGCCAAAAAGATTTTATTTGTACCTTATTTTCGATCGTACGATGTTGGATCTCGAGTCTTCGTTACCTGAAACCTGATTGAAAACCAAAGTGACTAAATCTTCATAAACGGTCGAAATTTGCAAGTTTTGAAAGTTAAAAACTAGAATTGATAAATCCTTTAAACTTTCAAACTGTCGGACGGTAGTTGATTGAAATATGGTCACATGTGTGTCACTTGTTTAATGTTAACTATATTCCAAGCAGTTGTTCTCATTACGCGTTTAGATTTCTTGCATGTGCAGATGCTAAAGGCGAAGACAACATGTTCGGGACAAGCTTCGGAATGAAGACACGACGTGAAGGCACTCAAGAGATAAAAATGATCGAGTTGCCGCTGACCATTACCAACACCACAAGGATCTAAAGCATTGAAGATCAAAAGATTCACAAGCATAATCAAAGGGGGAGTTTATTGACACACTACCTAAATGAAAAGGGAGTTTGTTGATACACTTTCTACTTACGACGCGTGAAGACTTTGAAGATCCTCCGACATGGAAGATATGGAAGTTGAACCTCACGAGTAGCGTCCAAAGGGGAGTTTGTTGATACATTTTACGTGGACACGACTCGGTTCGGTTCGGTTCGACTCAGTTCAGTTCGACTCGGTTCGGTTCGGCTCAAGCCCGACGTCACGACTTTCCTCCGTCGTGCGTCCCAGAGTTCGACACGCGAAGCATGAAGCGTCGCGGCCTTTCCCGTCGACACATCACCATGACATCACCTTGGTGATGTCATGATGATGTCACCATGTTGACTATGCTTAAAATTTTGAAGATTGTGGAACATGTCTTGAACTTATGTACGTGCATGTACATGGTTTTTGGACCAATCAACTTCATTGGGCCACTCACTTGGGCCGAACCCAAGCCAATCGCACAAGTTAAAAACATATATATACATACCGAAATCAGTGTTTTCGGTAAGAGAAGGAGTGCACAAGGAAGAACACATACCCGAGAGAACTAGTGAGAGTTTGCAAAGATTATTTTGTAAACATTGATTTGTAACTGTTTTTCAAGTATTAATACATTGGTGTTAATCGTTGAGTCTCGGTCTCCTTCTCGTGTTCTTGTCGTGTTCTATCTCGGTTTGCATCTCCGGTTGGATTCCGCACAACCGGGTGTGTTTGACAACAAGGAGTAGGCGACTAGATCCTCCCCTAGCCGGACCTACAATCCCCCGTGAGGTATGTGAACTTGTATATAAATGGAATTTTAAAAAGGCATGTTATGCCCTAATAAGTAATTTATCTTATGTAATGTTTTAAATAAATCATGATGAATAGGACTGTAAAAAAATAAAAATAAAACTTAATAAAGAATCTTGGAAATCCCGACACTCTATGACAAGCCCAAAAACCTTCTCTTCTACCCATTCCATTTGGGAGTGTAAAGCCACATTATAAAGAGTTTTGCTTGAGGACAAGCAAAGATTCAAGTGTGGGGGTATTTGATGTGTGCAAATGTAACACCCCGAAAACGGGTTTGGTAATTAAACCCCGTTAATACTAAAGACGGGGAAAGTACCGTTAGTGGTAAAAGTAAACTGGCAAGTATTAGGAATTAATTGAATAATCCTAATATTTATTTAAAGTGAATAAGAGCTTTCAAGAAAATAGAAAGATAAATGGCCCGATTTAACGAGACTTAAAGTAAAACGGGTTACGACTTCCCGAACCTACTAAGTTAACTAGGAATAATTTTAACCTAGTTAGATAGTGACTTATGAGTGGGTTAAAACACTTAAATTATGAACTAAGGAAAATGGAGGGGCCAAAGATGTTAAAATTGAAACTTATGTTGCTAATTTTAATTAAAAACAAAACCAAACACCCCATTTGGGATGTCTGGTCGTACAAGAACAAGCAGGGGTGATCCCCCACTCTCCAAAACCCTAAACATTACTAAACTTTCAAATTGAAGGCTCAATCCAAGCTGAAATCGAAATTAAAGCATAGATTATTGATCCTCATCACAAGAGGATTACAAGGTATGTAAAATTTGATGAAAACTCTCAACTCGAAATTCTCATGAAATTGGGAATTTCTGAAATTTATGGTTGCATGTTAGTTTTATGATGAAATAAGAACAATACAGTGTCTAGGGACAAACCCTAGACCAATACAAGTTGAATTCATGTGAAAATCTAGTAAAATCCACAAACACCATTGCAGGTGATTAGTGGGTTATGTAGATTTTAATAAACACTAGGAAATTGGGTGATATTCTAGTGTAATTTGACAATTGTGAAGTGACTTCAGAATTATAGAAGCTAACAACTTTGTAAGATGGTTGATTTATGTGAAATTAGGGCTAAGAGATAAGCTAGAGACTTGATAAATAAACATGTAAAATTCTGCCCTTAAAGTGTTTGTTGAAATGCCTCAAAGAAGGCTCGAAACTAGAATTTTTGTAGTTAAAACACCTAATTGTGATGTTTTGGCTATTATGCAAAATGTGATTAAAAAGAGTTCTAAATGTGATAAACGTGGTTAGAACTTTGGTTAAAACGGTGGTCTAAAGATAACGCCTACCGGGTAATTAAAGAATGCTAAAACTAGATGATGAACTCGAATATGCAATTAGTATACTAATGGGCATTTGACTTTTAAAAAGTCAAACTGACCTATAATACGATAAATGGTATTTTTTTATATGAAATGCGTAAGGTGGAATAATCGTATTAAATTATGATTAAACTAACCACCTTGAAAACGATGATGATAGTTTGACGCGTAACAAGCTAGGTGGAAGCTTGAAGAGGGAGCGGGTCAAACGAATCAAGAAGGAAAGGAAAAGCGTAGTTCGGATGCGAGGTAAGTAAAGCTTACGCCCCTTTTCATTATTTACAAATGACATGATCGCAAGTATAGTATATGAATGCTACTAAGTGGTTGGCATAGGATGTTCCGACACGATTCAATGAGAGTCGGAACGAAGGGAAAATGGTAAGAAATCATAAGTTATGGACAAAGGGGTAAAATGGTAAATTAGTCATGTAGTGACGAACAAACAAAAACGGTTTTAAGTAAAACGAGTACAAGGAAAACCGGGATAGGTTAAAGGGGATGAAATGGTACTTAAATACCATCTCATACGGACAAATGGTCAATTTGACTAAAGATGTCAATTGGTGTGGCTAACGCCATTTGACAATAACATTTGATAATTGCTTGTTGAGTTTTGTAATCACAGGAAATAACATAAGCTTGCGTTGCTTTAACTATAAAGATTTAAAGCAAAAGTTAAGTAAACGGGTCAATACTTTGACCCGAGCCAGGTACGTATAACTAAGCTTTTTGGTTAAACATACAATTTTGGTCAAAATATTTAGCAAAAGTCCTTCGTCGTGAAGTGAGGGACTAAAGTTGACCAAAACACCCTTGAAGGGTATATTGGGCAAATAACTCATAGGGGTCGTTTAGGAACTTGCATAAATATTATGGAATCATTAGACATGAATAAAGGTCATAGGAATGCACATTCGCGGGTCAAATGCTCAAAAGTGGTCATTTGCGTAAAATGATCAACCGATGAGTAAAATTGGGAAAAAGGGGTTCATTATGATAAATCCACCACAAAATAGTCGTGGTGGAATATTTGTAGTTAATTAGATATGGAACTTTTGTAGCGACAAAAGAAAGGCACAAGTTCTAGACTAAAATGCATAACTACCCTTAACGGGTCAAAATATGTATTTAAGCGTAAACGAGATTTTATTATGTAAGAAACCCGTGATTTGAGATTAATATGATTGTAGATATTGAAATAATGAATTTCATGAGTTTAAAGTTAAATAAACATGTTGGTGTGATAAAATCATGAATGGGTCAATATTTGGTAAAAAGGGTAGTAAGCCGAAGACTTAAAAGTCTGAGATTATGTTAATCCGAATGTCGGATTTTAACTCCATATGATGGAGAATTAAATTACGGGCGCGTAGGAAAAAGAATCGGGTAAAACGGATTAAAAACGAGAGAGTTATGCTCGTTTCTGTGAAATCGGGTTAAGCTGGGAACGTACAGCAACTGTTAAAGCATCAGGCTGTGAAAACAGGGGCTTGGCGTCACGCGAAGCCCCCTGTTCCGAGAAAAAAATTATTTTGTTGTTGTTTGACCCATGTAACTTGTTTATACTGATTATTTAACTATCAAAACTAACTTTTAAGTTGGTTTTGATTATAGGTGATCGCCAAGAGTGCTCGGATGAAGATCAAGCTCGATGAGGAACCGGACACGATAAAATTAAACACTTGAGATTAAAGCTTCCGCACGGCGTTACGTCATAACTTTTAAACGACGAAATTGTTTATATTATGTTGAAAACTTTTAAGTTGTAAAAGTTTTAGATTACTCGTATTTTCTAAGCATACTTAATCGTAATTACATGTTTATTTTCGTTATTTGTATGAAAACCTATGAAATAATAACAAGGGTGTTACAGCAAAATGCAACATATAAATTACATCAAATGAGGCATAAAACTAACCATTTTTAGTACTAATGTTGGAAAAAGTGTGTTTTTGTCTTCCTTTTGTATTTTCAGGATTAAATGAGCTTAAATGAACAAAAGAAGCAAAAATGCAGCTAAATCTAACAAAAATACAAGAAAAGGGATAAACGTGGCATGCCCGACCCCCCGACAGCATCTTCCCAAGCGAAACAAGAAAATAGAAGGCTGAACAGGCCACGTGCTCAGTGAGCACGGGGGCGTGCCCAAGTGTCTGCAGAAAAGACAAAGCTGTAGAAGCTTCTATCACCCACCACGGGGGCGTGCCCAGCGGACACGGGGCCGTGGTCAACTCTAAGATTCGCATAATCTGGGGAAATCTTGATAGTACATATACGCTTCTGCACACGGGGTCGTGCCCAGCGGACACGGGGGCGTGTTCAACTAATGCAGACAAACTGCAATTAATGAAGAAAGAGAAGGAGGGTGGACACGGGGCCGTGCCCAATGGACACGGGGCCGTGCCCGAGCTGTTGTTCAGGCTATAAATAGGAGTGCTTGGCTCATTTGCAAACCATCCCTTGGCAAACCACCTCTCTCACACTACACCCACCCTCCACCACCATCTCAACCCACATCCACCACCATCATCCATCATCCATCATAGAGTGTGTGTAGTAGTCTCGGGATCCAAGATTGATCGTAAGAGTTCTTGACAATCAAAGGCCATGTTTGCCTAAGTCTCTTACATCACTTGGTGAAGATAAGTGTTTAGTGTAATACTTTTTATTTTTAATCTTTTCGCACTTTTTATTTGGTTATGTATTAATGACTTTAATAACTAGTTTCTTATATTTAATGTGATTCTTCCTTATCATTTGTCCGTGGTGTCTTGGCATTATTTTACTATCTATATAAAATAAAATATTTTCACCATTCATATCTCCACGGTCTATATGGAGATATGTTGGCTACCTGGTCGGGGGTTAAGGGAACGGTTTGGTAAGAGTCTTGTCTTGTTCAGTGTATAGATCCTGCAAGGACCTGGGTCAAATTTAGTAGGACCACCTTCAATACCCACTGGTATTGGATGGCGGGGGTCCAAATTCTTTGATCCCCTCATATGTAAACTACTATTAATACTTTAACCCGTCTATTTAGGACTGTATCCCTGCTGACTCAGACTACTTAGCCGAGGGTAACGTCACCTTCAAAAGAGGGGCCTACCACATTATGCATTAATAACTTAATTAATTATCTTTCAATAATCCAACTCTTTAGGATTGTATCCTTGCTGACTCAAACTACTGGGTTGAGGGTAACGTCACCTTCAAAAGAGGGGCCTACTACAATAACTAGACAATCTCTTAAAAATGCAAAAGTGCGGAAATAATTAAAGGTTACACTACACAGGGGTCGGATCCAAGTGATTCATCTTGTCTATCTCTTTTTATTTTTATTTTATTTTTCAGCATTTTAGTTAGTTTTATTTTTCTAGTTTAAAAACCTTTTTTCTAACTTTTGATTTGATTAGATGTTGAGGATAAACCGGTACTAAAAGCTCTTGTGTCCTTGGACGACCTCGGTATCTTACCAACACTATACTACGCTCACGATGGGTGCACTTGCCCATATGTGTGTTTAGTGTTAGTAAATATCGTGTTTTATAAATTTAAAACTTGGCTAAAAAGTGTAAAAGGGTTAAAAATATATATTAAAAACCTACCACGCACTACGCACATCAAGTTTTTGAAATGCAATATATAAATTACATCAAATGAGGCATAAAACTAACCCTTTTTAGTACTAATGTTGGAAAAAGTGTGTTTTTGTCTTCCTTTTGTATTTTCAGGATTAAATTAGCTTAAATGAACAAAAGAAGCAAAAAGGCAGCTAAATCTAACAAAAATACAAGAAAAGGGATAAACGTGGCATGCCCGACCCCCCGACAGCATCTTCCCAAGCAAAACAAGAAAACAGAAGGCTGAACACGCCGCGTGCTCAATGAGCACGGGGGCGTGCCCAAGTGTGTGCAGAAAAGACAAAGCTGTAGAAGCTTCTATCACCCACCACGGGGGCGTGCCCAGAAGACACGGGGACGTGGTCAACTCTAAGATTCACAGAATTTGAGGAAATCTTGATAGTACAGATACACTTCTGCACACGGGGTCGTGCCCAGAGGACACGGGGGCGTGGTCAACTATTGCAGACAAACTGCAATTAATGAAGAAAGAGAAGGAAGATGGACACGGGGCCGTGCTCGAGCTGCTCTTCAGTATATAAATAGGGGTGCTTGGCTCATTTGCAAACCATCCCTTGGCACACCACCTCTCTCACACTTCACCCACCCTCCACCACCATCACAACACCATCATCCACCACCATCATCCATTATCCATCATAGAGTGTGTGAGTCGTCTCGAGATCCAAGATTGATCGTAAGAGTTGTTTACAATCAAAGGCCATGTTTGCCTAAGTTTCTTACATCACTTGGTGAAGACAAGTGTCTAGTGTAATACTTTTTATTTTTAATCTTTTCGCACTTTTTATTTGGTTATGTATTAATGACTTTAATAACTAGTTTCTTTATGTTGAAGGTGATTCTTCCTTATCGTTTGTCCGTGGTTTCTTGGCATTATTTTACTGTCTATATAAAATAAAAGATTTTCACCATTCATATCTCCACGGTCTATATGGAGGTATGTTGGCTACCAGGTCGGGGGTTAAGGGAACGGTTTGGTAAGAGTCTTGTCTTGTTCAGTGTATAGATACTGCAAGGACCTGGGTTAAATTTAGTAGGACCTCCCTCAATACCCACTGGTATTGGATGGCGGGGGTCCAAACTCTTTGATCCCCTCATATGTAAGCTACTATTAATACTTTAACCCGGCTACTTAGGACTGTATCCCTGCTGACTCAGACTACTTAGCCGAGGGTAACGTCACCTTCAAAAGAGGGTTCTACCACATTATGCATTAATAACTTAATTAATTATCTTTCAATAATCCGATCCTTTAGGATTGTATCCTTGCTGACTCAAACTACTGGGTTGAGGGTAACGTCACCTTCAAAAGAGGGGCCTACTACAATAACTAAGATAATCTCTTAAAAAGTGCAAAAGTGCCGAAATAATCAATGGTTACACTACACATGAGTCGGATCCAAGTGATTAATCTTGTCTATCTGTTTTTATTTTTTTTATTTTTCAGCATTTTAGTTAGTTTTATTTTTCTAATTTAAAAACCTTTTTTCTAACTTTTGATTTGATTAGACGTTGAGGATAAACCGGTACTAAAAGATCTTGTGTCCTTGGACGACCTCGGTATCTTACCAACACTATACTACGCTCACGATCATATGTGTGTTTAGTGTTAGTAAATATCGTGTTTTATAAATTTAAAACTTTGCTAAAAAAGTGTAAAAGGGCTTAAATTATACATTAAAAACCTACCACGCACTACGCACATCAAGTTTTTGGCGCCGTTGCCGGGGACACAAGGATTTTAAGAAAGTTTGGAATCAACGGCCTAATCGTTTTTTTCTTATTTTTCTGTTTTTTAGGATTTTCTTATATTTTCAGTTTCTGCAGAGCTCAGCACGGGCTGTGCCGGTCGGACACGGGGCCGTGCTCAGCGTTATTACTGGCAGTTTTTATTCTCCGAGTTACAGTGAGTTGAGCACGGGGCCGTGTCAAACTCCCCAGTAACAGTGATCCGGAAAATAATAACTGCATCTCCGACCACGGGCCGTGTTCACCTGAGCACGGGGCCATGGTGAACCTTCTGACCAACTTTCTTTTTTGTTTTTATTGCAGGACTTGGAACCCAGGCGCCACATCTGAACTTTCTACGTAGTGTATGAGCTCCAGTTCTAGTAGAGACATAAAAGAACCCCTAGAAGAACTGTCACACCCCGACCACGTAGAACATACAAAACGTGGCGGAAATGTCGGGGAGTGTTGTAACATAATTAATTGTTTCAAATCCATGGCAATTGAAGTTTCGTTTTATTGATTAAAAGTGTTACAATGTCTTAACAACCAAGGAAATACAACATCATTAACTAGTCTTGCATCTTTTATTGTCACTAAGGCCCATGTCCGCCTAAGTGTATCTTGATCAATCATATGCTTCATTTCCTGAAACACATGTGAAAATAGGTACGTCAGCATAAAAATGCCGGCGAGTACATAGGTTTTGTGAAAATAAGATTCATGACTTCTGTTTAAGAAAATGTTTAGTCATGAACCTTGTAATTTGCTTTGTCTTTGTAAATCATTTGAAAAACAATAAGTTCAGATGATACGTATAAGTAAGAGAATAATGTATGGTTAAATGAATAACCAATTAAAATGAGTTTGTATAAGATAAGTTGTATTGTAAAACAATGTCTTGTGAAAAGTATATTATTTGTATAAAATGTTATATGTCTCAAACTGAAATGATTCAGATAACGCTACGATATGTAATACCATACAAACACTTATATATAGGAAGTACCAGCGGCGTATCCACCATGCTTGTATCACATTACATATGTTTTGTTACTTAAATAACTTAAACAAACCACCAATGTATAAAATTCATGTTTAAACCAATTGTCAAAAAGTCCTTGTATAAACCATATCAATTGTTAAAGAATCCAAATGTAGTCAAGTAATGTGTAACAAATGTTATGTATGGTAAGTAAAATAAGACTACTTAAACCATAAGTAAAAATGTACAAAACAAAGTATTGAAGTAAAACTTGGTTTAAATCAAAGTTATGTTTTGTGTAGTAAATGCATGCTATACTGATATAGACATTTATGCGGTATTGTGAAAATTCATACATCCAAGCCTTGCGACAGTCGGATAACTATGTAAAAATGAGTTATCAAAAGAATATGTATTCGGATTCGGTCATTCCTTACGTCCAAACAAACCCGAGATTTCAGGAATGGGATTTGTCAAGTCCTATGGTACCACTACCTACTACCGAGCGGCATGATCGGTGTTAATGAATGTATAGTATAGTTTAAACAAACCAAATGTCATACCAAAATGTAAGCATATGATGAATAAGAAATGTACTAAGTATGCTAAGTTAACATACAAAGCAGAAAAGTCATGTAAATCAATGTGCTAGCATGCTATCAGTCAACATACATAGCAGAAATGTAAAGTAAAACAATGTACTAAATATGCACACAATGGACATACATAGCATGAAACATAATGAAATCATGTACTATAATGTACTAACAAACATAGCATGTATATGATGTGAAAACAGGAAAGCACGAAAGTAACAAGTAGGCACATGTGTTCCACCCCAAAACAGTTTGAAAACAGTAAAAGAGGGGTTCTATGTACTCACTTGAGAATGCTCAGTAGTCCTTGAGTGACAACCAAACAATGCTAGAGATCACGGATATCAAACGGCACCTAATATTGGTAACTTATGTTAATAAACCGGACCTAAATCGGAAGATCGGATAGAATGAGGGTTCGTAAACCAAACGAG
Organism: Helianthus tuberosus; assembly: GCA_030545235.1. Lineage (NCBI taxonomy): Eukaryota > Viridiplantae > Streptophyta > Magnoliopsida > Asterales > Asteraceae > Helianthus > Helianthus tuberosus. The sequence goes on from CM060444.1 coordinate 186,412,123, forward strand.
TGTAGAGACTCGTGTCATATGGTTTAACAAAGCCTACATACTAAATGAAACCTAACCTAAGTGCTTTCGACCCATCGCGACCCATTTAGGTAGCTTATGCTACTTTAACGCGTCGTTCGCGTGAAACGCGTTCGGACCGCCTAACTAGTCCTATGACAAGTGTTATATGCCTAAACATGTTACATAATCAGTTATGTGACAAAAGTTTAGGTTACATATGCTTAATTACCAATTATACATGAAAAGGGTATTCTGGTAATTTACCTAAGGCATATAAACTACCTATCATACAACTACTCAAACGATGTGACCATAGGGTATAACCTCGGAAGGTTATTCCCTACCTACTATGGTCACCTAATGTGTTTGGTCGGATCCTAATGATCGACCAAATGGGTCGGGTTCGAAAGTATTAGCGATTGTTTAGATCGCTTACCTGACGACCCTATATAAGCACTAAACTAAAAGTGACGAGCTAAGCATGTTAAAACATGCTTAACTAAGTTTAGAAAACAGGTTTGGTATCACAACAAACGGTTGTGATACCTAAGAGTAGTTTGGTTACAAAATACGCAAGAATACGTATTCTGACCAAAACTACGGCTCGTCACTGAGCCTAGATAACGTGGTAATCAGTAGGTATAGTCACTAGGGACTATAACCATCGTGATCACGCTCACGTTATGAAGTTCAAACGAACTTCGCATCGACCATAAATTGGTCAATGCAGAAAGTCAAACAAAGTTTGACTTTCGGACTCGAAAAGACTCGAAAAGCAATAAAAGAACGAAGGAACACTTACGAAGGGTCCCCAAATGCTAATCTAGATCAAAATAGCTCAGGTATGAAACAAAGGTTTCAACTTAGAGCACAATTGATCAGATTCTAGTGAGAAAAGAAGTGAAATGGGTTGGGTATTTATAGTTTTTGGTCCACCGTTAGGATCGTTTCTTGGAGAAGAGGGAATGATCTAGCCCGTACACTTGTCGGAATGTTGTGGTAACTGATTTTGGCCACCACAAGAGTTTAACAAGTGGCACTTGACCTTTGGGGAATGTTTAGGGCAGATAACAGCACCCAAAAACGATTTGCTGCATCTGGACACTGCTTACGCACCGTAACAAATTATTTGTTACGGTGCGCAAGGGCCTTGCAGGTCTGAAGTTTTCAAAAGTGGCAGAACAGGCCCCTGCACCTTGTTTCGTTGCGTAACGGCACTTCTAACACCCGTCAAACCCAATTTCAAGCTTCACAATGATGTTAAGGCATAGGGAACATGAAATATGCTTGGAAACATCACGGATGTCGGTTCGTTTAGCCGTACGATCGCGATGTTCGGTTAATTACGACGGAATGCGCATAAGCGCGAAAAACGATCCAAATGACGCGACGAATGGATTTTTCTTATGCCAAACACTAAAATAAAATATTTTAGTTCTTACATAAATTTTTGGATGTCCGGATGTATTCAGAACGTAAGTTATGCGCGAAAATGCAAACTTGTGCACTTTTTGACACTTTTAGTCCCTGAATGACCCAAAAGTTTTATTTTAGCACACCGAACCCCTCAAAGCCTATTTCTAAGCTATTTAAAGGATATTTATGGTATGTTTAACTTATGGCCATGTTTCGGAATGTTTGTTACAGTTCAAATTGGCATACTTTCGCAGTTTGTCAACTTTAGTCCCTGTAAGCGATTTAACTTGATTTTGCCATACCAAAGCCTTCGAAACTTATTTCTAAGTTATGTAAAGGTTATTTAAGGTATGTTAAGACTATTTCACTATTCCGGAGTGTTCGTTGCATTAAACTGGTTATATTTACGCATCGGTGCGCGTATAACCTTCTAGAAAGCGATTTAGAGTTTGGAATTGAACAAAAATTGATATGTGCAAATGATACACATATTTTTACAAATCCCAAGTATGAAATATAATATTTCATTGGTTCGGTATTTGTTTGATGGCCGTGGAGGCACAGGTGTTACAAGAACCCGAACGCTTTCCCATAAAAAGACTTAAAGCTACAAACCAAGAGAAAGTTTCGAGGGACCCACTTCCAATGGTGGATCAACGTACCCTCATGGATTATCTACTACCCACCGTGGGTAATCTTGGTGCCGCTATCAATGCACCAAATGTCGAATCCAACAACTTCGAACTTCGGCCGCATTTGATACAAATGCTTCAAAACTCCGCAACCTTCCATGGGCTTGCGGACGAGGATCCCCATCTACATATCACTAATTTGTTAGAAATATGTGATACTTTTCGGATCAATGGAGCATCAAACGACGCCATCCGCCTTCGAATGTTTCCATTTTCATTAAAAGACCGGGCTAAGGCTTGGCTTAATACCCTCCCAGTTGGCTCGGTAAACACCTGGGATGAACTAGCCCAAAAGTTTCTATATAAATATTTCCCTCCTGCTAAAACGGCTAAATTAATGACTGAAATTAATACATATTCACAAGAGGATGGGGAATCTTTATATGAAACTTGGGAAAAGTTCAAGGAGCTACTAAGAAAGTGTCCTCATCACGGTCTTGCGGTATGGCAACAAGTATCCATTTTCTACAATGGGTTGTTGCCACACACAAGACAAACACTTGACTCTAGCTCCGGGGGCCTTTTAGGTAATCGTCACCCAAATGAAATTTATAATCAAATTGAGGAAATTGCTCAAACCAATTTTCAATGGCACACTCCCCGAGGCAACAAATCCATTGCCCCGGGCACCCATAAGGTTGATGAAAGCACTTCCTTGCAAGCCCAAATCGAGGTCCTTTCTTCAAAAATCAAAAAGTTAGAAATGGCAAAAACGGTCTCGGTTATGGCTTGCGAGGGGTGTGGTGGGCCACATGAAAATTGGAGTTGTATGAAAGAAATGGATAATCAAACGGAATCGGTAAACTACATTGATAATAGACCTAGGCCGTCAGGTCCTCCAATGGGAACCTACAACCAAGGATGGCGTAACTACCCTAACCTTGGTTGGAGAGAACCCGACAATAGTAGTAAACAACAAAATCTAAACCAACGAACAAACTTTCAACAACCAAGAAACGAGTCACAAAATTTCTCTCAACAACATGGGGGACGAGAAAGGCTTGAAGATACCGTATCTCGCCTCATCTCCGACACCGAAAAGAAAAACTCGGATCGATTCCAACAATTGGAATCGAATTTTAGAAATCAACAAGCTAGTATCCAAAACATTGAAAAACAATTAAATCAATTAGCTCAAAATTTCGCCGAGAGACCACAAGGCGCGTTACCAAGTAATACCGAAACCAACCCAAAAGCGCAAGTACATCTCATCACACTGAGAAACCGTACCGTGGGTCCCGAGGAAGCTCCATTACCTCCAACTGAAAAGGGACGATCTAACCAAACCACAACTCCACCCACACCCCAACAAGAGAAGACTTCTACACCATTTCAAGAGCCCACCAAGAATCCTACGGTTCCATACCCCGGCCGGTTAATTCGTCAAAAGACCAATGAGCAATTCGCAAAGTTCGAAAATTTGCTAAAACAATTGCATGTTAATATTCCATTTATCGAAGTCCTAACTCAAATGCCTAAATATGCAAAATTTATGAGGGACTTCCTCACTCATAAAAGGAAAATTGAATCATTGCAATTAGTTAATTTAGTCGAAGAATGCTCCGCCCTGCTACTCAACAAACTCCCACAAAAGAAGATTGATCATGGAAGCTTCACCATTCCTTGCTCGATTGGGGAATCCCCCATTCGCAATGCACTAGCTGATCTCGGGGCTAGCATCAACCTCATGCCCGCATCAATGTTCAACCGACTCGGCCTAGGGAAAACAAGCCCTACAAAAATGAGCATACAACTCGCCGATAGGACCGTCAAATATCCACAAGGTGTTGCTGAAAATCTATTGGTCAAAGTCGGCGAATTTGTCTTTCCGGCCAACTTTGTCATACTAGATATGGAGGAAGATATCGAGGTACCACTCATCTTAGGAAGGCCATTCCTAGCCACGGCCCAAGCAGTGGTGGATATGAATGATGTAACATTGACAATAGGAATTGGGGAAAAGGAAATGAAGTTTGGAGTTGGAAAAAGAGTAGAAGACAATGATCCGGTCAATTACATGAAGGTCATAGACTCAAGTTTGGATGATGCTCTCCGACGGTGCAACATGGGATGCAAAACATCCCATTTAGGTAACATATGACCGGGCTTTGGGTCTAGCCAAGGACCCTTATAAACGTGGTGCACCACGGAGGCATTCCGCGGAACTATCCTTAGTTTAGTTTAATTTTTTTATGTTTTCTAGTTTAGTTTTAATTTTCAGGAATAAAACACACTCGAGATGGTGAAGGATACTAAGGGAAACTTGAACCAGCACCCCATGCACAAAAACAGGGTCATCCGACAAATTTTTCTTCATTACAGCAAGTTCAGCACGGGGCCGTGCTCACCCAACACGGCCCGTGCTCAGCAATCTGTAGAAAATTGCCCAATTCAGGTAAGTGGACACGGGGCATGCTCACCCAACACGCCCCCTTACCCAGGCTTCTGTTTCTTTTTACTCATTTTTGTTACTGGTGATCTGAACACGGGGCCGTGCCCGGACACCACGGGGCCGTGTCCATACGCCCAGTAACATAAAATTTTGCTTTTACACACCTTTTTACACGTCCAATCAACCTAAAAACTTATTTTTGGGACACATTGAGGACAATGTGTAATTTAAGTGTAGGGGGGGGATGCTAAAACCTTGAATTTTGCAAGTCCTAATTACAAGCCTTACACAAAACTCTATTGGAACCGCTAATCACCCCAAATTTTTTCAAAAATTTTCATTTTTTTACTTATATAGGTTTAAGTTGGGAATTTCAAGTTCTAAAAAACGGTGATATTTTTACAAATTTACAACCGATAGCGTCGTGATAAAAAGAACCAACATAAGAAAATTATGAAACGGCATGACAAACCTAGTTAAAATTTGATTATATATACTTGATCACATAAAAACCCATTCCCACAAAAAGTGAGTTTTGAGCCTTTATTGAGCATACAAATACACATCTTTAAACTAAATGCTCATTTTTCTTTTCTTGTGTGAATAGCCGCTTGGTTCTTACGACTCTAGAACTTGCCACGACGATACATTCCCGGTCCTTACCAACTTAAACCCGAGTAAGTAAATGATCGAGGCAATAGGACTAACCCTTTTTATTTCTACACCATTATTTTTTTTACCACCTACCCAAAATCCCCCTAGTTAACTCCTTTGAGCCTAAACCTTTTCATTTCTTAACCCAAAACAAACACCCTTTTAACCACCAAAACCCTTTTTATTTTAAACCCTTTATTTTAGTAACAAAGCTCGGTTTTTGTGTGACTCTTTTATGTTGAAAAAAAATTGATAAAGAAGAAAAGAAAAATGAAGTTAGCAATAAACAAACAAAGCTCATCAAAAGAAGGCTTGTTTGAAGAATACTTCATTGGAATAAAAAGTCACAAAAACAATATGTTTTGCAAAAAACCGACGCTTTTTACGCCTTTCGCCCTTTTCTACTAACCACTACCTTTAACCCAAGCCTAACCCTTCACCCAAAAAGTCCTCTTGATATTTACAAAGGTGTATAGTTAAAAATGAGGAGGATTGATTGCTTGGCAAGCCTATGGTAGAAGTAAGTTCCATGCCCGCTCTCGAGTGTTTCATAAAAATACATCTTCGGCCGAGTGTTGAGTGATCACCCGTGAGGTATGTGAACTTGTATATAAATGGAATTTTAAAAAGGCATGTTATGCCCTAATAAGTAATTTATCTTATGTAATGTTTTAAATAAATCATGATTAATAGGATTGTAAAAAAATAAAAATAAAACTTAATAAAGAATCTTGGAAATCCGACACTCTATGACAATCCCAAAAACCTTCTCTTCTACCCATTCCATTTGGGAGTGTAAAGCCACATTATAAAGAGTTTTTCTTGAGGATAAGCAAAGATTCAAGTGTGGGGGTATTTGATGTGTGCAAAATGCAACATATAAATTACATCAAATGAGGCATCAAAACTAACCCTTTTTAGTACTAATGTTGGAAAAAGTGTGTTTTTGTCTTCCTTTTGTATTTTCAGGATTAAATGAGCTCAAATGAACAAAAGAAGCAAAAAGACAGCTAAATCTAACAAAAATACAAGAAAAGGGATAAACGTGGCATGCCCGACCCCCCGACAACATCTTCCCAAACAAAACAAGAAAACAGAAGGCTGAACACGCCCCGTGCTCAGTGAGCACGGGGTCGTGCCCAAGTGTCTGCAGAGAAGACAAAGCTGTAGAAGCTTCTATCACCCACCACGGGGGCGTGCCTGGCGGACACGGGGCCGTGGTCAACTCTAAGATTCTCAGAATCTGAGGAAATCTTGATAGTACAGATACGCTTTTGCACACGGGGTCGTGCCCAGCGGACACGGGGGCATGGTCAACTAATGCAGACAAACTGCAATTAATGAAGAAAGAGAAGGAAGATGGACACGGGGCCGTGCCCGAGCTGCTGTCCAGGCTATAAATAGGGGTGCTTGGCTCATTTGCAAACCATCCCTTGGCACACGACCTCTCTCACACTTCACCCACCCTCCACCGCCATCAAAACACCATCATCCACCCCCATCATCCAGCTTCCATCATAGAGTGTGTGAGTCATCTCGGGATCCAAGATTGATCGTAAGAGTTCTTGACATTCAAAGGCCATGTTTGCCTAAGTCTCTTACATCACTTGGTGAAGACAAGTGTCTAGTGTAATACTTTTTATTTTTAATCTTTTCGCACTTTTTATTTGGTTATGTATTAATGACTTTAATAACTAGTTTCTTATGTTGAAGGTGATTCTTCCTTATCGTTTGTCCGTGGTGTCTTCGCATTATTTTACTGTCTATATAAAATAAAAGATTTTCACTATTCATATCTCCACGGTCTATATGGAGGTATGTTGGCTGGCGGGGGTCCAAACTCTTTGATCCCCTCATATGTAAACTACTATTAATACTTTAACCCGGCTACTTAGGACTGTATCCCTACTGACTCAGACTACTTAGCCGAGTGTAACTTCACCTTGAAAAGAGGGCCTACCACATTATGCATTAATAACCTAATTAATTATCTTTCAATAATCCGACCCTTTACGATTGTATCATTGCTGACTCAAACTACTGGGTTGAGGGTAACGTCACCTTCAAAAGAGGGGCCTACTACAATAACTAAGATAATCTCTTAAAAAGTGCAAAAGTGCCGAAATAATCAAAGGTTACACTACACACGAGTCGGATCCAAGTGATTCATCTTGTCTATCTATTTTTATTTTATTTTTCAGCATTTTAGTTAGTTTTATTTTTCTAGTTTAAAAGCCTTTTTTCTAACTTTTGATTTTATTAGACGTTGAGGATAAACCGGTGCTAAAAGCTCTTGTGTCCTTGGACGACCTCGGTATCTTACCAACACTATACATATGTGTGTTTAGTGTTAGTAAATATCGTGTTTTATAAATTTAAAACTTGGCTAAAAAAGTGTAAAAGGACTTAAATTATACATTAAAAACCTACCACGCACTACGCACATCAAGAGTATTAAGAGGGTTTTATGCAGTTTAAATAATCTTCATATTACTTTCGACCTTTGACCCATCAAAGATAGAACATTACCCAAATCAACTCATTTTTAGGGAAATGGGTCAAAATCACCACCCCTACAATCTACTAAGAATAACAAAATTGAGAGTCTAGGATCCGGCAGGATTAGACGGAAGTTTGTCTCCGATAGGACTAATTCGGTAGAATATTATTACTAAGAATGGAGTAGAAGCAGAAAGATTCGTCATAAGTTGAATGCTTCATTCATACCAAAAGAGTTTACATCTTTTACAAGCTGGCGAAATTCTTGAGAAATTTCGCCAGCATTTCCCCTCTGGGAACCAAAACTTCTAAATGATAGATCTTGAGTCCCATATTTATAGGTTGTGCCTGTCGCACGAAAGCACTAGGGACGACAAGGATCCTCACGCACGAAAGGGTACAAATGGGCTCCTTTCGCACGAAAGACTCTTTCGTGCGAAAGGGCTTCATACAATAATTCCCGTTTCGTTTTCACACTGATCTATATAATATTCCACACGCGCTTTATCTAGTCTATTCGCATAGTGGCGGACATACAAAATATGGGCTAACAAATTCCCCCTTGGCTGTCACTCTCGAATCTTGATCTTTGAAAACGAGAGTCATGTGTTAAATATTCTACAACTTCAATCAGGCATCTTGAAATCTTCAATTGATTCCCCCTTGATTGATGATTCGGGCATGCATTATCTTCATTTTGCACAAATTCCCCCCCTGAAATGAATCTTTAGGTCTTTGTTTGCACGGTTTCCAACCTCCTCGGATTTGCTACACCGCAATATTCATGAAAAATCACCAATCTCGAAATAACACAATGTGATCTCTTCGTTTCAACTTTAACCACATCCGCGCTTGGTTTTTGATTTACCACTTCAGCTCCATCTCTAAATCTTCAAAAACCCAACATAAAATTGATTGAAACTTCGAATCACCACACTGGTTAACTTCAAGTCTCTGAATACTCATGAAAATCTGAAGTCCCGTTTTCCGTAATCACCTTTAAGCACACTCCTGAATGATTCATCAGTGTAAACGGTAATCTCTACAATCAGCAAATCTTCATCGGATAACAAATCATCTGGTAACACATTCAGATCTCAGATCATTCAACCACGATCAGATTCACATTCTTCCTCTTTAGTTACGATAACAGATATATAGTCTTCTCCGTTATTTCCGGCAACAACTTAATCAACAAACATCGTCTGCTCGAAGATTAACCATTCTGACACTTTAGACTATCACAAAGCTATGGTATCTTTTAAGTATCAACAATACTAATGCATCTCCTGACGCTAATCCTGCTAATCGGCTTGACAAAGACCCGAGACTCAAACCCTAAGACATCAATCTGAACATGATCTGTAGAATCTAAATTTCCTATGATCACAAACTAACAAATCCAGATCCTATGCATCCCTGGACAATCTGAAGTCAGAACCACCTGAATGCTGCTGCATGTCACGAATTTCAAAAATGTCGAAATTTCAATATATTCTGTGAAATTTTTATTCCCCCTCATTTTTGCAAATTATGACCTCTGTAAAACTTTATCACTGAACTCCCCCCTCAAACTTGGCAATTAAGTCTTTTCTTATCTCTGAAAAACTCCACTATGCAAAAAATATGTCATTTTGGCCCATAAAAGTGCGTTTTTCATCAATGCAGATTTTTCTTTAAGGATCATTAATAGTCAGATAACCCAAATGATAAACATTTTGCATAAGTATCATGACTACCCCACTATCTTTAACAATATGTGATCGCATAATCAAATCTGTTCTCTGAAGCCCCCGACGGTGTCCTAGAACAACCCCTATTTGTCGGTAAAATCTCGAAAAAAAATTTCAATCACCAAATTTTTTCTAGACATTCGTCTCATTATTGCGATCAAAAAATGCCTTTTTTAGGCATTTGGCTTATTCGTGCGAATGGATTAGGACCTTTCGTGCGAATGGGTTGATTTTAGAACGAAAGACCTTTTGAACGACTGGACATATCCTTTCGTGCGAAAGGCTGGTCCTTTGTTCGAACACTTCAAATCACATTTTTCGTTCTAAAATCTTTATTTCTGTGAATTTCATGATGATACTTCACAGATATGTGTGAAAATCAATTCCGAATCTAATGATGTCTTCAATTTCAAAATCCATCCGTGAATTGACCTTTAATTTGATGAATTACATCTAAAACCCCTAAACATCCATAATTCATGAGCGTAAGTGATTCAATCAATTGTTAGATCGATTGAATCGGTACGTAGCTTTGATACCAATTGAGAGTCCAGGATCCGACGAGATTAGACGGAAGTTTGGCTCCGATAGGACTAATTCGGTAGAATATTATTACTAAGAATGATGTAGAAGCAGAAAAATTTGTCATAAGTGTTATGGGTGAAATTCTGAGCCCATATCCTGACGATATATCTTGATTTTTATGTTGCTTATCTGTGATCAGGATACCGAACCAGGATATTGGTAACATCCTACAGAAATATCTTGGTCGTGACTAACGGTTTGCTTGTAGACTTTGGCTACAGGTGATTAATGCATGCTAAATTACGGGAGACACATTTGGAATGGGTCTTGTGACGGTCATAATTAAGGAAAGGCAAATTCTGCGAGAATTTCAGATGCTAATTAACGCTGATTGATGCTAATTAATTCTAATTGATGTTGTAACGGTTATGTGAGCTGAAGACCCGGATTTATATATGGAAAGGAGCATAATCTGAGGATCCCAGCATTAGTGGAGAGTTAATTAGGTTTTTCTTGTACTTGTATACTATAAATAGGGTTATATGGTAGACTTAGAGAGGATACAACACACACTTTTGAGCTCTCTTACTCAATCACTCTCATTTCTAGCAGCAAACACGCTTTAACACTCATCATTAGTAATCGTTGTAACACTTAGGAGCGATCTGAGCATTATCCTGCACTGTATCCTGGTTATTCAAGCAATAAGAAGAACAAGGCAGCTGATGATGGTAAGCTCCCGAGGTTTTATGCCAGAGATCTAGATTGATCAAGGGCTTTCCTCGTATATCCTGTGTCCATTTTTACTTTTACAGCTCATTGTTTGATTATTGATATAGTTTGATATCCTCTGGCTATATGCTGAAACTGTCTTTATAAAGTAATCAACTCAATATATTTTTTGCAAACATCGTTAGCACACTACCTCACAAACTAATTTGACACTTAATTGCTTCGGTAATTTTTGACCAAAACAATTTGGCGCCCACTGTTTTGGTCAAAAATTGCCGAAGCAATTAAATGATCAAATTAGTTTTGTGAGGTAGTGTGCTAGTAATACTCGTAAAAAATATGTGGGTTTGTTAGTTTGCAAAAACAGTTTCTGGATATAACTCAGGATACCGAGTTGTATCAATAATCAAACAATGAGCAAAAAGGTAAAGGTTGACACGAGATGTACGAGGAAAGCCCTTGATCAATCTAGATTGCCGACATAAAACCTCGGGAGCTGACAATCGCAACTGCCTTGTTCTTTTTATTACTTCAAACTTCAGGATACAGTGCAGGATATTGTACGGATCGGCTCAGTGTTACAATGAATTTCAAGTGTGAGTGTTTGTGAATGTGATTGCAATTTGCAGAGAGAGTAGATGAGTGAGTGAAGTGGTGTCTCTATCGATCCGTACAACTCCTATTTATAGTAAAAGAGAAATAACAAACTATCCTATTATCTCGGGATGCTTAGAATATTCCTTCTTGAACGTTGAAGACCCCTTCTTCCGCATTCAACGATCTTATTTCAACCAAAAGACCGAGTCTTCAGGAGAACAAGTCCACTCGAACGTTATAAGCTTGTCACCCTAATCTGCACGTGAATAATTAGTAACTACCAGGATACTACATCCGGATGTTACCAATATCCTGATCCGGTATCCTGGTCATTAATAGAAAGAATAAAGTGAGGATATAATTCAAGATATGGGTTCAGAAAACAACCCATTACAATTGTCCCCAAAATATATCTGTTGGAATTCTAAATTCAAACGGATATATTTTAAATTTATCGCTTAGATCGAGGCAATGATGATGAGACACTTGAAGTGACAGTGTGCAACTTCCCACGCAATAAATACTCGATGCCTATCTATCAAGCCGCTATATCTTCTCTTCACTTATTCGATAATCATCCATCCTCATCAGAATCTCTAGGTAACCACTTACCCCTTCTTTCTCTCTTGTGATTCTCTATGTTCTTCTCCCAATGGCTACCAGAACTCGTTCTCAAACCGGTGAATCAACCAAAACCTTCGTCCAACAAAACCTTCTCAAGAATCCATAGAAGGAGATTTGTGCCTTTGATAACGCGAATATCGCGACATTAAGGGCCTCCGGTGCCTTTTCCGATAAAGCAATCATCAGACCGTTTGATCGGACTCTCCAGTCAGACGTGTCTTCCGGCGAATGGATCTGCTTTCCGACATATCCCTTTTCTCTAGGTCTTCGATACCCTTTTCCTGAGTTCATGATGTAGTTCTTTCGCAAAACCGGCCTTAGTTTTTCTCAAATGATGCCCATGGTTTGGAGGGTGTTGATTGTGCTCAACCAGATCAAGACTCTTCATATTCACGACTTATGTATCGAGGATATTCCCATAGCTTATCGTCTCCAATCTCATGGTTCTAGTCGATTCTTACGTTTTTCCACTTCCAGTAAGCCCCTCATCCTCAAAGCGACCAAAAATGAGGACGGGTGGCAACGAAAGTTTTTCTTTGTCTGGCGAGATACCATCGCCGAGGGTAACAGTCTTTCGGTGAAGTGGTTAACCACCGGTAGGGTTTAGGGTATTAGGAATATCCCCAATCGTATCTTGAGTCTATATCCTGTACTGACATTCTCTTGTTTGGCTTTTATGCAGTGAATCTCATCGAACTAGCTCCTCCTATCGAAGAATCTGAAAAAAGAATCAAAGCAGTCTACCGATTGCCGGAAAGTGACAGAAGTTTTTCATTACATCTTCCAAGTTCAAGTCAATACTCCTCATCCGATATGTTTGGTAAGGAATATATACTTCTGCATATACTTAATTAGTTTAATATAATGTAAAAGTAAAAAGTAAGATTTTTTCCCTTTGTGCAGCACCAGTCAAGACCCCCGAAGGTTTTGATCTCGAAGAACTGGACAGCTACTCTGGTCCTGTTCAGGTCAAAAAAGAGCAAAGTCCCAAGCCAGGTACCTCATCCAGGCCCACCAGTTCTAAGGCCGCTGCCATTCCCAAGCCTTCACCAGCTACCAGGAGCCGGGCTTCTAGTGCCCGAAAGAGGAAGGAAACTGATTCTCCTGCCACTCCCGAAACATTTCCTTATGAGAATCATGGGTTTGTTGAAGCAAGTGGGTTCATGACCTCCTTTCTTAATCAGGTACAAATCTTTATCCCGTATCCTGCACATACATGCTGAACCAATATCTTGATCAGTATATACTAATACCAGTGTTTTTGTTGTAGGGCCTCAAATGTTTAGTTCATTTGTATGAGGAATCCTCTTGGCACAACAAGATGCTAAAATCCAAGTTGAAGCAAGCTAAGGTCACCATTACTGACCAAGGGATGATCGCTGCTGCCAAATCTCAACATTACGAGGACAAGTTCAAGGCAATGACCCAGGAACACCAGGCCGCCCTCAAGAAGGTTACTCATGAAGCTCAAGACAAATTTGACGCCGCTCAGGTCCAGCATGAACAGGATATGGCTTCTTACCGGGAAGGCCTTAAGAGCTCCGTCGTCATCTCTCTCCTCCAAGCCAGGCTGAAAATGGCTCATGAAGCCAAGGCCATGGGCTTCGAATGTCCCACTTGGAACGTCGATGCTTGGGAGGCAAATATAAGGGATCTAGGTGGCAGTCCTGTGGATCATCCTGCAAAACCTGCGGTTAAGGAGCCTTCTAAGGCGGCTGGAAAGGCGGTTGATGCTGGTGGCGATGCTGAGAAGGATGTTGGGGCTGATCCTGGAGCAGGTGCTGATGATGAAGTGATGGTTGAAGAGAGTGCTGCCCCTTGGAGGCAGCGAAGTGGGCGATGATGGATGTTGATGCCTACGCCGGAGCCCACTTTTTAAATTTGATGGTTGTGGTTGACAAGCAATTTACTTTCCTGTACTTAGAACAATTTGATGGCCAAAGGTGGAGGGATCCTGAGTTTCAGGACGAAGCCCTTGGTCATCAATCTTTAGTATGCTCTTTTGAACAATTAACAGTTGAAGGTGGAGGTATCCTGGGTTTCAGAACGAAGCTTTCAACTGTTATGGTTAAAACTAGTTGCAATGTTGGTGGATGGGTCTAATTTTGAGATGAAGCCAATAGTGAAACCTTTTGCTATGTTAATAAACTAACATTTTTAGCCTTATTTCATGTTATTCATTGCATGTGTTTGATTTGAAGTAGTTTTCCTAATACAATATTTCAAATATCCTGGTCAGGATACTGTCATTAAGTTTAGCATTTTAGTCAAAAATGTTCCATAAAAATTTTGTCAAACATAACTCCAAAAACGTAGGTTATTAAGGCAAGATTTTTAAAAGGTAAAAGAGAGACCATACCAGAAATATTTAGAGAATATATTCCAACCTTAAACTTTGAACCTTTCGCAATCTTCCCATTGAGAATGTCCCCTGTCCGGAACACTTAGCAAACCAAGTTCAAATTTCGTCCTTCGGACCGCTTACAATGTATTGAGATGGATATCCCCTTCCATATTCTTGAGTCGGTATGCTCCTTTCCCAGATTCTGATTCAACTTCATAAGGTCCTTCCCACTTTGGGGCAAGCTTTCCATCAGCATGATTAGTAGTATTCTGAAAAGCCTTCCTTAATACCTAGTCTCCAACTAGAAATCTTCTAGTCCGTAGATTCTTGTTATATGCTCTGGATATCCTCTGTTGATATGCTGTCATCCTTAGCTTCGCTGCATCTCTTATCTCATCAATAGTATCCAATCCTTGACACAAGGCTTCGGGATTTGTCTCAGGATCCCGGAGGCTTGATCTTGCTGTAGGTATCACCATCTCTGTCGGGATCACAGCTTCTGCCCCAAATACTAAAGAAAATGGGGTCTGACCAGTTGCCCTCTTTACTGTCGTCCTATCAGCCCATAAGACAAATGATAGTTCCTCTACCCATCTTCCTTTTTTAGCACCTAATCTCTTCTTTAAGTTGTTGACAATTATCTTGTTTGAGGATTCTGCTTGTCCATTTGCTTGAGGATGTACTGGAGTTGATGTGATCATCTTGATCCCCCAACTTTTGCAGAAATCAGTAGTTCTCTTGCTGATGAACTGAGAGCCATTATCACAAATTATCTCAGCCGGTATCCCAAATCTGGTCAGGATATTCCTCTTTATGAAGGATACCACTTCTTGATCCCTGACTTGAACAAAGGCCTCAGCTTCAACTCACTTGGAAAAATAATCTGTCATTGCCAGCATAAAAACCTTCCCTCCTGGAGCTTTTGGGAGTTTCCACACTATATCCATCCCCCATTTCATAAATGACCAAGGGGACGCAATAGGATATAATGGCTCAGCAGGCTGATCCAGTATATTACTGTGCCTCTGACATGCATCACATCTTCGAGCATATTCTGCAGCATCTTTTCTCATAGTCGACCAATAGTATCCTATTCTTAATACTTTCGAGAACAATGACCTGTCCCCAGTATGGTTGCCACAGTCTCCTTTGTGAATATCCTGAAGTACTTCCTTGGTTTCAGGATCCTCCAAGCATCTTAGGTATGGACCTGCAAGAGACTTCTTATACAAAACATTATTTATAATAGTAAAATGAGATACCTTCATTCTGAATGCCTTAGGATTTTCATCCTTTGGGATGTATCTTTCCTTGAGATATTTCATGATCGGGGCCGTCCAGGATTTAGGATCCTCCTCATGATACTCATCACCAGGACCCTGGATACTTGCTACTTCTTTATCCTAAGACTTAGAGAGTCCCATGCCAGGATATAGGATATGTAGTATTGGTATTTGAGTTCCTTCCGGTATTCTGACTGTAGATCCCAAGTTTTCCAAAGCATCTGCCTCAGCATTATCCTCTCTTGGTACCTGTTCAAGGGTAAAAACTTCAAAATATCCTGCTAATTTTTTGACAATTTCAAGATATTCGATTAATCTTTCACCTTTGACTGCCTAGGATCCATTGAAATGATTAGTAATTAACAAGGAATCAACATATACTTGAAAATTTCTAATATTCATATTCCTGGCCAATTCTAATCCTGCAATCAGAGCTTCATATTCTGCTTCATTATTAGTGGCGGGAAATTCACACCTAATAGCCTGGGGTAATATGTCCCCTTGTGGTGATTTTAGTAGTATACCTAATCCTACACCTCTTACATTAGATGCACCATGAGTATATAATGTCCAAGATTCTAAGGTCTCATCTAGTTGTTGTACTTCTAAGTCTACTTCATTTTGAATGTCACTACTAAAATCAGCCACAAAGTCTGCAAAAGCCTGAGACTTTATAGCATTTCTAGGTTCATATACTAGATCATATGCGCTCAATTTTACGGACCACTTAGCCATCCTTCCTGACATTTCAGGTTTCCTAAGTACATTTTTAACAGGATAATTAGTTTTAACATGAATCCTATGTGTCTCAAAATAATGTCTAGCTTTGTTGATGCCATGATCAGAGCTAATATCAATTTTTCTAAGTGTGAATACCTAGTTTCAGCATCTAACAAACTCTTACTAACATAGTAAACAGGATACTGCTGACCTTCATGATCCTTTACCAGAACAACACTTACAACATTCCCTGACACTGCAAGACACAGGGATAATGGTTCACCATGCTCTAGCTTCATCAACAAAGGTGCCGTTGAGAGATATTGCTTTAATTCTTGAAGGGCCACTTCATGCTTTTCTCGCCATTCGAATTTTTTATTCTTCTTCAGGATATCGTAGAATTCCCTGCATTTCTCTGAGGATCTTGATATAAACTTGTTCAATGTTGCTACTCGTCCGGTTAACCTTTGCACATCTTTCATGTTAGATGGTGACTTGATATCTAGGATAGCTTTGATTTGTTCCGGGCTTGCTTCTATCCCCCTTTTAGTCACCATATAACCAAAAAACTTTCTTGCCCCCACTCCAAAATGGCACTTAGCAGGATTCAGCTTCATGTTATATTGGTCCAGGATATCAAATGCACCTTCAATATCCTTGGAGATGATCCTCAGCCTTCTTGGATTTTACCACCATATCATCAATGTACACCTCCATGGTGTCCCCTAGTTTGTCTTTAAACATCATATTTACCAATCTTTGGTACGTTGCACCTGCATTTTTCAAACCGAAAGGCATGGCAGTGTAACAATAAATACTTGTTGGTGTCATGAAGGCAATATCCTCCTGATCTAAGGGTTCCATTTGGATCTGTTGGAATCCTGAGGATGCATCCATAAAGGTTAGCATTTCATGACCGACAGTTTCATCCACCATCGCGTCTATATGAGGCAGAGGAAATGGGTCTTTAGGGCATGCTTTGTTTAGGTCTGTGTAGTATACACAAAATCTCCATTTCCCATTTTTCTTTTGAACTACGACCACATTTGCCAGCCACTTGGGGAATTTGACTTCCCTAATCATCTTGGATTTCAATAACCTTTCAACCTACTCCTGTATGATTGCATTTCTTTCAGGAGCAAACTTCCTTCTCTTTTGTTGAATAGGTTTGAAAGACCTATCAATCCTAAGCTTATGAGTTATAATATCTTTAGAGATACCTGTCATATCCTCATGTTTCCATGCAAATATGGACATCCTGTACTTCAGAAAATTAATCAGCTAATTTTCAATATCCTAAGGGATATTGGTTCCTACGAGCACCTAGATATCCGAATTATCCTGATCTAGGATAATCTTCTTAACATCCTGCTGCGAGGCTTCCATGATACCCTGGGCTCGTATTTTTAATTGCTATCCTACTTTAGGCTTCGTTGAAGACTTCATAGAGGAAGAATAACATTCTTTTGCCTCTTGTTGATCGCTTTCCACCTAGACAACCCCCCAAGGGGTAGGAATCTTGATACACTGATGATAGGTTGATGGGACAACTTTCATATCATGGATCCATGGTTTGCCCAATATAATATTGTAGAAGGATAATGAGTCCATGACACAGAAACGTTACATTGAATTCACTCCCTTAACATATACTGGCAGCTTTATTTCTCCCACAGTATTCTTGGCCTCTCCACTGAACCCTACAAGCATAGTGGATTTTGAAGTGATTTCCATCTGGGGAATATTCATTCTTTTCAATGTTTCCAGCTGAATAATGTTGACAGAGCTACCGTTGTCTACTAGTATCCTGCGCACAAAATGATTAGCAACATATAAAATGATTACCAAACCATCATGATGAGGATCCTGGATGTTATCCCGATCATCATTATCAAATGTTATGACTTTATCGGTTGTAAGGGTTGTCATCCTGGTCGGCTTGTCCCCCCGTTCCGCTTTAGCCTCCTTGGCATGTCTCTTTGCTGCAGAGTAGGAGGTTCCACAGATGTCGGATCCTCCTGAAATAAAGTTAATTATCTTGGTGTCTGGAGGAGGTGATGCTGCTCGTTCAGGATCCTTCTCAATATCCTGACCCTTATTCTTTTTCCTCCCTAGAAGATCTTTCAGGTATCCTTTGCTCAACAGATAGCTTATCTCCTTCCTCAGAGCTATGCAATCTTCTGTCACATGTCCAAAATCCTCATGGAAAGCACACCATTTGGATTTATCCTTCCAATCAGCCTTTTGCTAGTTCTTTCTTGGCCATCTCACTTTATCTCCCAAACCCCGCATAGCATACATTAGTTCAGGCATACTAACAAAGAAACAATATTCTGATAATTCAGGATAATCTTCAGGATCCTCATTTTCAACAACATTCACTTTCTTACTATCATTTCTACCATATGGCTTAGAGCGATATGGCTTATATGAGGATTCTGACTTCCTGTTAGTTGATTCGTATGTCGAGGATGAATTCATCCTCTCTAGCATTTTCTTGTCGTCTTCAAGTCTGATACTGTATATCTCAGAGCCCTGTTTCGAGCTTCATCCAAGTTCCTGCAAGGATTCATTACAAGATCCTGATAAAACTGGGAATCCTTCTGCAATCCCATTTTCAATGCTTGTATAGCTGTGGCAACATCAAGGTGTGGGATATCCAAGGATTCCCTGCTAAACTTGTTTACATAATCCATTAAAGATTCCTGAGGACCTTGAGTTATCCTGTAGAGATCACTGGTTAGTTTTTCAAAACTTCTACTTCAAGAAAATTGACTGTTAAATAAATTAACTAAATGAGCAAATGATGTAATTGAATGAGGCGGAACGTTTAAGAGCCATTTTAAGGCTGATCCTGTCAAAGTAGAGCCAAAACCCTTGCAGAGACAGGCTTCCTTGAGATCTGGAGGAATAGAGTTAATCTCCATCCTTTCCCTATACTGAGCAATATGTTCCTCAGGATCTGTGGTCCCATCACAGAGCTTCATGTTGGGAGCTTGAAATCTTTTCGGAATTTCAGCATCACAAATTGGATGTGTAAACCGAGATATCATGTGACTATCCTGGGACATTTCCGGAATGGGCTGAACAACCCCAGGTACACTGGATATCATATCCTTCAGCTTTTGAAGCTCCCTTGAGAGTGCCGACGTCACACTTGTATCCTGCAAAGATCCAAAATTATTAGTAGCAAGAGTATTAATATTGTTAGTCATGTTACCAGTTTGGTGATTCTGGCCATATCCTGGAGCATATCCTGAGCCTCTCACAGTTGATACCCTGACCGATGAAGGTATCTCAGGAGTATGACTCTGGGAATGGCTTGGTACAATATTGCCCTGGTTATCCTCAGTATATACTGCCGAGCTGAAGTTCAATGCTCTGGGCTGCAAGGGAGTGACAGTATCCTCAGTAGGCCTGTTTGAGTTAGATTTCAAGAGTTGTATCTCTCTTATCAGCATTTGGTTGGTCTCCTGCTGTTGCTTCATCTGATCCTATATATTACCAAACAAAGTTAGAATTTCATCATTAGAAGCCATAATAGGAGTTCTCCCTGAGGCAACAGATCCATGGATATTCTGAGTAGGAACAATATCCCGAGATGTGTGAGTTTCAACCCTCCTCGGAGGAGCTTGAGGCTGTGAAGAAGCTTGCATCCTTGGAGGTGGTGGAAGCACTGAACCAATTGTTGCAGAGGTTGTAGCAGACATGGTAGAAGAGCTCATGTTTGATTTTGAGGCCATTGAAAATAGTGTAGCAAAATTTTCAAAAAAAGAAAACCAAGTAATGATTTTAGCAAGGTTTTTAATGTGAATAGCACTACTCGCCCCACGGTGGGCGCCAAATTGTTTTGGTAAAAAATTACCGAAGCAATTAAGTGATCAAATTAGTTTTGTGAGGTAGTGTGCTAGTAATACTCGTAAAAAATATGTTGGTTTGCTAGTTTGCAAAAAAGAGTTTCAGGATTTAACTCAGGATACCGAGTTGTATCAATAATCAAACAATGAGCAAAAAGGTAAAGGTTGACACGAGATGTACGTGGAAAGCCCTTGATCAATCTAGATCACCGGCATAAAACCTCAGGAGCTGACAATCTCAACTGCCTTGTTCTTTTTATTACTTCAAACTTCAGGATACAGTGCAGGATATTGTACGGATCAGCTAAGTGTTACAATGAATTTCAAGTGTGAGTGTTTATGAATGTGATTGCAATTTGCAGAGAGAGTAGATGAGTGAGGGAAGTTGTATCTCTATCGATCCGTACAGCTCCTATTTATAGTAAAAGAGAAATAACAAACTATCCTATTATCTCGGGATGCTTCGAATATTCCTTCTTGAACGTTGAAGACCCCTTCTTCCGCATTCAACGATCTTATTTCAACTAAAAGACCGAGTCTTCAGGAGAACAAGTCCATTCGAACGTTATAAGCTTGTCACCCTAATCTGCACGTGAATGATTAGCAACTACCAGGATACTACACCAAGATGTTACCAATATCCTGATCTGGTATCCGGGTCGTAAATAGAAAGAATAAAGTCAGGATATAATTCAAGATATGGGTTCAGAAAACCACCCATAACACCCACCGTGGGGCAAGTAGTGCTATTTTTATTAAAAACCTTGCTAAAATCATTACTTGGTTTTCTATTTTCAAAACTTTTCACACGACTGTTTTCAATGGCTTCAAAATCAAACATGAACTCTTCCTCCATGCCTGCTACACCTTCTGCTACAACTGGTTTGGTGCTTCTTCCTCCTCTACAAGTTGAAGCTCTTCCAAAGAGAAATGAAAGCCAAATATCCCGAGACACTCCTCCTGCTCAGAGTGTTAATAGATCTAGTGTTCCGGGGAGAACTCCTGTTATGGTTTCTAATGATGAAATTTTAACTTTGGTTGGTAATATACAGGATCATATGAAGCAACAGCAGGAAACTAACTAGATGATAATGAGAGAAATACAACTCTTGAAGTCTAACTCCAAGAGACCTGTTGAGGATACTGTCACCCCTTTGCAGCCCAGGACGCTGAACTTTAGTTCAGCAGTATATACTGAGGATAATCAGGGCAATATCATACCGAGTCGTTCTCAGTGCAACATTCTGGAGATACCCTTAACACCTAGGATGTTGACTGTCAAGGATCAAGGATATGCTCCAGGATACGCTCCAGGATATGGCCAGAATTGCCAAACTAGTAACTTGTCTATTAACACCAGTATCCCTGTTACTAATAATCTTGGATCATTGCAGAATGCAGGTGTGACATCAGCGATAACCAGAGAGCTTCAAAATTTGAAGGATATGATATCAAGTGTGCTTGGGATAGTGTAGCCTATACCGGAAGTATCCCGAGATAGTCACAACATATCCTGCTTTGCTCACCCCACTTGTGATGCAGAAATCCCAAAGAGATTCCAGACTCCCAACATGAAGCTGTATGATGGGACGACGGATCCTGAGGAGCATATTGCCCAGTATAGGGAGAGGATGGAGATTAACCCTATCCCGTTGGATCTTAAAGAAGCTTGCTTGTGCAAGGGCTTTGTCTCTACCTTAAAAGGATCAGCCATGAAATGGCTTCTAAATGTTCCACCTAATTCAATTACATCATTTGCTCATTTAGTTAATTTGTTTAACAGTCAGTTTTCTTGCAGTAGAAGCTTTGAAAAACTAACAAGTGACCTCTACAGGATAATACAGGGACCTCAAGAATACCTAAGGGATTATATGAACAAATTCAGTAGGGAATCCTTAGATATCCCACACCTTGATGTTGCTACAGCAGTGCAACCATTCAAGATGGGACCACAAAAGGATTCCCAATTTTATCAGGATCTTGTGATGAATCCTTGTAGGAACTTGGACGAAGCTCGAAACAGGGCTTTGAGATATGTAAGGCTTGAAGACGATAAGAAAATGCAATAGAGGATAAATGCATCCTCAACATATGAGTCAACAAACAGGAAATCAGAATCTTCACATAAACCATACCGCTTTAGGCCATATGATAAAAATGACAACAAGAGAGTAAACGATGTCGAGGATGAGGATGGAGAAGAATATCCTAAGTTATCAGAATATTGTTTCTCGGTTAACATTCCTGGACTAATGTATGCCATGCAGAATTTAGGAGATAAAGCAAGATGGCCAAGGAAGAATCAACAGAAGGCTGATTGGAAGGATAAATCCAAATGGTGTGCCTTCCACGAAGACTTTGGGCATATAACTGAGGATTGCATAGCCTTAAGGAAGGAGATAAGCTACTTGCTAAGCAAAGGCTACTTGAAAGATCTTCTTGGCAGGAAGAAGAATAAGGGTCAGGATACTGACAAGGATCCTGAACGAGCAGCATCACCTCCACCAGATGCTAAGATAATCAATTTCATATCCGGAGGCTCTGATATATGTGGAACCTCTTATTCTGTAGCTAAAAGGCATGCCAAGGAGGCTAATTCAGAAAGAGGACACAAACCAACAAGGATAACAACGCTTTCAAACGACAAAGTGATAACATTCGACAGTGAGGACCGGAATAACATCCAGGATCCTCACCATGATGGTCTGGTAATTACTTTATATATTGCTAACCATTTTGTACGCATGATATTGGTGGACAATGGCAGCTCGGTCAACATCATCCAATTGGAAACCCTAAAGAGAATGAACATCCCAGTAATGGAGATCACCTCGAAATCCACTATGCTTGTAGGGTTCAGTGGAGAAGTGAAGAACACTGTTGGAGAGATAAAGCTACCTATATATGTTGAAGGAGTAAATTCCACGCAACGGTTTTGTGTCATGGATTCATTATCCTGCTATAATATCATACTAGGGAGGCCATAGATTCATGATATGAAAGGTGTGCCTTCCACCTATCATCAGTGTGTCAAGATTCCTACTCCTTGGGGGGTAGTTAAAGTGGAAAGTGATCAACAGGAGGCGAAGGAATGCTACTCTTCTTCAATGAAGGCCTCAACAAAATCCCGGGCAGGATAGCAATTAAAGATACAAGCCCAGGATATCATGGAAGCTTCGGAGCAGGATGTTAAGAAAGTTATCCTCGATGAGAATAATCCTGATATCTCGGTGCTTGTAGGGGTCAATATCCCCCAAGATATTGAAGAACAGCTTACTAACTTTTTGAAATGCAGGATGTCCACATTTGCATGGAAACACGAAGACATGACAGGTATACCAAAAGATATCATAACTCACAAACTTGGAATTGACAAGTCTTTCAGGCCTATTCAACAAAAGAGAAGAAAATTGCTCCTGAAAGGAATGCAATTATTCAAGAAGAGGTAGAAAGGCTGTTGAAGTTCAAGATTATTTGGGAAGTCAACTTCCCTAAGTGGCTAGCAAACGTGGTGGTGGTCCAGAAGAAGAATGGGAAGTAGAGAGTTTGTGTAGACTACACAGACCTCAATAAAGCTTGTCCTAAAGATCCATTCCTGTTACCTCATATTGATTCAATGGTAGATGCAACTGCTGGGCATGAAATGCTGACCTTTATGGATGCATCCTCAGGATTTCAACAAATCCAAATGGAACCATCTGACCAGGAAGACACAGCATTCATGAGACCCACAGGTATATACTATCATACTGCCATGCCCTTTGGTTTAAAAAATGCAGGTGCGACATATCAGAGGCTGGTCAATATGATGTTCAAGGATAAGCTGGGGGACACGATGGAAGTATATATTGATGATATGGTGGTGAAATCCAAGAAAGCGGAGAATCACCTCCAGGATCTAGAGTGTGCCTTCAATATCCTGGACCAGTATAATATGAAGCTAAATCCTGCTAAGTGCCATTTCGGAGTGGGGGCAGGAAAGTTTTTAGGATATATGGTGACCAAGAGGGGAGTAGAAGCAAGCCCAGGACAGATTAAAGTTATCCTGGATCTCAAATCACCATCCAACATGAAGGATGTGCAAAGGCTAACTGGAAGAATTGCAGCATTGAACAAGTTCATATCAAGATCCTCAGAGATATGCGAGGAATTTTATGATATCCTGAAGAAGAACAAAAAGTTTGAATGGGGAGAGAGACATGAAGCTGCCCTACAGGAATTAAAGCAATATCTTTCAAGTTCACATCTACTCATGAAGCCCAAGGATGGTGAACCTCTGTCACTATATCTTGCAGTATCAGGGAATGCAGTAAGTGCTGTCTTGGTAAAGGATCATGAAGGTCAGCAGCATCCTGTTTATTATGTCAGTAAAATTTTGTTAGATGCTGAAACTAGATACTCACACTTAGAGAAATTGATATTAGCTCTGGCCATGGCATCAACAAAGCTTAGGCATTATTTTGAAACACATAGGATTCATATAAAAACCAATTATCCTGTTAAAAATGTGCTTAGGAAACCTGAAATCTCTGGTAGGATGGCTAAGTGGTCCGTCAAACTAAGTGCATATGATTTAATATATTAACCTAGAAATGCTATAAAGTCTCAGGCTTTAGCAGACTTTGCGGCTGATTTTAGTAGTGATATTCAAGAAGAAGCTGACCTAGAAGTACAACAACTAGATGAAAGTTTAGAATTTTGGATATTGTATACTGATGGTGCATCTAACATAAGAGGTGTAGGATTAAGGATACTACAAAAATCGCCACAGGGGGACATATTACCCCAGGCTATTGGATGTGAATTTCTTGCTACTAATAATGAAGCTGAGTATGAAGCTCTGATAGCAGGATTAGAATTGGCTAAAAATATGAATATTAGATGTTTACAAGTACGTTATGGGTAAAATTCTGAGCCCATATCCTGATACAATATCTTGATTTTATGATAGCTGATTACGATCAGGATACCGGACCAGGATATTGGTAACATCCAGAGGCAGTATCCTGACAGTTACTAACAATTTGCTTGTAAACGATGGTTACAAGGGACTAACGTTCATGAGGACCAAGTCATCCAGAAGACCCGCTCAAATTGGTCAGGATAAGGACGTTGATGGCGGAAGAATAGCTCTTGTGACGGTCAGCATTGAAGAAAGGCGTATTTTATGGGAGTTATGGATGATTGGTCAATGCTATTAATGTTGTAACGGTTATAGGAGCTTAAATCCCGGAGTTATAGTTGGTATGCGCGTGGAAAACGAGTTGAAATAGCCTTGCAACGTTCAGAAAGGAAATAATCTCAGTATCCCGGATTTTTAGCATAATATCCGGATTTTTAGCATAGTTAGTTATTTCTTTTACTATATAAAGGAATGATCGGATCAAATAGGACACAGACAATTTCTTGAACACTCTTGCTCTCTACTAGCTGCAAACACTCCCAAACACTCACACTAGTACTCGAATCGCATTGTAACACTTAGTTGATCCGTATCATATCCTGTACTGTATCTTGTTATTCAAGCAATAAGAAAAACAAGGCAGCCGATGATTGTCAGCTCCCGAGGTTTTATGCCGGAGATCTAGATTGATCAAGGGCTTTCCTCGAACATCACGTGTCAACCTTTACATTTTTTCTCATTATTTGATTATAGATACAACTCTATATCCTGAGCGGTATCCTGAAACTGTTTTCGCAAACTAACAAACCAACATATTTTTCACAAAGTATTACTAGCACACTACCTCACAAAACTAATTCGATCACTTAATTGCTTAGGTAATTTTTTACCAAAATAATTTGGCGCCCACCGTGGGGCAAGTGGTGCTATTTCTACTAAAAGCTTTTGCAAAATCATTACTTGGTTTTCTATTTTCAAAACTTTTTGCTACACTATTTTCAATGGCCTCGAGATCAAACATGAGCTCTTCCACCGTGTCTGCTACAACCTCTACAACAATTGGTTCGATGCTTCCACCACCTCCTCCGTGAACGCAAGCCTCTTCACAAGGAACCGAAATTCATGTGGCTCAGGATGTTATTCCCACTCAGAATATTCAAGGATCTGGTCCTGTTTTGGCCTCTAATGAAGAAATTCTAACCTTGTTTGGTAGTGTACAGAAACAGATGAGGCAACAGCAGGAGACCAACCAAATGCTGATAAGAGAGATACAACTCTTGAAATCCAGCTTAAGCAGGCCCGCTGAGGATACTGTCACTCCCTTGTAACCCAGAGCTTTAAACTTCAATTCTGCAGTATATACTGAGGATAATAGGGGGAATATTGTGCCTAGCCATTCCCAGAGTCATATTCCTGAGATACCCTCTTCGGTCAGGGTGTCAACTGTGAGAAATCCAGGATGTGCTCCAGGATGTGGCCAGAATCACCAAGCTGGTAACTTGTCTGTTAACACGAGTATCACTATTACTAATAATCTTGGATCATTGCAGGATGCAGGCGTGACATCAGCAATAACCAGGCGTGATATCAAGTGTGCCTGGAATAGTGCAACCTATACCGGAAGTATCCAGGGATAGTCACAACATATCCCGCTTTGCTCACCCCATTTGTGATGCAGAAATCCCAAAGAGATTCCAGACTCCTAACATGAAGCTGTATGATGGGACGACGGATCCTGAGGATCATATTGCCCAGTATAGGGAGAGGATGGAGATTAACCTTATCCCGCCAGAACTTAAGGAAGCATGCTTGTGCAAGGGCTTCAGCTCTACTCTAACAGGATCAGCCTTGAAGTGGCTTCTAAATGTTCCACCTTATTCAATTACATCATTTGCTCATTTAGTTAATTTGTTTAATAGTCAGTTTTCTTGTAGTAGGAGCTTTGAAAAACTAACAAGTGACCTCTACAGGATAACACAGGGGCCTCAAGAATCCCTAAGGGATTATGTGAACAAATTCAGCAGGGAATCCTTGGATATCCCACACCTTGATGTTGCTACAGCAGTCCAAGCATTCAAGATGGGACTACAAAAGGATTCCCAGTTTTATCAGGATCCTGTGATGAATCCTTGCAGGAACTTGGACGAAGCTCGAAACAGGGCCTTGAGATATATCAGGCGGGAATATGATAAGAAAATGCAAGAGAGGATGAATGCATCCTCAACATATGAACCAACTAATAGGAAGTCAGAATCCTCATACAAACCATATCGTTCTAAGCCATATAACAGGAATGATAGCAAAAAAGTGAACGCTGTTGAAAATGAGGATCCTGAGGAGTATCCTGAATTGTCATAATATTGTTTTTCTATTAATATACCTGAACTAATGTATGTTATGCAGGGTTTGGGAGATAAAGCCAGGTGGCCTCGGAAGAATCAACAAAAAGTTGATTGGAAGGATAAGTCCAAATGGTGTGCCTTCCATGAGGATTTCAGACATGTTACTGAGGATTGCATTGCCCTGAGGAAAGAAATAAGCTACCTACTAAGCAAAGGATATCTGAAGGATCTTCTGGGCAGAAAGAAGAATAAGGGTCAGGATATTAAGAAGGATCCTGAACGAACAGCATCACCTCCCGCCGACGCCAAGATAATTAACTTTATCTCAGGAGGGTCCGATATCTGCAGAACTTCTTATTCTGCAGCAAAAAGACATGCAAAGGAGGCTAAGGCCGAAAGGGGGAATAAGCCAACTAGGATGACAACCCTCACAACTGATAAAGTAATCACGTTCGACAGTGATGACAGGGATACTGTCCAGGACCCTCATCATGATGCTTTGGTAATAACTTTATATGTTGCTAATCATTTTGTGCGCATGATACTGGTGGATAATGGCAGCTCCGTCAACATAATTCAACTAGAAACGTTGAAGAGAATGAATGTATCTCCAATGGATATCACTTTGAAGTCCACTGTGCTTGTTGGGTTCAGTGGAGAAGCTAGGAACACAGTGGGGGAGATAAAATTACTAGTATATGTTGAAGGGGTCAACTCAATACAACGCTTCTGTGTCATGGACTCCTTATCCTGCTACAATATCATATTAGGTAATGGATCCATGATATGAAAGCTGTGCCATCAACCTATCATCAGTGTATCAAGATCCCTACTCCTTGGGGGGTTGTCAAGGTGGAAAGTGATCAACAGGAGGCAAAGGAATGTTACTCATCCTCGATGAAATCCTCAACCAAGCCTAACGCAGCATAGCAATTAAAGATGCGGGCCCAGGATATCGTGGAGGCTTCAGAGCAGGATGTAAAGAAAATTATCCTTGATCAGGATAATCCAGATATCTCGGTGCTCGTAGGAGCCAATATCCCTCAGGATATTGAAAATCAGTTAACTAACTTTTTGAAATGCAGGATGTCAACATTCGCATGGAAGCATGAGGATTTCTAAGGATATTATAACTCACAAGCTTGGAATTGATAGGTCTTTCAAGCCTATCTAGCAAAAGAGAAGAAAGTTTGCTCCAGAACGAAACATAATTATTCAAGAAGAGGTTGAAAGACTATTGAAGTCCAAGATGATCAGGGAAGTCAAATTTCCCAAGTGGCTAGCAAATGTGGTCGTGGTTCAAAAGAAGAATGGGAAATGGAGAGTTTGTGTAGATTACACAGACTTGAACAAAGCATGTCCTAAAGACCCATTCCCTCTGCCTCATATAGACTCGATGGTGGATGCCACTGCCGTTCATGAGATGTTAACCTTCATGGATTCATCCTCAGGATTCCAGCAGATCCAAATGGAACCTTCAGACCAGGAGGATACTGCTTTCATGACACCAACAGGTATTTACTGTTATACTGCTATGCCTTTTGGTTTGAAAAATGCAGGTGCAACATACTAGAGATTGGTGAACATGATGTTTAAATACAAACTGGGGGACACCATGGAGGTGTACATTGACGATATGGTAGTCAAATCCAAGAAGGCTGAGGATCATCTCCAGGATATTAAAGGAGCATTTGATATCATGGACCAGTTCAATATGGAACTAAATCCTACCAAGTGCCATTTTGGAGTGGGGGCAGGAAAGTTTTTAGGATACGTAGTGACTAAAAGGGGTATAGAGGCAAGCCCGAAGCAGATTAAAGCTATCTTGGACATCAAGTCACTTTCAAATATGAAAGATGTACAAAAATTAACAGGACGAGTAGCGGCTTTGAACAGGTTTATATAAAGATCCTCGGAAAAATGCAAGGAATTCTACGATATCCTGAAGAAGAATAAGAAATTTGAATGGGGAGAGAAGCATGAAGCAGCCTTGCAGGAATTGAAGCAGTATCTCTCAACTGCACCCCTGTTGATGAAACCCGAGGATGGTGAACCATTATCCCTGTATCTTGTAGTATCAGGGAATGCAGTAAGTGATGTCCTGGTAAAAGATCACCAAGGTCAGCAGTATCCTATCTATTATGTTAGTAAAAGTTTATTAGATGCTGAAACTAGATATTCACACTTAGAAAAAATGATATTAGCCCTAGTTATGGCATCAACAAAACTTAGACATTATTTTGAAACATATATGATTCATGTTAAAACTAACTATCCTGTTAAAAATGTGCTTAGGAAACCAGAGATGTCAGGTAGGATGGCTATGTTGTCAATAATATTAAGTGCCTATGATTTAATATATGAACCTAGAAATGCCATAAAGTCTCAGGCCTTAGCTGACTTTGTGGCTGATTTCAGTAGTGATATTCAAAATGAAGTAGACCTAGAAGTGCAACAACTAGGAGAAAATATAGAATTTTGGACACTATATACTGATGGTGCATCTAATGTAAGAGGTGCAGGTTTGGGTATACTACTAAAATCGCCACAGGGGGACATATTACACCAGGCTATTAGATGTGAGTTTCCTGCCACTAATAATGAAGTAGAATATGAAGCTCTGATAGCAGGATTAGAATTAGCTAAAAATATGAATATTAGATATTTACAAGTATATGTTGATTCCCTGTTGATTACTAATCATTTCAATGGATCTTATGCAGTAAAAGGCGAAACGTTAGCTGAATATCTTGAAATTGTTAAATCAATTAGCAGGATATTTCGAAATTTTTATACTTGAACAGGTACCAAGATAAAAGAATGCTGAAGCTGACGCTCTAGAAAAATTAGGATCTACTGTCAGGATACCGGAGGGAACTCAGATACCAATAGTGCACATCTTGTATCCTGCAATGGAACATTTCAAATCTCAGGATAAAGAAGTAGCATGTATCTAGGATCCTGGTGATGGATATCCTGAGAAGGATCCAGAATCCTGGATGACTCTAATTGTGAAGTATCTTCAAGAAGGAGATATCCCAAAGGATGCAAATCCTAAGGCTTTTAGGATGAAGGTATCTCGTTTTACTATTATAAATAATATTTTGTATAAGAAATCCCTTGCAGGTCCGTACCTAAGGTGCTTGGAAGATCCTGAAACCAAGGAGGTACTTCAGGATATACACGAAGGAGACTGTGACAACCATAGTGGGGGCAGGTCTCTGTTCTCGAAGGTGTTGAGAACAGGATATTACTGGCCGACCATGAGAAAGGATGACGCGGAGTATGCTCAGAAATGCGATGCATGTCAAAGACACGGCAACATCCTGCATCATCCTGCAAAACCATTATATCCTATCGTATCCCCTTGGCCGTTTATGAAATGGGGAATGGATATAGTAGGAAAATTGCCAAAAGCTCCAGGAGGAAAGGTCTTCATGCTGGCAATGACCGATTATTTCTCTAAGTGGGTCGAAGCTGAAGCATTCGTTCAAGTTAGAGATCAAGAAGTGGTATCCTTCATAAAGAGGAATATCCTGACCAGGTTTGGAGTACCGGCCGAGATAGTCTGTGACAATGGTTCTCAGTTTATAAGTAAAAGAACAACTGACTTTTGCAAGAGTTGGGGAATTAAAATGATCATATCTACACCGGTACATCCTCAAGCAAATGGACAAGCAGAATCCTTAAACAAGATAATTGTCAACAATTTGAAGAAAATACTTGGAGCTAAGAAGGGAAGATGGGCAGAAGAACTACCATTTGTCCTATGGGCTAATAGAACAACCGTGAAGAATGCTACTGGGCAAACCCAATTTTCCTTAGTATTTGGAGCAGAAGCAGTGATCCCAACAGAAATGGTGATACCTACAGCAAGATCTAACCTCCAGGATCCTGAGCAGAATCCTGAAGCTTTGTGCCAGGAATTGGACACTGTGGATGAGACAAGAGATGTAGCAAAGTTGAGAATGGCAGCATATCAACAGAGGATATCCAGAGCATATAACAAGAATCTAAGGACTAGAAGGTTTCAAGTTGGAGATTGGGTACTAAGGAAGGCTTTTCAGAATACTATTAATCTTGCTGATGGAAAGTTAGCTCCTAAGTGGGAAGGACCTTATGAGATTGAATCGGAATTCGGAAAAGGAGCATACCGGCTTAAGAATATGTAAGGGGATATACTACCAAGATCCTGGAATGCTATACATCTATAGCTCTATTTTAAGTGAGTTTAGAATTTAATTTCTAACTCAGGATGGTATGAGTTCTGTCTCTTTTAATATATTTAATATTGTTTATTCTTTTGAACCCATTGCTGACTTAAGCATCAGAGGGGTGTTAACCAAGCTAACACCCACCTTAGTTTACAGTTGTTTTGCAGTATATGTTTTGGGATATAGCTCCAGGATACACACTCCGGATACTTCGAAAGATTAGAGGATTGGCCCCCTCTATCACGTTTAAGGGATCCTGATCCCTTCACAGGTTTAAAGGTATTCACCTTTCTCATGAATTGGGTTTAAACACCCCGCCTGGAACGCAAGTTATCCAGGGATAGTTCAAGGTGGCAGGACCAGTTCATGTAAAAGTGACTGACAATTTCGTTACTGTTGGCTATACCCTGGATCCTCAAGGTATATGAGGATTGATCACCCTCTCTCATGAAAGGGTATTTTCATACTCTCTAAGGTTTAAAGGTTTTCACCTTTCTAAGTCTTGGAGTTTATACACTTCTGCCTGTAGCGCACGAAAACAAGGGTTTATCCCCAGGATGCTAAGGGTTTATCCCCAGTAAAACTAAAGTTTTTGACAAGTTCCAAAGATATGACAAACTACGATTGTGTTTACACACGTTCTTCTATTGGTGAAAAGTTACGAAGTTTAATCACTAAGTAAAGAGATACTCAAGTGTGTCATATATTGATGCAATATCCTGCACAGACAGGGGACATCCATGCCGGGACATTGCAAAGGATTCAAAGGTTGAGGTTGGAAATTATTGCCTAAGTGTTTCTGGTATGATTTATTATTTTTCAAGTCTTGAAAACCTTATCTAAATGATCTAAGTTGTCTAAAAAGTCATATTCAACCAAGTTTTGTCTAACATTTTGATGTCAAAAGTATTGAACATTTCATCAGTATCCTGACCAGGATATTTGATCAGGATATTCAAAACATACCATTCAAAATAAAAACATAACAACAACAAATAAGACCAAAAGGATAGTTTATTATTATTGGTCCAAAAGATTGTATTCTTGGTTTCATCTCAAAAAGAGACCCATCCACCAAGAACACAATTAAGTTTTTAAAGCATATTTACATAAACAGTT
Organism: Helianthus tuberosus; assembly: GCA_030545235.1. Classification (NCBI taxonomy): domain Eukaryota; kingdom Viridiplantae; phylum Streptophyta; class Magnoliopsida; order Asterales; family Asteraceae; genus Helianthus; species Helianthus tuberosus. The sequence continues at coordinate 186,444,769 of CM060444.1, forward strand.
GAAGGTTTCATCCTGGAAACACAGGATCCCTCCACCTTCAGTCAACAAACTATTCTACTTGCAGGAAATTAGAATTGTTCTAAGTGCAGGACAACTAGATGATTTAGACCCTACAAAATATAGACGAACTAACCAAGATACAGGTTCAGTATATGTGTACAGGTTTAGTATATTTGAAACAGATATCCTTACCAGACATGTTGGAATGACTAAAAAAATATATCCATCGGAATCAGGATATCCAACAGTTATATTTTTGGGGACAATTGTTATGGGTGAAATTCTGAGCCCATATCCTGATACTATATCTTGATTTTATGATAGCTGATTACGATCAGGATACTGGACCAGGATATTGGTAACATCCTGAGGCAGTATCCTGACTGTTACTAACAATTTGCTTGTACACGATGGTTACAAGGGACTAACGTTCATGAGGACCAAGTCATCCTGAAGACCCGCTCAAATTGGTCAGGATAAGGACGTTGATGGCGGAAGAATAGCTCTTGTAACGGTTAGCATTGAAGAAAGGCGTATTTTATGGGAGTTATGGATGATTGGTTAATGCTATTAATGTTGTAACGGTTATAGGAGCTTAAATCCCGGAGTTATAGTTGGTTTGCGCGTGGAAAACGAGTTGAAACAGCCTTGCAACGTTCAGAAAGGAAATAATCTCAGTATCCCGGATATTTAGCATAATATCCCGGATTTTTAGCATAGTTAGTTATTTCTTTTACTATATAAAGGAATGATCGGATCAAATAGGACACACACAATTTCTTGAACACTCTTGCTCTCTACTAGCTGCAAATACTCACAAACACTCACACTTGTACTCGAATCGCATTGCATTGTAACACTTAGTTGATCCGTATCATATCCTGTACTGTATCCTGTTATTCAAGCAATAAGAAGAACAAGGCAGCCGACGATTGTCAGCTCCCGAGGTTTTATGCCGGAGATCTAGATTGATCAATGGCTTTCCTCGTACATCACGTGTCAACCTTTACATTTTTGCTCATTGTTTGATTATAGATACAGCTCGATATCCTGAGCCGTATCCTAAAACTGTTTTCGCAAACTAACAAACTAACATATTTTTCACAAAGTATTACTAGCACACTACCTCACAAAACTAATTTGATCACTTAATTGGTTAGGTAATTTTTGACCAAAACAAAGTATATGTTGATTCCCTATTGATTACTAATCATTTCAATGGATCTTATGCAGTAAAAGGTGAAAAGTTAGCTGGATATCTTGAAATTGTTAAAAAATTAGCAGGATATTTCAAATTTTTTACACTTGAATAGGTACCAAGAGAAAAGAATGCTGAACCTGACGCTCTAGCAAACTTAGGATCTACTGTCAGGATACCGGAGGGAACTCAGATACCAATAGTGCACATCATATATCCTGCGATTGAACATTTCAAATCTCAGGATAAAGAAGTAGCAAGTATCCAGGATCCTGGTGATGGATGTCCTGAGAAGGATCCTGAATCCTGGATGACCCTAATTGTGAAGTATCTTCAAGAAGGAGATATCCCAAAGGATGCAAATCCTAGGGCTTTCAAGATGAAGGTATCTCGTTTTACCATTATAAATAATATTTTGTATAAGAAATCTCTTGTAGGTTCATACCTAAGATGCTTGAAAGATCCTGAGACAAAGGAGGTACTTCAGGATATACACGAAGGAGACTGTGGCAACAATGCTGGGGGCAGATCTTTGTTCTCGAAGGTGTTGAGAACATGATATTATTGGCCGACCATGATGAAGGATGCTATTGAGTATGCTCAGAAATGTGATGCATGTCAGAGACACAACAATATACTGCATTAGCCTACAGAGCCATTATATCCTATCGTATCCCCTTGGCCGTTTATGAAATGGGGGATGAACATAGTGGGAAAACTTCCAAAGGCTCCAGGAGGAAAGGTTTTCATGTTAGCAATGACGGATTATTTCTCCAAGTGGATTGAAGTAGAAGCCTTTGTCCAAGTTAGAGATCAAGAAGTGGTATCCTTCATAAAGAGGAATATCCTAACGAGATTTGGTGTACCAGCCGAGATAATTTGTGATAATGGCTCCCAATTCATCAGCAAAAGAACTACTAATTATTGCAAAAGTTGGGGAATTAAGATGATCACGTCAACACCAGTGCATCCTCAAGAAAATGGACAAGCAGAATCCTCGAACAAGATAATCGTCAACAACTTAAAGAAGAGGTTAGGTGCCAAAAAAGGAAAATGGCAGAGGAACTACCATTTGTCATATGGGCTGATAGAACAACTGTGAAGTATGCTACTGGGCAAACCCCATTTTCTTTGGTATTTCGGGCAGAAGCAGTGATCCCGACAGAAATGGTGATACCGACAGCTAGATCAAGCCTACGGGATCCTGAATCAAATCCTGAAATCTTATGTCAAGAACTGGATACTGTTGATGAAACAAGAGATGCAGTAAAGCTAAGGATGGCGGCATACCAGCAGAGGATAGCCAAGTCATACAACAAAAATTTAAGGACTAGGAGATTCCAAGTTGGTGATTAGGTGTTGGAAAGCTTTTCAAAATACAACCAATCCTGCTGATGGGAAGTTAGCCCCAAAATGGGAAGGACCTTATGAAATTGAATCAGAATCTGGAAAGGGAGCATACCGACTCAAGACCATGGAGGGGGATATGTTTCCAAGATCCTGGAATGCTATACACCTTAAAGCTTATTTCAAGTGAGTTTAGAATTTAGTTTCTAACTCAGGATGTTATGGATTCTATTCCTTTTTAATATGTTTATTTAATTTATTATTCTTTGAAACCCAATACTGACTTAAGCATTGGAGGGGTGTTAGCCAAGCTAACACCTGTTTTGGTCAAAAATCACACAAGGATAATGCAACCAAATCTGATTTTGTGAGGTATGATGCCTAGTTAAATGATCAAATATGTATGAACAATGAACGAATGAAATGAGTGGTGGACACAGGGATTTATAAGAGGAAAAAGCCCTTGATCAATGAATGATCTCCGGCATAAAAAGCCTCGGATAGTGAAAACTATCACTATCTAGTATATTAAATAAACAAGTTTACAACTTCAGAAGTATTGAGCTTGATACAATGAATTCTAGTGTGTGTGTATTCGAGAGTTGGCAGCAAAAATGATGTGTGTATAGCGAAGTGCAAGTAGTTTCTAAAAATAAGCTCAATACCCCTCTTATCCTAGCTAAAAATATCCTAATTAACTATCCGAAAAAATCAGCCAATCACCCACGATCACCACCAACGATCATCAGCCTATGCACATGCTGAAAATAAAGACCATATTCCCTGGAATCTCGGATGGAATAAGTCCTCTTCGAAACATACCTGCAAAACAAGCTAAAAGGTGATGGAAACAATTGTTAGTTCAGAATAACAATGAGGATCCTGGATCTTTATTCTCGCAGCATCTCCTGAGGATCCTTAATTCAAACTGAACTGAGGATCCGTGATCCAAGCTATACTTGAGGATCCGTGATCCATAAGCTATGAAATTCTATCCCTAACAATTGCCCCCAAACATGACTAGTTGATATCCAATTAGATAGTCATGTTTGAACGATTTCCGGACTAGCCGTTAGCAAGAGATATAGCCGTTACAGGCTGATGTCAGCAACAGTCACCACCTGCAACAACAATCATTATATATAGGATTAGGGATAAGGATCAAATTGCATTTAAATTCGAGACTTCTCTTCTTTAAATCCTCATCCGAAGATCCAAGCAGGTATTCTCTCCTCCCTTTTTCTTTGATCTTCTCTTCTCTGATCCTCTATTCTCCAAATATTCATGGCGAAGATGACCCTTCGTTCCTCACCTGCCAAAAATCCTGATCATAATAGTCCATTGAAGAGTCAGGGTATCACCAAAAATCCTTCAATGGAGCTCTGCTGATTTACTGATCCTGAAGTTGATCAGTTCCGACCATGCTTTCCTGATGGCACAATATTCAGACCCTTCGATTCTTCTACCAAGAGTGACTGTGTGTCGGATACATGGATCACTTTTCCTGCTGCTCCCTTTCAGAAGGGTTCACCTATCCCTTCCCTGTTTTTACACAAAGCTTCTTCACACTCACCAGCCTGTGCAACATCCAGGCCATGCCGATGGTGTGGAGGGTTTTATACACACTTGAGCACATAATAGAGCAGGAAGGCTTAGATATAGGGATGTCTGAATTGAGCCAACTATACAACCTTGTGAGCCATGGATCCTATCGATATCTTTTCAAGTCCAAATCCCAGAAATCTCACCCAATCTTGAAAGCCACCAAAAACGACACCAACTGGAGGAATCAATTCTTTTTCGTAAGAAGGGATTCTGTTCCAAATAGGAACCTACTTCCCAAAAAGTGGAACATTGACGGTAGGATATATGATCCTAAGCCCAGGATAAGCGGTAAGAATTTTTATTTTTTGTTGAGGATAACTGATCCTTTATCTTTGTCTTTGCAGCTATAACTTTGTCAGATATTCAAGAATCACCTGACACCAAAGAGAGAATTGATTCTTTTTGGAAGCTTAACCCTGCAATCAGAACCTATCCACCAAAATCAAAGTACCCAGTCGAGGTTTCATCCACTTCCTATACCATGTTAAGTAAGTATTCACACATGTATATATAAATGTTTGACAAAAATATGAATACTTATCTATTTGTTATGCTTGTAGGCGCCGAAAAATCCTCAAAGTCTGCTTCCAGGTTCAGCGTGAGTGATCTCCAAGAATATGCCTCTTCCCGTTCCATCAAGAAAGAGCTGGCTGCAAGCCCAAGCGTCCCAGAGCCTAAGGGCATGAGCACTAGGGGCAAGGGTGCTAAGAAGAGGAAGACTGCTGAACCCACTAAAGGCTTCCCTCTCATAGAACGTCAGCTTCATGAATACGTCTCCGAGGTAAGGATCCTGTATCGTTAAGTCTGAACTTCCTTTCTGAGGATAAAGGATCCTGACTATTTACTTTCTTTGTGTAGAAATTTACTGAGGTTCAAATCCTCCTTGATCAACATCTGGCAGAAGCTGAGTAGAAAAATTTGGACCTCTAGCAAATGTTCCTTGCCAAGGACAAAAAAATCTCTTCCCTTGAAAAAGAGATAAACCTGTTGCAGAAGTAAGTGGTCCTGGCTCAGATCACAACCCAGAAGGAGAAGGCAGAAATCATGGATGGGGCTAAGCTTTCTGCTACTATCACCATGTTAAAGATCAAACTGCAGATGGCTAAGGAGGCTGAGGATCCTGCCTTCAACAGGTCAGAATGGGACCAGGAGGCTTGGAAGCAGAGGCTGGCTGAGCTGGATGATGAGGATGAATCTGAGGGGGCAGCAGCTGGTGAAGCCGGAGTCAATGGATTGACGGATCCTGAGGTGGCAGCAGGTGGTGATGGCAAAGGTGATGGTGACAAGGTGGTGGAGGTAGCGAAGGTGTAGGCTGCATCAATGGGCGATGATGGACATTTCTTATGGTCTGTAACTAAACAATAGTTTTTAGGTTTAAGGATTATAGATCCTTGGGACAATAAGGGGTAGCAAAGTTGGATGGGTCCTTCTGTTTGTGGAGGATGAAGCCTTTGATGCCTCTCGCCTTTTGATTTCCTGCACTCAATGAACCTTATGAACAGGGACACCCTTTTCCTACCCAAACGGACGGGCCACGTTTTGCTGGTAGATGTTTGGGTAGGCAATTTTGACAACCTTTAAAAGGATTAACTATGATAAATAAATTAAACTTTAACCTTTTGACTATCATTGTGCTGTTCATTTTGCATATATTTACTTGTTAATTGTTATTGTACAATGTTTTGAACTTACAAGTTATTAGTGAAAGTATAAAAATCAGTTTATGTCAAAAAGTTTAGGATATGATCAAGGTTCAAATATCCTTTAGTCAAAAAGTTTGAAAAGTGAGACACTTTTAGGATCATTTATCCTGTTGTCAAAGAATAAGGGTATGATTGATAAACCGAGAAGAAAATTAAAGTAAATAAGGATCATACCAGAGAATCCAAGTTAGGATCCTATATCCTTGATACATACAATTGTAATAATCATAAGACAAACCCTTGTAGAAAGTTAGGATCCAGGATCCTTAAATGTTTAGCTTTGGAAACCTGAAATGAGACATAACTTGGGACTAAGCCAATCTGTAATAGAAAGAGTCAGTATCTGGGGACAAGCCCAACAATCTAGGGACAAGCCCAATAAACTGGGGACAAGCCCAAAAAACTGGGGACAAGCCCAACGGATCTTGTGTAAACTGGAGTATGGCCCATACTGGCGACTATCCAAATTTAGTGACATGAAAATGCCAAAACCTTAGCTAACGTGAAAACCTTAGAAACCTTAGGAACCGATGTATGGTACGTCTACCATTATACTTAGGATCCTAAATACAGCCAGTACAATGAAATTGTCAGCCCCTAAAGCGGGTACTGGTCCCATTACCTTTAACTGCACTAGGATAATCATTCGCAACTGGCGAAGGTGTAAGAACCTGATTCATAGAAGGTAATAGATACCTTAAACTGGGGATAAACCCAAAAGCTGGGGACAAGCCTAAAAAACTAGGGATAAACCCAAGGACTTAGGAAACTTCAATGGATACTTAATCCTTTGTCAAGGATGCGTCAACTTCTGCAAAACTCATAATTTAGTAAAGAAGGGTAAAGTATCCTGGATCCTTCTCCTTATAATCAAATAAATTAAAGGATTAGATAAATCAAATCATTACCAGAATGAGGATCATATATCCTCTAAGGATCCTTTGTGTGTACCAGATATGAAGATGGCCAAGGATCCTGGATCCTTCTTACATGAATTATCTCTTTAGATGGACGACATTCCAAGCTCTTGGTAATATATCACCTTCCATTGTTAATAAACGATATGCCCCCTTGCCTGCCTCAGCTTCAATTAGATAGGGGGCCATCCCACTTTGGTGCTAGCTTACCATCAGCAGGATTTGTGGTATTTTGGAATGTTTTCCTCAATACCATGTCACCAACTTGAAACTTTTTTATCCTGACATTTTTGTTATAAGCTCCAGCCATCCTTTGTTGATAACTAGCCAATCTTATTCTTGCCAAATCCCTGAGCTCTTCTATGGTATCCAAATCTTGAACCAAGTTTTCAGCATTTCCTTCAGGATCACGGATGCTTGTTCTTGTAGTAGGAACTACCATCTCTGTAGGGATCACTGATTCAGCTCCAAACACTAAAGAAAATGGAGTTTGGCCAGTAGCATTCTTGGGAGTTGTTCTATCAGCCCATAACACATAAGGTAGCTGTTCTGCCCATTTTCCCTTTTTGGATCCAAGCTTCTTCTTCAAGTTGTTGATGATGATCTTGTAGGATGATTCTGCTTGACCATTAGCTTGTGGGTTGACTGGTGTTGATGTTATCATCTTAATCCCCTAGATGTCACAAAAGTTAGTGGTTCTATTCCCAATAAATTGGAATCCATTATCACAAATAATTTCAGAAGGTATGCCAAATCTAGTAATGATGTTTCTTTTAATAAAGTATATCACTTCCTTTTCTCTGACTTGTGCAAAGGCTTCAGCTTCTATCCATTTGGAAAAGTAATCAGTCATGGCAAGCATAAACACTTTTCCTCCTGGTGCTTTGGGAAGTTTGCTAACTATATCCATTCCCCTTCTCATGAACGGCCAAGAAGAGGATATAGGATGCAGGAGCTCCGCTGGTTGATGAAGGATATTGCTATGTCTCTGACAAGCATCACACTTCTTTGCATAATCCATAGCATCCTTCTTCATAGTAGGCTAATAGTATCCTGTTCTAAGGATCCTTAAGAACAGTGCTCTGCCCCCAGTGTGGTTTCCACAATCTCCTTCAGGACTTCTGGGATTTCTAGATCCTCGATGCACCTTAGATATGGACTTGCAAGAGATCGTTTATATAACATGTTATTTAATATCGTAAATTGAGATACCTTGACTTTGAAAGCTCTAGGATTTTCTCCTGTAGGAATCTCTCCATGTTGTATATATCTCATGATTGGAAGGATCCAGGATCCTGAATGTGACAGTGCACCATCACTAGGTATGATTGCAGAATCCTCCTCTATTTCCACAGCTGTATGATCCTCAATAGCAGGAGTTAAGATATGGATAACTGGTATCCTAATATCCTCCGAAATCTTCAATGATGATCCAAGGTTGGCTAAGGCATCAGCTTCTGCATTTTCTTCCCTGGGTACCTGTGTCAAACTAAAAGAAGCAAAAGAGTCTGCCAATTTCTTGACTGTTTGGGATAGAATTTTATAGCCTATGGATCACGGATCCTCAAGTATAGCATGAATCACGAATCCTCAAGTATAGCATGAATCACGGATCCTCAGTTCAGTTTGAATTAAGGATCCTCGGGAGACGCTACGGGAATAAGGATCCGGGATCCTCATTATTATTCTAACTTAACAATTGTGTTCCATCACCTTTTGGCTTGTTTTGCAGGTATGTTTCGAAGAAGACTTATTCCACGTGAGATACCAGGGGAATATGCTATATATTTTCAACATGTGCACGAGCTAGTGACCGTTAGTGGTGATTGTGGGTGATGGGCTGATTTTTCGGATAGTTAGTTAGGATATTTTTAGCTAAGATTAAAGGGGTATTGAGCTTATTTTTAGAAACACTTTTTGCACTCTGATTTACGTACAACACTTCTGCTACTCTCTCTCGAACACACACATAGTAGAAATCATTGTATGAAGCTCAATACTTCCGAAGTTGTAAACATGTTTATTCAATATACTTGATAGTGATAGTTTTCACTATCCGAGGTTTTTTTATGCCGGAGATCATTCCTTGATCAAGGGCTTTTTCCTCGTATAAATCCTTGTGTCCGTCACTAACTTCATTCATTCATTGTTCACGTATTTGATCATTTAACCAAGCATCATATGTCATAAAAATCATATTTGGTTACATTATCCTTGTGTGATTTTTGACTAAAACATTGACTATCTCTAGATATTTGATTAGCCTTTCACCTTTAACAGCATAAGAACCATTAAAGTGGTTAGTAATTAACAATGAATCTACATGTACCTCAAGATACATGATCCTTATATGCTTGGCAATTTGCAAACCAGCTATTAAGGCTTCATATTCAACCTCATTATTAGTAGTTTGAAACTCACAAGCAATTGAGCGGGGTATTATGTCCCCCTGTGGCGATTTTAGTAGTATGCCTAGTCCAGTTCCCTTGACATTTGAAGCCCCATCTATGAAGAGTATCCAAGGATCCTTGGTTTCTTCCACTTATTGAACTTCCAATTCAGCTTCCCTTTGTAGATCACTACTGAAATCAGCCACAAAGTCAGCTAAGGCTTGAGATTTTATGGCAGTTCTTGGTTCATATATGATATCATAAGCACTAAGTTTGACTACCCACTTTGCCATCCTTACTGACATTTCAGGTTTCCTGAGAACATTCTTAATTGGAAAGTTAGTCTTAACAATAATAACATGAGTTTCAAAATAATGGCTTAATTTAGTAGATGCCATGATCAAAGCAAGGATAAGTTTTTCTAAATGAGAATACCTGGATTCAGCATCAAGCAAACTTTTACTTACATAATATACAGGATGTTGTGTACCTTCATGATCCTTTACAAGGACTACACTTACTGCCTTAGAAGAAACTGCCAAGTATAAGGATAATATATCCCCCTTTTCCGGTTTCATTAAGGCTGGAGTTGAGGATGGGTAATCCTTAAGGGCATTGAGAGCATTCTCATGCTTTTCAGTCCACTCAAACTTCTTGTTCTTTCTCAGAATGTCATAGAATTCCTTGCATTTCTCTTATGTCACACCCCGACCACGTAAAACAACAAATCGTGGTGGAAACGTCGGGGAATGTTGTAACAGAATTATTGTTTCACAACCATGGATACAAAAGAGTTTCGTTTTATTTATTCATTAAGTAATTTACATTGTTTTAGCACGAAACTAATAGGTTATATATATCGACTATCGTTGTTATTATGTCACTAATGCCTCGTCCAGATCCTATGTGACTCATGCATCCTAGCAATCAACATCAAGCAACATCACCTGAAACATATGTAAAAACAAAGTCAGCAAAGAATTGCTGGCGAGCACATAGTTTTTGTGTGAGTGTCAGATTCATGGCTCGTTTACATGTTGAAATATCTCGTACAACTTCGTTAATCGATATTAGAAACCTTGTTTTGTAAAATGTTTGTATTGTAAAATGAATAACCAAGTCAAAACAGATTGGTTATAATTTATAAACCTCGATGCCATGAATCTTAACCCAAAACATTTGTTTATGTAAACCAAATTATAAATCGTTCTCGTAATAAAACTCGTATGGTTTATATAGTTTCGTAAACATCGTTGTGTGACTTCGTTTAACTCGTTCTCGTTATAGATCATCGTTCATTTGTTTAAATCGTTCATAATCGTTCAAAATCGTTCTCGTTTTAATTGTGAAAACTAACTTTTGGTCGTCTCGCTTATAACATTCAAACCTTCGTAACTCGTCCATCGTTCAACTCGTATTAACAAACCACCAAAGGGTAAGTTAACAATCACAGATTCAGTCATTACCCACCTAACCCACACATAACCATGGGTGCAGTCTGATAACGGGATTTGTCAGATCCTATGGTACCATAACCTAATTCTGGTCGGTTCGGCCAAAATTAATGAATGTGATTCGTTATGTAACTACAACCAACAAGTTCGTTCACATCGTCGAAATCGTTATTAATTTAGTATAAACCATCTTAATCATTTTTGAAATCATCTTTAAAATATCAAAATCGTTTTGATACATATAAATCACCCTAAAACCATCGAAAACAGTAAAAGAGGGGATCTATATTGTGACAACTCGAAATTTAGAACCTTTCATTTGTATCTCGATGTAACATGCTTAAACGTGTGACTAAGTGACTTGTTGGTTTAATGAATGTTATTATGTGGTTATGTGCTATGCTTGTATGTATGTGTGTATTTATATGACCCGAGACACAAGGACCCGACTCGAGACCATGCGGTCTCGAGTGAACAGTGCAACAGTTGGGCCGGTTGGGCCGTGCACCTCATTTGATCCATCCGAAACCCATTAGGGTGCATCAACTTGAAGCTAGTATATAACCTTGTTGTTAGCCAACATTACCATCCTTGGGCAACTTACACACTGTTGGTGCATGTTTGTGACAACAGCTTAGATTTGGTCTTTGGATATCTTGTAATTAGTTAAACGATAAACAGTTAGCGGGTTTAGCTTTGTATTTGTGAGATAATAGAGTTTGGGCTAAACAAAACCCACATTGGGTGATGGGGGACGACTTGGGCCTAGCCCATGTAGCAAACCCAGTCTAAAGTAGCAAACCTTGTGTTATATAAACAAGGTTAGGCTTTAGGGTTTAGGTTGATCAGCCAAAACAGTTGTTAGAGAGAAATTTCGTGAGAGTCTTTGTGCTTGGACGAAATTGGTGTTGGTTAGGGATCTTGATTGATTGTAATCGCTTTGATAGATAATCAATAAAGATCCGGTTTGAAAGTGATTTGTTGTTTCTGTTTCCTACACGTTTTCTGCTTATTCTGATCAAGAGGATTCCGCACTCTTGATTGGAAAGACAATTCTGTGAAAGATCCATACGAATAGGGGACCTACAATTGGTATCAGAACATTAGGCTCTTGAAGGCTCGATTCAGAATTGGTTGCTGCAGAAACAGGGAGTTTTTCGAATTTTTGAAAACTAGGGTTTTGAAATTTTCGAAAATTTTCTGTTTGTTTGATAAAAATTTTCGAAATTCTTGGCTGTTTTGATAAAAATTTTCGAGATTTATTGGCTGTTTTGATATTCTGCTTTGTTTGTTTGCTGATTTGCAGGTTTTCGGGACGATTTCTGTTGGATTTTGACGAGTATTTGGCTGGAATTCGAAGACTGTTCTTCGTGTTCTTCGTTAAGTTCATAAGAATTTCGTATAAAGCTTGCAGATTTGCTGTTTTGATTTTGCAGATTGTGTTGGAAAATCTTCAGAATACAAAACAGATTGAGTTTCCAAAATTACTGGACCAGCGATTTTAAGTATAGGCGATTTTAACAATTTCGCAGATTAGTCTAGCATAATTAACTGATCAGCGAACTTGACACTAAATATCTCGGCGACCGGCGAAGTTAAATCCAAAGGCGACTTTGGTAACCGTGTAATTATCCACAGCGAAATTACTATGGTTTTCGGCGACTTTACAAGTAGTCGTAATCGTGAAATTAGCAGCGAACTTTGGCCAGCGAAATTGAACAAGTAACAGATCAGCGAATTTGGACAATTAAGTAACCAGCGAAATTAACTGACTTAGCAGCGAAATTAACTGAGACCCAGCGAAATTATCTGATTGACCAGCGAAGTTATCAGCAAATTTAAAAAAAACCAGCGAATTTAACAAGGTGGAATTTCAGTTGGGAAACGTCGATAAAATTTCAGTGTTTTGCAAATAGAAACTGATCCGTAGCCTGTTAGACAGAACCGTTTGGACCGTTGAATTCCTTGGATATCCCGAATACGGTTTTTGACATTATATATCATTGGTTTTGTCTTTTCGAGATGATTCTAAAGGTGTAATTTGGTAACCACTGTTTTCGGAGATATTTTGTACGGTTTTTATCGGTACGGTTACGGTAAAACGTGTTTAAAGATGGTCAGAATGGATAAGTTCAGTGAGACTTTAAAGAATTGGCCAAAGCTTACAAATGTTAAAGAGTATGCTGTTTGGCAGGAGGAGTTTGAATCAGTTGTGAAAAGTGAGGATTTTAGAATGTGGTGTTGTATGATTGATGGATATGTTTCTCCTACACGTCGTGTCGAAGGAAGGGTCATAGTGATGTCATATGACAAGATGGATGAATCTGAGAGACAGGTGGTTGAAGCTGAGAAGAAAGCTTTAGCTGCGATAAAGATGTCCTTACCTGATAGCATCAAGCATACCATTACGAAGTACACTAATTCAAAGGATATGTGGGATGCATTAGAAAAGAAGTATCAAGGAAATGAAGATGTTAAAAGGAATAAAGCTGCGAGCTCTACATCTCGAGAAGGTTCAAATGATTGTAGTGTTCATCTGGAAGATAATGAGCATGCCACTCAGGCATTCATGGCAGAAGTAGTGCAAGTTGATGAGGCTGAAACTATTGTGCGTGATGCTGAATCTGAAGTGAAAAATGCTGAAGCTCAAGTGGAGAATGCTGAAGCTCAAGTGGAGAATGCTGAAGCTCAAGTGGAGAATGCTGAAGCAAAAGTGGATGCTGAAGTCGAGAAAGAGAGTGAAGCTGAACAGGTTGTTGCTGATGAAAATACAGAAGTTCATGAGGAAAAGGTACAATCTAATTCTGTATGTTTGAGATGTCGTGAACTACAGGGTGAGGTTGACAGGTTGTCAACACAAAACCAAAGTCTGGTAAGTGAGATGTCTAACATAAAAGAAGCAAACTTTTTTGCCAAAAGAAATGAATCTACATACTTGAAGAAGATAAGAGGTTATGAAGCTGAAATTCAAGCTCTAACTTGCAAATTGAATGAAAAACTTCAAGTCATAGATTTAGCTCATGACATGATGGCTGAGAAAACAAAAGAGATTTCTGAAAAATGCAAAGAGTTGTCAGATGCACAACTCAAAATTGTTGAACTTGAAAAGAAATTGAGTCAATTCAGAGATTCGTCTTTTGTAATGAAACACATGATGGGTGGGTTAAAGAAGAGTAATGACAAGACCAGTGTGGGCTTCCAGGGCTTTAATGAAGTTCCACCTCCTCTTAGTCATAACTATTCATTCCTGCCTAGTGAAGATGAGCTAGAAGACTTTATGGCATCTACACCAAGTAGTTTCGCATCCACATCAAGTCAAGGTGATGGATCTGAGAGTGATGAGGTTAAGGAAAACAATAACAGGGAACCTTTGAAAAAGAAAAATTCACCGCCTAAGAATAAAAATCAAGCTTTTGTCAAAAAGATTAATTTTGTTCAAGGTAGTGATATGAAAAACGAAACTGTTGTTATTGAAAATGAATCGAATGTAGAGTTTGCAAAAAATAAGAGCATAGAAAAATCTGAAATCAAGCAAACTGAACAAGGTTCATCCAAGGGATCATCACCATCTGATAAGGGATCTACCTCAGAGACTCCAGCTAAGAAGTCTTCGAAAAAGAGATCGTGCTTCAAATGTCACGTCAAGGGACATGTGGCAAGCTGCTGTCCTAACAAAAAGAGTGAAGCACAACTTAGTGAAAAACAGAGAGGGAAATTACCAGTGAAGGAAGATGATAGTGAGGAGAAAGGCTCAAATTCTCCAAAGAAATCTGCTCCTAAGCAACCAGAGAATGTTGCTATTGGTGTAGATAAGGCTGGAACAGGAACTCCACAAGTTCCTCGTTTTCAAAGAAGTCAACCAAGATTTCAGCCTAGATCTCCACCAGGCAGATACGAGAGACCTAGAATGAACAATTTTAATGGAAATACAAGTAATTTCAGAAGTCAAGGTCAATATCAAAATCGATTCCAAAATAATGGTGGTCAAACTTTTTATAACAATGGCTTTAGAAATTATAACAATAATGCCTCTTGGAATCAAAACTCAAGGTATCAAAATCAACATTTCCAAAGGTCAAATAGTCCAAATACATATAGGAACCCTCAGGACCAAAGACCTAGTGGATATCAAAATCAAATTCCATAAACAGGTCTGAGAACCAAGACTCCAGTTAGGAGTAATGGATATTGGTTGGATGTTCCAGTAGTTGGTGAATTTGGACGACCCAAGACCATTAAGGCTTGGGTCCCCCAATCTAACTAATTTCTTAGTTGGTGTGTGCAGGAGCTGCTAAGGAGGATTATCAACTTATGTTGATAATGGCTGCTCTAGGCACATGAAGGGGGATGTGAGATTGTTGATATATTTATATTGATTGATTTAAATTGATGTTCAAAGTGCTGAGTCAACACACTAGATAACCTGGCAGATCTTTATACTAAAGCTTTTGACAGGGCTCGCTTTGAACATTTAGTCGAACTCAACGGGATGAGGAATCCTGAATAACTGTTTTTTCATAAGAATTTTGTAAATAGTTTATTGTTTTTCTTAAAAATCAAAAATAAAAAAAAATTTGAAAAATCAAAATCATAAAAAAATAGAAAAACAAAAATGAGTTATCACTGTGTGAAAAAGAAGAAATGATAGTACATCAGCAAGTTAGACTGTCACACTGAAATGAAATTAAATTGCTTAAGTGTGATAGCAGCTTCATCATATGATGTACCAGTAGGCAAAAAGCATGAAATAATCAACTTACCAATGTGATATAAACATAACTGAACTGTGTATGAGTGGGGAACACATCAGTGGTGTATGGTTTAATGACCTTAAATCTTGCGTTGATAGATTGCCAAAATCTGAAGTTTTGGGTCTTTATACTGATATTTCATCTAGGGATATCTTGGCTGTCTTTCTGTTTAGAACTAAAATTGTACATGACCCCAGGAAAGAAAGTCACTTGGAATTAGCACATTTCTATTTGAATGTCTGTATGTTGTCCCGATACACACAATTTTGATCTGATTCTGAAATCTTCTCTGAAAAAAGTCGTGTACCTCCTCTGCTGCATCCAGATATATGCTGACCTGGAGGTGCTAGGCAACGACAGCTTCTGCTGCATCCAGATACATGCTGACCTAGCTGTACGTTGTCGCGCTATAGATCTAATACACCCGAAAGAGGCCCTCAAGTGCCCAAAAGAAACCCAAGAAACCTATATCAAACTGAGAAAAACTCATTTGATCTGTATATTATACCATCTCTCCTAAAGATCTATTCTGTTCTCTTCTCAACCTATTCCCAGTTAAGATTTCAGAAATCTGGATTGGACTTGTGAAATATGTGGTAGGGAAGATACTTGCATGATAGAGTGTGTTGTTTATATTTCCAGGATTTGATTAGTATTTATTTGGGTGTTCATTGTTAAGCAATCAAAACATGATAAAACAGATAATATGCAGACCTAGGTACTGTCCGGATATCTTAAAAGGTTGACATCAGTATACTCACCTACTACGATGAATCTTTGTGCATACCTTGATCGTGGGGGTATATCCTGAAGTGGGACACACTAGTATTTCAGTAATAATATTACCTTAACGTATCATACGGTAATGGTACTTGAAATGTTCATGCATTTTGTTTAAGTGGACAAACATACTGGTAATCGTCTTGAACTGCTTTTCACGAAAAATTAAATAAAGAATTATCTAATAGTGTGAAACAGTTTGATTGTGCTGATATGATCTTCTTACCAGTGATTCTGACAAAAATAGAGTGTTTATTGCTTTTCGTATTTATTTGCTTTCAGAAAATACAAAAATACAAAAATAGTGTCTTTTTCTGTTTAAAATTCTTAACGTACGGAAAACTGTTATTCTTGGAGGAATTGTTACTGATAGGGGGAGACGGTGTTAGAATTGTTACTGATATAGTTTAACAAATCTCTTGAATAATAATAATTTGTTTAACTTAGGTTGAAAAATTCTTATGGTTTCTCGAGATGTTTGTTTTATAGTATACAGATTGAAGCAGTATGTTGCTGAGAAGTTGCTGAAAAGATGAGAGTTTGTTTGGATGCATGGTAGAACCTCCTTTCTACATTGCAGACAAAGTTGAAGAGTTTGAAGATTACTTTACAAATGCTGAACTAGAGTTTACTCAAACGCTAAAGTTTTTGAAGATTTGGTGATTGGATGCATCAGCTTAGGGGGAGTCTGTTGCTGACAGAAGCTATTAAAGCTGAAGCTATCCAAAGACCAAAGACAGTGCAAGACTACATGAAGATTGCAAGATGACTGAAGACAAAGTTATTTTATGAAGCTATTGTCAAGGGGGAGTTTGTTGGTGCATGTTTGTGACAACAGCTTAGATTTGGTCTTTGGATATCTTGTAATTAGTTAAACGATAAACAGTTAGCGGGTTTAGCTTTGTATTTGTGAGATAATAGAGTTTGGGCTAAACAAAACCCACATTGGGTGATGGGGGACGACTTGGGCCTAGCCCATGTAGCAAACCCAGTCTAAAGTAGCAAACCTTGTGTTATATAAAGAAGGTTAGGCTTTAGGGTTTAGGTTGATCAGCCAAAACAGTTGTTAGAGAGAAATTTCATGAGAGTCTTTGTGCTTGGACGAAATTGGTGTTGGTTAGGGATCTTGATTGATTGTAATCGCTTTGATAGATAATCAATAAAGATCCGGTTTGAAAGTGATTTGTTGTTTCTGTTTCCTACACGTTTTCTGCTTATTCTGATCAAGAGGATTCCGCACTCTTGATTGGAAAGACAATTCTGTGAAAGATCCATACGAATAGGGGACCTACACACACACTCTCCTACACACACACTCCTACCTTCTCTCTCACTAAAACCCTAAAGATCAAACATCACCTCACCTCTCCTCTCCTTCCCTCTCGGATCAAACCGGTGACCACAAGGAGCTCTCGGACCGGCTCGCACACACCCATTTGGAAGTTTCATTCTTCACCACTACTTCTCTAACCGGTTAGTGCTTCATGTTATGTTATGTACTTCGGTTGATGATGATATATGAAGTAATATGATAATATGTGCTTACTTGTTAATTTTTATACATGATGAATATATCATCCTTGAATAAATCGGTGCTAAGGTTGTTGTTATATGATGATGTAATGTCGGCTTGGTATAGATAATATGTGATTAATCATGGATGATTGTAATCGGCTCTTTATGGTTTGAATCCGAATGAATTAGTGATGTTTAGGAGGTTTATTGTTCAATGAAATCGGATTAGCACATGTTGATGATGAATCTTATTTAAGTATGTTATTGCATTGATGGAATGCGCTAGATGTAGGAACCAATGATGTTATCAACTTGAGTTCATGCTAGGATAAACTTTATTGATGAAGCATGTTGTAAAATGAAAACCCTAAAATGAAGAACTAGTTGAATGTATGATGAACAACATGAATATGCTATGAATGTGCCTTGAATATTTGAAATTTAGGTGCTTGATCCATTTTCGGTTAGTGTTAGACAAAGAAACATGTTTGTATGGATAGTACACACTGTGCATGAAATCAAAATCCCATTGGCTAGTACAATGTCGGAAATCAGCAAATGTTCCAGCCGAGACCTTTAGTCTCGACTCGAGATCACCACATGACAACTCGAGACCGTAGATTGCGACACAGATTGCGAGTCGAGAACCCCTAGTCTCGACTCGAGACCACACAACATCAACACAAAACAGCATGACTCGAGACCACGGTTTCGGGTCCGGTTGCGACTCGAGACCACCTAGTCTCGACTAGTTCATGCATGACTCGAGAACTCTTAGGCTTTAACCGAGATCGCACAGTCTCGACTCGAGAACTCTAGTCTCGACTCGAGACCACGTACGCATACTCGCTGAATTGGACTTGCATTGTTACGGGCTTAGATGTTTGGGCCGCACACTTGGACTTTGGTTGTTACCACTACAAGAAAACTGGGTTTTTAGTACGCGCAAAAGCGTCCTAAAATGCTATTTTATAGGACCTTTCATTTAATAGGACCAACGGTAAAAACGTTTCATGTAAAGGGGTCGTAATAAGTCTCGGAACTAAAAAAGCGTCCTAACATCTCAAATAAGATTATGAAACCAATTTTATGGTCGCGTTATATGTCTTTGAACAACCAAAATAGTGTCCTAATAAAAACATATTAGGACACTTTTACGATGTTCTAACATATGCTTACATACTTTTAATCTTTTGATACACTTACAAGCGTCCTTAGAAATTAATTGATAGGACCCTTACGATGTAACATTATAGCTAATTTAGTACCAAGAAAAGGGTCCTAATATACCAAATAAGATTATGAAACCAATTTTATGGTTGCATAATATGTCTATAGACAACTTAAATAGCGTCCTAAAAAGAACATATTAGGACACTTTTACAATGTTCTAATATGTGATTACCTACTTTTAATCTTTTGATACACTTACAAACGTCCTTAGAAATTAATTGATAGGACCCTTACGATGTAACATTATAACTAATTTAGTACCAAGAAAAGGGTCCTAATATACCAAATAAGATTATGAAACCAATTTTATGGTCGCATAATGTGTCTATAGACAACTTAAATAGTGTCCTAAAAAGAACATATTAGGACACTTTTACAATGTTCTAATATGTGATTACCTACTTTTAATCTTTTGATACACATACAAGCGTCCTTAAAAATTAATTTATAGGACCCTTATGATGTAACGTTATAGCTACTTTAATATCAAGAAAATGGTCCTAATATCCCAAATAAGATTATAAAACCAGTTTTATAAACAGACCATCAACATATAACATCCTAATAGTTATTGTATAAAATCAACTAATGAAAGAAATAAAACTTCATAATATTTCAAAAAAAACATGTTCATAACTAAAACACTAACCATAAATAAGTTATAACATTATCTAACATAAAGTCTTAACATTTAACAAAGAAATTAAAAACAATTACGAAATAAGAAGCATAAAATCTTGAGTCATCATGCGTCCTCAATCCTCATGAACTACCTACAAATAAACCATCCATGTATAAGCATTAAGTTCCATGATATTAAAATTATTTGTATCACAAATTTAACAAATACATACCGAGATGAATGGATAGGGCCATGCGATGGATGCACCAATACAATCTTGAATTGTAGAAAATAAACCATATGGTCTTACCAAGTTTTCATCTTTTTTTATTGGTACTTGAACGTTTACCTCACACCATTCTGGTCCAATCTCTGTACCACCAACTAGATCATTTGGGTCCAAGCTCTGGACCCTTCCTCTTGCTACAATCTCGGTAGAGTTTAGAATGCTTTTGAGGAAAACTTCATCTCTGACCTAGATTTTAGTTTTCAACAAATATTTATTAAACTCTAGTCATAATAGTGCAAAAAATCATTTTACAAAAAAATTAATAAAGTTTTACACTAGCAGGCTAACATTTTTATAGAAAAATTAAGGAAAATTAGTTTTTAAAGATTTTTATAGAAAAATACCCGTAAACGTTGATGCCCATTGGTTACATTGGGGAAATGTTGTGATGCAAGAAGTTGAACACTGGAACCACCCCTCGACCCTTCCATCTCTGATACTTGGGCTCGTAACTGGACCACAGTACTAGTAAGTTCTTCACATTGAGACTTCAATTGGGTGTTTTCTCTATGACATGCTGAACGACTTGGTATTACACCCCAAACATCAGCAGCACGAACACCCAGACCATACATAACCGCATCACCATTTCGATCATTACCCATTACTTTAGAAAAAACATCATCTGGTCCAGGCTTATCGATCGAGCCCTCGGGAAGATTAGAACTAAGTTGTTGCATTTGTGCCTATATTAGACATAGTAACAAAAATAAGGTATGTATTTTTAACAGCATCAAGAACACATAGAAAAAATATGTATATGAATATATAAGCATATTACTTACAATTGCATTTCAAGCTTCCAAATTTTTGGTAGTTCCATCTTTGGAGAAACATGCACGAAACATTTCCAATCGACTTGGATCTTGTCCCTTAGATGCCTGTTTGAATAAAAAGAAAATAAGTATTAACAATGGATATCGACATGCTACATTAACAATTGCACTATCTCATACAATCACCTTTAGCTCTTCGCGGACTCGAGCATAACTTTTTTTACCCGTTACTTGAACCATCTTCTTCTTTGCCCGATTCGCCTTGTTTTTTTCACTTACGAGCTTCAGTAGACAAGTGAAATTTCAGAATGGGAAATAAACAAATGTTATTTTAAAGTGGTAGGCTATTTCATACCTTAGACTTTTCTTTATTCCAATACTTCACAAGTTTCTTCCATTGTTTTTTTTTTTTTTTTTTTTTTGCACTTGTTTTGGCCTAGAACTTATTTGTTCCTTTAGTGACAAAGACGGATCATGGTATAGTTCCTTAACTCTTGCCCTCCAGTTCTTCACCTTCCGCCCAAATGATTGCAATATCCAGCCTTTAGCAACTTCAGGAATATCAAATTTTGTCTAAAAATGAAACAGGTTACATGAGAAAACAAATACTTAAGTCATTAACATACATATTTTTAATTATGTACCTTTAAGAGTGCAAACAAAGCTTCTTTTTTGGCGGCCTTAACTTTATTCCATGGTTTATAAATCGGACAATACTTTCCACTCCTTGAAAGGGTTCCCATCAAATGGGTCAGTTGACTACTTTTGTCATTAATAGGTTGTCCGTGTTCATTAACTAAAATAGGAATTTTATCCCCTTTTTCTTGGGCCCAAACCTTTGGCATACGCGTTGGTCCTCTAATTCTTTTACGTACATTTCGAACTACAAAAAGTGAACATGATGTACATATATACATTAAAAATACTAAATATATGATTTAACAAAAAAATGAAGCAATCAAGTAGATAGAATAAACCTGCTTCATTTTCTTGTTGTGAACCTTCATGCCCTTCTTCATTTTCTAGAACTTCATATTCTTTTTCAACCAGTTCATCGTTCTGATTTTCTAAATCATTCACATGTTCTAAATCTTCCATGTCTTTACCTCCATCATCTTTAAAACTATCTTGTTCTTCATAAGCTTCATTCATATCTATATCTTCAATATCATCAAATTCAACATCATCTTGTTCTTCATTGATATCTATAGTTACAAAAAAGGTAAGCATAAAAAACAGTTAATTGAATCTAGACTTAATATTAATTAAATATCATACATAAAATATTTGAAAAACAAACATAGGTACCATGAAATCTCATGTCACGCTCCCCATGGTCATCATCGTTGTCAACTGCAGATAACTTTCTCTTAGCTACAGTTGATCTCCCACTTGTATCAATTACTTGTCCCTTTTGCATATGAGATTCTGAAGATGTTAGCACACAGGAGACAGTCGGAGCAATGAATCGTTTCTGTGCTAAATTAGTAAATCTTTTCAGGGACTACGGAGCAATGTATATTGGACGTTGTTTCTGTAAGTCGAATTGTTAGAGAAGAAACCGAAAGAAATTATATTATCCGTATTTGATATTAGTACCTTTTTAGAGATTTTTATAGCAGCTTCTTGATAATCTTGCTCAACATCAATATCAGAACCAGGCATATACTCTACATCTATATCTTTCTTGCTGGTATCCATTGATTTGTTTTTCTTTTTCTTTGTTTTGTCACTCTCTGCTAGACTTGTCAAAGATTTAGCAATATTTTTCAATCCCAAAGCTTGTAAAATTTTTTTTGGTTCTCTTGAATCCTTGACATTCTACTTTTTTCATAAGCATTCATACGTCTTTTGGAGCTTTGTCCTTGCATACTTTTATCTACCATTACTGGTGTATACAAAAAAGAAAAATCTTATTAAATCATTCATAAAAAGCCCAAATAAATAAGAAAAATAAGAAATAAAGATTTATAAAAAGAAAATCAAACTTAGCTGGTGAATTTTAGGGCAAATTTTATCAAGTATTTCATTTGTGCATGTCTTTTCTAAACGCTGCTCTGCTCTCACTCAGGAAACATCTTAACCCTATTTTTCAAGCATTTCATCTTCCAGTTATTTCTGTGTAGATTCAATCATTGAATCAATCTATGTAGATTCGATCTCTCTGAAATTCCTTATTTGTTCATCTCAATTATCACATCAAAACTTCACAAATCGATTATATAACTTTTAGTTTACACTTGATTTCGTTATCCTTCGATTGGTGTATAGTTCATCTATCTCAAACCTGAAATTTGGGGATTTGAAGAAGGAAAAACAAGCAAGCACATCTGATTTCGATTTTTTAGAGGTTTTGAAAGAAGTACACCTGATCAGCAATCTCTCATATTGCCATAGATACAGGTTCGTATATGTGATCCAACTTCTATCGTTTTCGTGATTGCTACTATTACATTCATCAATTAGATTGTTAATTGAGGTATTGTCAGTTTGGCTTATGATATCTAGGGTTTAATTTTGATTTAGTGATGAAAAGTGTGATGGATACCTGAGTCAGTGGTTATTGTTATTGTGTATAAATTTAGGGCTTCTGGTGTGTAATGTCACAATGTGTTATACGAGTATGTTGACTTCCATGTGCTGCGCTCTAAAGTTTTGGCACTGTAATTGTGTATAAAAGTGTGATGGATACCTGAGTCACTGTAACATGTTTACACAAGATTAACGATTTGGTAAATCTCAAATGTGTGTTGGCTGATGTTTCTTAATTTTAATGGTGGTGGGTCAGCAGCTTTTGAGATGGGGAACATCAAAGGACTTTATGTAAACCTAGGGTGTGTGTCGGGTCGGTTTGGAACAGTACGGGTTACGGGTCGGCAAGGGACGATGGAGGTCGGCGGCTTTTTATATACCCGTAGATATAGAACATTGCCCCACTTTAATTTTGCAAAGCTCCCTATACATTTACCTATTTGATGGTGTTTTATCTGTGATTCTTATGCATCTTTGGACAACTTATTTTTATTATTCATTTTATGCATATTATAAAAAGGTCCTAATACACGCCAAATTATGAAATCAAGCCGTTAGTAACTATTTGGTTTGGTTTGGTTTTAAATTTCAAAGTTCCAATTTTAATTTTAAAAAATAAAAAAATGATACTAACGCTAAATTTAAAACCATCAAAATCGCACCGTGAACATTTCTATTAGGTTTAACTTACTATGTTATAATTACGGTTAATTACAAGTAATCCCGAGTAATTGCGATTACTCCCTGATTAATCGCTAGTCATCACTGGTCCCTACCCCACTGACCGACTAGCGAAATCTACAACCATGCTGTTTATGTGAATGTGCTTTAAATAGGACTTCGAAACCTGTTGAATCAAAGGAGTGAGATTCTTATGATTTTGAGAGACAGAAAAATCGAGATTACGGTTTTTTTAACAGCTAACTTATCAAGCACTCGTTAATGCTACTTTTAGATTTACATATTTTGTTAATTATGAGACTTAAATCCTCAACTTTGTAAACGAAGATACCTTATATCACACTTTCATACCACTAGTCTATAAACCTTTTAGTCAACGAATTACATAACTGAGTGTGTTGAATATATATTATAAACCTTATTAGTTTTCTGTTAAGATAATTTTTTAAAGTTATTGGTTGACATAATTTCATTAACCTATTGTATGATCCCAATAATATCATGTTAAATAGAAATAATAATATTATAATATTATTAGTTTGTTTATTTTTACATTTAACAAGAATTAGAAAAAATATGAAAAAGTGGAGGTGGTGGTGCCTATGGGGTTGGAAGTATATGAAAAGGTGGAGGTGGTGGGGCAATGTGACAATGGCTTTTTATGTTTTTTGGGTTTTTGTTATTAGGTGAGTTTTTGTGTTTTTGAAAAATGAGTGTTTTTGTGATATGTAGGATGAAAAGATACGTTTTTAGGTATTCTTATTGTGGATGCTCTAATAAGAACTTTCACTTGTCTTTCTTTTACATTTCTTCCTAATATTTCACACCCGTTCCTTATCTGCATATCTCTCTCTTTACCACCACAAAAAGAACCCACCGGAACACCACATATCTACCCAAACCATCGCGTCCTAGGCAACCACATGTCCACATCTATACCACCGCCACTGCCACTACTCTCGTTGCCGATGCAGGCTAAAGCCACACCCTTCTACGGTCGCTGAGAACATTGACCACAGGAAACCGGTCATCGTACGAAAACGTCGTGGCCGAAGATTTTGGGTAGCGGTGGGGGTATATATAGGGGTTTGAAATGGTGACAAACGACGGGGAAATCAGTGTCGGAGGAGATGCGGCGGATTAGTTATTTTTCATTCCGAAAGGCGCAGTGTTTGGTTGTCCAATGTAGAGTCACGACGGTGCGTCGATTTGGTTGTCAGTTGTAAAGTCACGGTGAATATTTTGTCAACGATGGTTCATAAACTAAATATATAGGTAAGGTGTTTTTGTTACTTATCATATTCATCTTACTTTGATTGAACTTCCCTGTATAAAAATATGAACAGAAGTATAATGCTTGCACACCAGTCACCAAACTGTATAGCCTGTAAGTTTCGCTCTTCTGTTAAAAGTTTCAGACTTTCTGTTAACAGTTTTTGAGTTATAAAGGGACATCACACCGCTTCATTTTTTATAATTTGGACGTGGCGGTTACATATGCTTTTTTTGGAATGGGCGGTTACATACGTGATCCGAAGCATCGTTTGTCTTTAACCGGTGCGAGTTCATTGTAATTGGCGGTTACACATTATGAGGAGGTTACTTTGAGTGAAACGGTGCCTTCGTCCGAAGTGATGCGAGGGTGATATGACGCATCTTAAGTTACTTTTTGTAGGATATAGTAATATCTAACTTCGTTACAAACCATATCATGCAGTGCTAAGCATTCCAGAAGTTTTACACCCTCTACACCAGTCGTCAACATTACTTGCTCAAAGAACAACACTCGTAGTATGACTCCTTTTATGTAAGTTGAAAAGTTTTATAAAAAAGTGGATGAACAAGATAACAATGGCGAGATTTTATGAACCAGTGTATCGGCTAGAAGGTAATTTTGATTGGAATATGGTAGTGATTTTAATTGGATTAGATGATTTTTAATCTAAGATCTTACCCCATTACCATCATTGAAATTCAATATCAATAGCAACCGAATGAGATAATAACGAAAACAACAATCAGTGAGTTACCTCAAGTGGAAATCGGTGAGAGTTCAAAGCGTACTGCTGTCTATAATCACGCGTCGTGCCACCAGACTTCTTCGCAGCGAACAAGCAGGTTAACGAAGAGTGAAGGGGAGGTGAGAGGGAACTGTGTGTGAGGGTTTTTGTGAGAACGTGGCAGAGTGGGGGATTTACGGATTGATTCAGAGTGATGAAGGAAATTCAAAGCTTGATTTGGTTCGTTTGACTTTAGATTGAAAATTATGCGTTTTAATTTTATATATATATTTAGTCACCTATATCTTTCCTATAATTCTTTGTTTCCTCATATATAATATCCTTTGATGTCGTTTTAAATGGATCGGATATTGTATTTTGAAAAAAACTAGTGGGGGAGACTTAATGCTGATGTAAAATGGTGTTTGTGAGTTGTACCAACTGCATTGAAAGGTGTACTTTTTATTTTATTTTTTTTGCTATAGTGACTTGTACAATGTGTTTTGAAAGTTGTACTTTCATAGGGGTATGGATGACATTTTACTCAAACTAGTATTAAGCACCCCTCGCGTTACGGCGGGGGCGGGCACTAATGTCACACTACTGCCAGCGACCTCCGACACTGAAGTTAGGGCGTGTTAATGCAAAGAAATTAAACCGAAATGTAAAACATAGAATAAAATAACTAAGTTGATATAGGACTCACGCGTTACGATGAACCCGCATCTATTTTTTCTAACGTTTGACAGGATCATCGTAATCTATATATATTATATATCATTATCACTATACAAATCATAATGCATATATTACAACAACCGTTACATCAATATGTTGCAAATTATACTTAAACACAATTTACAACCATAAATGCATACAAAACAGGTTGAACATGGTAAGCTAATGAAACCACTATTTGATTAAGGTACAACCACTTAAGCATAATTTACAACCAAACATACATACAAATTATTTTATTAAGGTACAAACATTTAAGCATAATTTACAACCAAAGATGCATACTATTTAATTAAGGGGAGTGGGGGTGGTTACAAGTGATGGAATTCCATCACTCACAAACATCCAATCATGTTCTGCCATGTCAACAACCACTATTCTATCACTCACAAGCATTTTTTAGTGGCGGTGGTCATCACTATTGATGGAATTCTAACGTACAAGTAGTAATACACAACGTACAAGTCATACACATACAATCAATTTTTTACAACGCGTGATATGTTCAACGCGTTCTTTTTTTCACGAGTGATGGGAGTGGTGGCGGCGGTGTTCCAAAAAAAAAAAAAACGAGTGATAGAATTCTATCACGCTCCCACCCCCACTCCCCTAAGGTACCATTAAGACGATCTGGTTTATCTCTATCCTATGATCTAAGTTCCATAAAAAATGGAATATGGTCAATTTATTATTACTCCCTCCGTCCCATTAAATGTGTCTTATTTTGAATTTTCAAAGTCTTTATTTATAAACTTTGACTTTAATTATATATTTTCTGTGTTATATATAACTTGATGAAAATTTACCTGATAAAAACACATGTAAAACACACTCAAATCATATAACTTTCATCAAGTATTATCTAACACAAACAAAATTATTTAAGGTCAAAGTTTACAAATAAAGACTTTGAAAATTCAAAACACGACACTTTTAATGGGACGGAGGTAGTATTACATTGCGGTTCAGATCTATTATTGTCTATTGTGATCCGTTAAGGCCCAATATAGCCCATTAATACATTTGTGATCTAGTATTGGCCATGGAGGTCCATAAGGCCCAATATAGTCCATTAAGAAATTTTGATCTACTATTGCCAAAAGTGTGGTCGTAGCCCCTTTTTTCACGTAGTGCCGGTTCAACCGCCCGATAAAACCTGGTTCAACCGGTTAAACCATTTTAGAACCCAACCCGATAGATGTTTTAGTTAAATCTGGTCATGTGCCTTGCACATGAGGGCATTTTTTGTCAATTCACTTGAATGGAAAGAAGAAGTTAGCGTATCATGGTATCGTCCTTATTACGTGTTGGCAAATTTGGAAGGCTAGGAATGAGCTAGTGTTTGCGGGGAAGCATCCGAAGGTTGAGGAGGTGTTTAGTGCGATCAAGTTTATCGGGTATCTTTGCTTTAGGAGTAGGTCGAAGTATTTAGACGTTTCATGGGTCGAGTGGTGTAAATTTGTATAGTGCTTTCTTGTTCTTTGTAGTTGGTTTGGCTGCCCGGTTGTTTTTCGGGCTGGCCTTGTTTTAATGAAGTTCTCCTTTAAAAAAAAAACAAAAGTTTTAAAATAATAAAAAGATTATATATACATACATAAATAAACAAACCTTCCATGTTTGCACTTTAAAAAAAAATACCTAAATTAATATATTAGGTCTTTTGACTTTTTGTATTCATGTTCAATTCATTGGTTCCCTCTTGCTTTCCCTGTCCATCGAAGAAACAAAAGCACAACATTACTCCGAAATCAACAGCCCCTTCGTCATCGTGACCTCCACCGTCGTCCAACTCCGGCAGCCACCGCCCACCTGCCCTTGAATTCTCTCACTCTCAGGTGTTTTTTCTATAACTTTTTCACTCAATTTGCTAAAATTGTTGTTTGATTTGTTGATTATTATGTGTAAATTCTTGAAAGTTGCTATATGATTGAGATATGATATAAATTCTTCATTATCTTCGTTAGGGTTTGAATGCTTTCCAGATAATGCTTTCACTGCATAATTTATCAATACTAAATTTATCTTCATTAATGTAAGTATCTAAATAGGCAAAAGTGGGTTGTATGTGTTTTAGTCGATTTATCTCTACTTTCTATATATGTATTCTCGTTAATGTGTATCTGTTGATTTTTGAAGCCGTTCGTGTCTTTTTTTAGATCTGTATGATCATAGTAATGTCGAATCTTTGATGGAGCTTACGTCACGATCTGGAACAGTTAATTGTTATAGAATAAGAGAGTAGGTGGTCGGATTGATTTTAGAGACGAAAAATAATATAAATGGTTCTGAACTTTCTACTCTACTTGCTATACATCTGTGTCTGTATTTTTATAATACATATCTGTTGATTTGTGAAGCTGTCCATTTCTGGTAAAATGATTGGTTGCAGCTTGTTGATTAATTATTTTTACATGTTTTGATCCGTTAGTAATCAAATGTGTTGAATAATTAGAGGTGGCAAAATGGGTGGGTTGGCTAGGTTTGGGTAATGGGTTAGGATGGGTATGGGTTAGGATGGGTATGAGTTAGGATGGGTTTTTTTTTAAGAAAAAGGTCAAGATGGGTTTAGGTCACAATGGGTTTCGGTCATGATAGGCTAAAAATTAAAAAAAAAAAAAAATATTAAAAAATTAAATAAATAAACAAAAATTAAAAAAAATCATATTTTTTTTTTAAATTCAAAAAACATCAAAAGCATCAAAAACTACCAAACAATCCAATAAAAACTCATCTTCTTATGCCCTTCAAGTTGTGTCAACATCCCAAAGCCACCAGTACACAATGAATGCATATGATATACCTACACCTCTCCCCAAAACTACAACTCCCCTGTATCCAAAAATTACAAACCTTATCTTTCTTAACACCAACACTAACACCAGTACCACCACCTCTACTTTTAGTTTACTTGAGGCCACCAAATACATTCTTTAATTACTTATGAATTGGGTGCATGTATATGACTTATGAAATTACTAATTGTTTGTTTAATCCAGTTTTAAGATGGATACGAGTTGGATGTCTTTACCAAGAGCTACTACTGAATATGAAAACGGTCTTGACAAATTTCTTGATTTTATCTTTTCTACCGAGGGTAAAAATGGTCAAATATCATGTCCATGCATTGATTGTAGTAATCAAATATGGGTTGATCGGGAGGAGGCTAGAACGCATCTCCAATGTGTCGGGTTTATTAAAGGCTACAGAATTGCACCTTTTATTTCCGAATCATGTGAAACTCCTATGTTGGATGCTGAAGATGACATGCAAGGGTTGGTGCATGATGCATTCAACGGGTTTGGTGAGAACATACATGAAAATGAAATAGGGACACAAAATGAAAGTCAAAGTATGCCAAACACAAATGCGAAAAAGTTTTATAAAGCGTTAGAAGATGCAAAGAAAGAACTATATCCTGGGTGTAAGAAGTTCTCGGTTCTTTCTTTTATCATTAGACTATTTCATAGTAAGTGTATTGGGAAATGTAATGACAAGGGTTTCAGCATGATGCTTGATACATTGAGGGAAGCCTTCCCATATTCTTCCATACCGAAGTCATTGTATGACCTAAGGAAGATAATAAGAGAATTAGGACTTAGTTATGATAAAATTGATGCATGTCCTAATGATTGTATGCTGTACTGGAAAGAAAACAGTAAGAAAACAGAATGTGATATATGTCATACGTCAAGGTATAAAGCAAATGAAAATGATCCTGATGATGAGTTAACCATACCTGATACGGATAAGAAGATTAAGAAGATTGGAGCAAAGGTTTTACGTCATTTTCCGCTCATACCACGGCTGCAAAGGTTGTTTATGTCATCTAAAAATGCTGCCTCCATGAGATGGCATGAAGAGAGTCGCACGAAAGATGGTTACTTGAGACATCCTGCTGATTCCCCAGCTTGGAAAACATTTGATTTTAATTATCCTGATTTTGCCAGTGAGTCTCGTAATGTCAGGCTTGGTTTAGCGAGTGATGGGTTTAACCCTTTTAGAACAATGAGTGTTTCTCATAGTACATGGCCTGTTGTTTTGATGCCATATAATCTACCTCCTTGGATGTGCATGAAACAACCTTATTTCTTTTTATCTTTACTTATACCTGGCCCATCAGCTCCTGGGAACAATATAGATGTTTATATGGAACCGTTAGTGGCTGAGCTACAGGAGTTATGGGATATTAATGGAGTAGAGACTTATGATGCATCGACAAAGAGTAACTTTCAGATGCGTGCTTCTTTGTTATGGACGATAAGTGACTTTCCCGCTTATGCGAATTTATCCGGATGGAGCACAAAAGGAAAACTTTCATGCCCTTGCTGCCATAAACATACAAAATCACAACGCTTAACTCATGGCAACAAATATTGTTTCATGGGACATCGTCGATATCTGCCAGGTGATCATGCTTTTCGAAAAAATAAGAAGTCTTTTGATGGCACAAAAGAAACGGAGAGGCAACCACGTGGCTTAACAGGATCAGAAGTACTTGATGAGCTAAATGGTTTTGAAATTAAATTTGGAAAACTTGTGAAGACCAACCCTGATCTACCATTTAACTGGAAGAAGAGAAGTATTTTTTTTGAGTTACCATACTAGAAAACTAACTTGCTACGCCATAATCTAGATGTAATGCATATTGAGAATAATGTTTGTGACAGTGTCGTTGGAACGTTAATGAATCTAGATGGAAAGACCAAAGATCATTTAAAAGCATGCCTTGATTTGCAAGAAATGGGTATTAGACCTGAACTTCATCCTAAAGTTCAGAATAACAACAAAGTGTATTTGCCACCTGCTTGTTTCTCAATGGATAAAAAAGAGAAAGATATATTTTGTCGTGTTCTTAAAAAGGTTAAAGTTCCAGATGGTTATGCAGCTAATATATCAAGATGCGTAGAGTGAAAACCTCCAAAACTGTTTGGCCTTAAAAGTCATAATAGCCATATTTTGATGCAGCAGTTGCTTCCCATTGCTTTGCGAAATGTGTTACCTAAGCACGTGCGTTATCCTGTGATGAAGCTATGTCGTTACAACAAACAGTTATGCTCAAAAGTTCTTAATCCAAATGATTTGGTTCAAATGGAAAATGAGATTGGAAAAATCCTTTGTGATTTAGAAAGGATTTTTCCGCCATCATTCTTTGATGTCATGGTTCATCTTTCGGTTCATCTTGCTTCAGATGCCAAATTAGGAGGGACAGTTCATTACCGTTGGATGTATCCAATCGAGAGGTGTGCGTTCATATTTTAGTAAATACTTTTTAAAGATAATATTGAATCTGATCTTAATATTTTTTATCATTCAGGTATTTATCTACATTAAAATCTTACGTCAAAAATAGGAGTAAACCCGAGGGTTCCATTGCAGAAGGATATTTAGCTGAAGAATGTTTGTCATTTTGTCCATTGTACTTATCAAGTGATGTCGAGACCATACATAATAAGACAAGTCAGAATTATGATGACGGTGGTTTCGAGGATATTTTACCTATCTTTTCTATGTCAGGTCGGCCGATTGGTGCTACAGTGGTAGAGATACTTGACCTTGACATTTTGGCTAAAGCACATTCATATGTGTTATTCAATTGTAGTGAAGTTGATGAATTTCGAACGTAAGTAGTTATTTAGAAGTTGTGAGTTCCATTTATTATATTATATTTAAAATTATTTTTGTTGTTATCATCGTTATCATCTTTTGACGTTGCAGAGAACATCTGATGAATGTTCGTCATGAAAATCGGAAATTACGTGAGCGTGAGATTCAGCGTTTACATAGCGAGACTTTTGAGTCGTGGTTTCAAGATCATGTACGGAATAACATAGATGTATTACTTTTAAAATACAATTTTAATGATATAACATTTTCAAGCTTCTAATCGCTAGATGTATAACGAAAAATTTAACACATCTTGCCTTAATTCAGGTTGAGGAGCTGCATACCAGAGGGGATCATAGAATCACGGAAGATCTAAGAAACTTGGCAGGTGGCCCAGCTGAGTTTGTGAAAAAATATAAGGGATTTATCACAAATGGTTTCCGATTTCACACAAAAGATCTGGAACAGAATAGGAAAACACAAAATAGTGGAGTTATGCTTGAGGCCATGACTAATAGCTTCTCAATTGCTAAAGATAACAATCCTATCGTGGGAGATGTAACATACTATGGGGTTTTGAATGATATCATTGAGTTGGAATATGCTGTTGACAGGAAAGTAGTTTTGTTCCATTGTGATTGGATCTCGAATGGTTCAAGGAAAAAGCAAGATGAGAATGGGTTTACTCTACTCAATTTTGAAGGTTTGAACCCTCATAACGACCCTTTTATACTAGCTTGTCAAGCACAACAAGTATTTTATGTTGCAGATCGTGTTGACAAAGGATGGAAAGTTGTGATCAAGACAACGCCTAGAGATTCTTATGACATGAATGAACAAACATGTCTTGAGAATGTGGAAACACATTTGCAGAGTGACACATCTACGGGTCCTCAACTTGATGAAAATATGAATATTGAATTGGTTAGAAGGGGTTTAAATGGGACCGTTGTTGACAAAAATACCTTAGTTTTTGACGGAGATGAAGATCTATTTGAAGCTGTTTCATGATTTCAATTAGTTATTTAATAATATGATTTTTTTTCATCGCATATTCAATACTTGTATTTGATTTTTTTTCTGCATTGCTGATAATAATTATTTTTTCATCGCTATTGCTAGTTTTTTAGTAGTTATGTCTATGTGAACAGATATGTATCACAACTAGTACATCAGCTGGGTTAGATCAGATCTTGCCTCGGATGTTCTATCATAAAGTACTTGGGGTTGGAACTCACTTGGAATAGATGGAGTAGTTTTGACTTGTCATGTTTGGGCTAGACAAAAATTCTTATGTACTTTAATATAATGGTGTAACCGTGGGGTTTGGATGGTGTATACCCCAACACCTTGTTAGGTTTTAATTTATGAATGAAAGTTTGAGTTGGCCATTCAAAAAAAATTTGATTGAGTTTGTGTCCCACTTTCAACCAGATCAGAAAACCACAAACCAGGGTGGAAAGAATGTAGCAGGATGAATGATGAAACTTTAGTTTCAAAATTACTGTTTGTTTACTACCATCCCGTGTAATCACGGGTCTATAACCTATTGTTATTATAAAACTCTAGCGAATAAACATCCTATAAAACTTATGTTTTACGACTCAAATATCAAGTATCCTATTACGGTGTATTATAATAACACCATAATGATTAAGCATCCTATAAAGGTTAAAGTTATAAGACCCTAGTGTCAAGTGTCCTATTAAGTTATGTTATAATAGAACTCTAGTGAATAAGCGTCCTATAAAACTGATGTTTTATGACTCAAATATCAGGTGTCCTATTACAGTGTATTATAATAAAACCACAATGATTAAGCGTCCTATAAAGGTTAAATTTATAAGACCAAAGTGCCAAGTGTCTTTTTAAGTTACATTATAATAAAACTCTAGCGAATAAGCGTCCTATAAAACTAATGTTTTATGACTCAAATATCAAGTGTCCTATTACGGTGTATTATAATAACACCACAATGATTAAGCGTCCTATAAAGTTTAAAGTTATAAGACCCAAGTGTCAAGTGTCCTGTTAAGTTAAGTTCTAATATGACTTCGACTAGAAAGGGTCCTATAACACTGAACATTTATGACTTAACTACAATGTGTCCTATTAAGTTATGTATAATAGGACCCCAGATGATCAAGTGTCCTAATACAGTACCACATAATGGGACACTCACAATTAAATGTCTTATAAAGTACTTTATTAGGATCTACATTTTAAGTGTCCTATTAAATTATATGATAATAGGACCCCAAAAAATCATCCATCCTATTAAATAGTTTTTTAGGACACCGGTTTAGTAGAGTATATTATAAAAGGACCTCAAAATTTCATTAGTCCTATTAAATAGTTTTTTAGGACCCTCTTTTACAAGCGTCCCACAGAAAAGGTCCTAAAAAGCCATTTTTGTTGTAGTGTACGTGAATGTTACTGTGGAACTTGTTACGAATTGTTGTTGAACTGCCATGCTTGACATGTATGCCATGATTGTTACTTGAGTACAATACGTGTAGAACATACGTGCACTACTTGGATATGAACCTGACATGAATGGTATCTATGTTAGGACGTAGTTGACCACTTATAGCTTGATTGAGCTTTCTGTGTATCTGCCGAGCAAACCAAGGTAAGTTCACACCCTCTACAAAGCATGGGATTCCCTGGGTTGGGAATGGGGTTAAGGAACGTGGGTTCCTCGTCCTCCTTGGGTAGGACAGCATTGGTTCAGGAATGTAATTCCTCATCCTCATGGACAGATAACTCGTACTAGACCAAAACTCTATCACGAAGTCCCTCCTTTTTATATCGACTTAATCGCCGGGCCAATGGCGAGCAGGTCATTAGTTAGATAGCGCTATTTAGGTCTGACAAACCTCACACCGTGCCGCAGAGGACGGGCGTGAACTAATGGATCTGGGGCACGTCAATGATGATAGACATTGACAGTTTCAGGGCACATAAACATGACTATAGTCAGCAGTCGATATGGTAACGAGTCTAGTGTATACATGGGGTAGCCCCCACGGCCGAAATGCCAGATAACTAACATGGGGTAGCCCCCACGGCCGGAGTGCCAGAGTAACCGGGAATAAATAAGTCACGTTTTTCAACTATGGGGTAACCCCCATGGCAGGATGCCAGATAAAGGAAACTGTTTTCGAAACAACTTAAAACGAACACCCAACTGTGAACTCACTCAACTTGTTGTTGACTCGTTACTACATGCTTTGCAGGTCAATAGGTACTTAGCTGGAGCTTGCATGGAAGAGAGTCGTTATGGGACATGGACAGCTGTATGCCATGTTAAACTTTGAACAATTGAACTTATGTCTTGGTTTTAAACATTATGCTTCCGCTTGCAACTTAAACTATGTTTTGATTGGACACCAATTGTATTGGTTGAATTTTATAACTACTTATATGCTTGTTCAATATGATTGGTGGCTGGATCCTGGTCAGTCACGCCTCCAAGCGGTAGTACTCCGCAGGTGGATTTTGGGGGTGTGACAGATTGGTATCAGAGCCATTGGTTATAGTGAACTTGGTTTTAATAAGGGAAAAGTTTTATTAAAATCAGACTATAACCTGTACAGTGCTCTACGATCCACAACGACGCTTCACTCCACATACAAGGCTTGACATTCTAGGTGATATGATCTGTGTATATATTGCCTACTTGTTAGTTACATGGTACATTGCTCATGGTATGCTTGGTTAGTATAACTACTGTTGCTTGAACACGTGTGTACTTACTCACTTCTGTCATCGCATTTTCGCGAACCCCTCTCACTCTTGTTCCTCTTGATATGAAGATCATGTCTGGACGCGCTAACCTGACACAAGCCCAGTTGACGGCTCTGATTAACGAACGAGTTGCTGCGGCACTTGCAGCTGCACACGCAGGAGGTATATCCTGCAGTCCAAACTCATTCTAGGATCTTTAGAATCCTACTCTCGTGAACCAACCTTTGTGTTAAACTCTGTCTTTCTTTCGCCCACAATAGGTCAGCATGCTCAGCCACCCGTGTGCACTTTTAAAACTTTCATGGACTGCCGACCAACTACTTTTAGCGGCACTAAAGGAGCAGTAGGTCTCCTCCACTGGTTTGAGATGCTCGAGTTAGTTTTCGAAATGTGTGAATGCCCTGAGGCGCGCAGGGTGAAGAATGCTACCGGTACTCTCGAGGGTTTAGCTCTCACATGGTGGAACGCTCAGGTCCAAATGCTGGGGTTGGTTGCTGCCAACGCCACCCCATGGGAAACCTTTAAGGAGATGATCAAGGAAGAATACTGCAGTCGGGACGACATT
Source organism: Helianthus tuberosus (assembly GCA_030545235.1). Taxonomy (NCBI): domain Eukaryota; kingdom Viridiplantae; phylum Streptophyta; class Magnoliopsida; order Asterales; family Asteraceae; genus Helianthus; species Helianthus tuberosus. Next base: position 186,481,219 of record CM060444.1, read on the forward strand.
CATAAGCTGGAAGTTGAGTTTTTCAACCTCAAGATGACGGGGTCAGAAATTGAGGCGTATACCAAGAGGTCGAACGAGCTTGCATTATTGTGTCCTACTATGGTGGACCCTCCAATTAAGCGAATTGAACTCTTTCTCAAGGGCTTGGTGCCAGAGATCCAAAGTCATGTGACTTCAGCAAAACTCGCTACTATCCAGCAGGTTGTTCAGTTGGCTCACCGTCTCACGGACCAGGCGGTGGAGCAGAACAGGTTACCAAAGCGCATAGGTGCTGCAACTACTTCTGGTGTCCCTAGTGTCAACAAACGGAAATGGGATGGAGCTTCAAGTAAGGGTTCGACTTGTGTTCAGTCCCAGTCTCAGCAGAGAAAGACTGATGACTACAAGAGCCCTAGTCAGCAATCATCTGGTGGTCAAAGTCATGGTGGGTACAAAGGGAATCACCCCAAATGCAATCGCTGCAGCCTGCACCACAGCGGGCCGTGCACCAGGGGTAACTGCCATCGGTGCAATAAGCCAGGTCACGCTGCAAAGGATTGCAGGAGCTTATACCCCGCAAACCAGAATCGTCAACAACAAGCCCCACAGAACCAGCGCCAGTAGCAGCAGCAAGGTGATAACAAAGGGTGCTTTCAGTGTGGAGCTGAAGGCCATTTCAAGAGGGATTGCCCCCAGCTGAACAGGAACCAGAACAACAACAACAACAATAACAACAATCAGGGGAATGGTAACAATGGGAACAACAACAATGGTGCCAGGGGGCGGGCGTTCGTGATTGGCCAAGGTGAAGCAAGGAATGACCCCAATGTTGTGGTGGGTAAGTTCCTTCTCGACGAGTTTTATGTTACAGTTTTATTTGATTCGGGTGCCGATACTAGCTACATGTCACTAGAAGTTAGTCGAATGCTTAAGCGTATTCCAACACCTTTGAACAACAAGCACACGTTAGAGCTAGCAAATGGTAAGAGTTTAGAGGCCACACACGTAGTCAGGGGTTGTAAACTTGTTCTTGCTAACCAGACCTTCTCTATCGACCTCATCCCTATCGTCTTGGGTAGTTTCGACTTTGTAACGAGAAGATTGTTCGTATTCCTGGTTCCAGTGGTGAACCTCTCACGATTCGTGGCGACAGGAGGAGTGCTGTTGAGAACGTCATCTCTCTCCTTAAGGCCCAGAAGTATTTGAGAAAGGGCCACATCACCACTTTGGCTCTCGTTACTGACACCTCGGAGAAAGAGAGGAAGATAGAAGATCTTCCAATCGTACGCGATTATCCTGAGGTATTTCCTGAGGAATTACCTGGCCTCCCGCCTCATCACCAGGTCGAGTTTCGAATTGAACTAGCTCCTGGAGCTGTACCTATAGCTCGTGCACCTTATCGCTTAGCCCCATCAGAGTTGGAAGAACTCTCTACGCAACTACAAGAACTCTTGGATAAGGGTTTTATTCGTCCTAGCTCATCGCCTTGGGGAGCTCCAGTGCTATTTATGAAGAAGAAAGACGGTACCTTTAGAATGTGCATCGACTACCGGGAACTCAACAAGGTGACGGTGAAGAATCGTTATCCTCTACCACGAATTGACGACTTGTTCGACCAGCTGCAGGGGTCGAGCTACTATTCAAAGATTGACTTGAGATCGGGATATCACCAGTTGAGAGTCCGAGAAGAGGATGTCTCTAAAACAGCCTTTAGAACTCGCTACGGGCACTATGAGTTTTTGGTCATGCCTTTTGGGCAGACAAACGCACCTGCGATCTTCATGGACTTGATGAATCGAGTGTGCAAGCCTTACCTGGACAAGTTCGTTATAGTCTTCATCGACGACATCCTGATCTATTCTAAGAGTCAGGAGGAACACGAGCAGCATCTACGGCTTATCCTGGAACTCCTTCGAACAGAACAGCTTTACGCAAAGTTCTCGAAATGCGATTTCTGGCTTCGTGAAGTCCATTTCCTAGGCCACGTGGTAAACAAGGATGGGATTCACGTTGATCCATCCAAGGTGGATTCGATTAAGAACTGGCCTGCACCTCGTACACCAAAGGAGATTCGCCAATTCTTAGGTTTGGCAGGTTACTACAGGAGGTTCATTAAGGATTTTTTCCAAGATTGCACAGCCTCTCACCTCACTAACGCAGAAGGGCATTGTTTATCGATGGGGAAATGCACAGGAGTTAGCGTTTCAGCACTTAAAGGATAGACTTTGCAGTGCACCTATCCTTTCCTTGCCCGAGGGCACAGACGACTTCGTGGTCTACTACGACGCATCAATTCAGGGTCTTGGTTGTGTATTAATGCAACGAGATAAAGTTATAGCTTACGCCTCACGCCAACTCAAAGTCCATGAAAAGAACTACACCACGCATGATTTAGAGCTGGGAGCTGTTGTTTTTGCACTTAAGATATGGCGACATTACTTGTACAGTACCAAGTGCACCATCTACACTGACCACAGGAGCCTCGAGCATATCTTCAAGCAGAAGGAATTGAATATGCGACAACGACGATGGGTCGAGCTACTGAATGACTACGAGTGCTCGATCAGGTACCACCCGGGCAAGGCCAATGTTGTGGCCGACGCCCTCAGTCGGAAGGACACCGCGCCTAAGCGCGTGCGAGCTTTACAACTCACTATACATTCTAGTCTTCCTTCCCAAATACGAGCTGCTCAGATAGAAGCATTGAAACCAGAAAACGTCAGGGCTGAAGCCCTACGCGGCTCAAGGCAACGCATGGAACAGAAGGAAGACGGTGCTTACTACGTAACGGGGCGCATTTGGGTCCCACTCTATGGCAACTTACGAGAGCTTGTGATGGATGAAGCACACAAGTCTCGCTACTCAGTACATCCTGGTTCAGATAAGATGTACCACGATATCAAAACTATGTATTGGTGGCCTAGCATGAAGGCCCACATAGCAACTTACGTCAGCAAGTGTTTGACTTGTGCGAGAGTCAAGTCTGAATACCAGAAACCCTCAGGCCTACTCCAACAACCAGAGATACCGCAATGGAAATGGGAGCAAATTTCCATGGATTTTGTTACCGGCCTACCTAGATCTCAACGAGGTAACGATACTATTTGGATGATCGTGGATCGACTCACAAAGTCTGCTCACTTCTTGGCTATCAAGGAAACGGATAAGTTCTCCACTCTAGCAGACGTATACCTCAAGGAAGTTGTTTCGAGGCACGGGGTGCCCACCTCTATTATCTCGGATCGAGATGCGCGTTTTACTTCAGAACTGTGGCAGGCGATGCACAAATCCTTTGGCTCACGATTAGACATGAGCACAGCATATCACCCTCAGATGGACCGGCAGTCTGAGCGCACTATTCAAACCTTAGAAGACATGCTTCGTGCATGTGTAATCGACTTTGGCAACAGCAGGGAAAAGCATCTGCCACTTGTGGAATTCTCGTATAATAACAGCTACCACACCAGTATTAAAGCTGCTCCGTTTGAGGCATTGTACGGACGTAAATGCCGGTCACCTCTTTGTTGGGCAGAGGTGGGGGATAGTCAGATCACTGGTCCAGAACATGTGGTAGACACAACCGAACGAATTGCTCAAATTTGACAACGCATGGCGGCAGCTCGTGACCGTCAGAAAGTCTACGCCGATAAGGGCAGGAAACCACTTGAGCTCCAGGTTGGGGAGCGGGTACTACTCAAAGTTTCACTCTGGAAGGGTGTGGTTCGTTTTGGTAATCGAGGCAAACTTAACCCACGATACGCCGGACCCTTCGAAATCATCGAAAAAAAAATAGGCAGGGTGGCCTATAGACTGAACTTACCAGCAGAACTCGGTGCAGTTCACAACGTTTTCCACGTGTCGAATCTGAAGAAGTGTCTGTCAGATGAGACCCACATAGTTCCTCTGAAGGAACTCACTATCGACGAGCAGTTACGATTCGTCGAGGAACCAGTTGAAATCACGGACCGGGATGTTAAGGTCCTCAAGAGCACGAGAATACCTCTCGTTCGAGTTCGTTGGAACTCACTTCGCGGCCCAGAGTTCACCTGGGAACGCGAAGATCAGATGAAACAAAAGTATCCCCAACTGTTTGCAGACAGTACCACCACTACTGAGGCTGAAGCTACGGAATTTCGGGACGAAATTCCAGATCAACGGGGGGAGGATGTGACACCCCAGGAAAACCGGGAAAACCATACAACTTAACTAGCTTCCTCAGTGAGTGCTTACCAAATTTTGGGACGAAATTTCTTTCAACTTGGGGATGACGTGACAACTCGAAATTTAGAACCTTTCATTTGTATCTCGATGTAACATGCTTAAACGTGTGACTAAGTGACTTGTTGGTTTAATGAATGTTATTATGTGGTTATGTGCTATGCTTGTATGTATGTGTGTATTTATATGACCCGAGACACAAGGACCCGACTCGAGACCATGCGGTCTCGAGTGAACAGTGCAACAGTTGGGCCGGTTGGGCCGTGCACCTCATTTGATCCATCCGAAACCCTTTAGGGTGCATCAACTTGAAGCTAGTATATAACCTTGTTGTTAGCCAACATTACCATCCTTGGGCAACTTACACACACTCTCCTACACACACACTCCTACCTTCTCTCTCACTAAAACCCTAAAGATCAAACTGTGACACCCCAGGAAAACCAGTGAAAACCATACAACTTAACTAGCTTCCTCAGTGAGTGCTTACCAAATTTCGGGACGAAATTTCTTTCAACTTGGGGATGATGTGACAACTCGAAATTCAGAACCTTTCATTGTATCTCGATGTAACATACGTGAATGCTATGTGATTAGTTAACTTGTTGGTTTAATAAATGATATAAGTAAATTTATGTGATTATGTGTTGTGCTTGTATGTATAGTATATATATTTGTATAAGTGAGCCGAGAACCATGAACCCGACCCAAGACCACTCGGTCTCGAGTAAACAGTAACGGTTGGACCGGACTGGGCCATACACCCCTTTTGAGCCCACTCGAAACCCTTGTAGGGTGCACCACCCAAACCGGGTATAAAACCCCCATCCACCCTTTTTCCCTTACACTCTCACACACTCTCTCCCTCACTAAAACCCTAGAACTACAAGACCTCCTCTCCTTTCTCTCGGACCAAACCGGTGATAACAAGGACACTCGGCTCGATTCAAGCTCGGAATCATCACTCGGAAGCTCATCCATCAACTCTTCATACCCTCGCACTTCGAGTCTCTACCGGTTAGTGTTCTAATGTGTTCTAGGTGTTGTATGTGTGCTAGATGTCATGTGTGCTTGATGAATGAAACATATGCTTAACCTCTTTTGTATGATCTTGATTGACTTAATGAGTAAGAGTCATGAAATATATGAAGATTGTTGTTGTTCATCTATGATGTAGATGCTTGATTTCTAGATAAAGTCATGGTTAGGAAGAGTGGAGTGGTTTGTTAATGGTCATGCTAACTTGACATATGAATAAGTAGAAAAATGTTTGAATATGGTGCTATTATGTTCTCGGTTGGATGTGGGAATGATGAGGATCGATGGTGCATTAAACTAGGTGGATTATGCTAGCATAAATCGGTTTAAATGAGCATGTTTGTTGAGGATGAAAACCCTAAAGATGAACTAGATGAATATGTGTTGAATATGGTATGAAGATTGGATAATATTTGAAAATGCTTGTTTGATCCATTCGGGTTAATTGTTAGACAATTAGACATGTTTGTAGAACCTCATTGGATAGTACATAAAAATCACAACAGTGAAATTCTGTTGGATAGTACAATGCGGGCAGATGCATCAGAATCAGCAGGTGAACGAGCCGAGACCACTGGTCTCGACTCGAGACCATGAAACTACAACTCGAGACCGCAACGGTTGCGACTCGAGACCCAGACCAAGCAACTCAAAAACGGACTTCAGGGACTCGAGACCATCAAGGTCTCAACTCGAGACCACATCGTGACAACTCGAGACGGGACTCGAAACCTCAGAGGTTGCGAGTCATGCCTGCACCACTCGAGACCAATCATTACAAGTCGAGACCTCCTGGTTGCGACTCGAGACCGCATGTTCTCGAGTCGGGATCACCTTGTCTCGACTGGGCTGCTCACTTTAGTTATCGGGCCACGACGTGATTTGTTTGGGCTGCCTGTTTAACTGAACTATGTGTTAGTTGGTACTGTTGACTGATCCAATAGTAGAACAGGCCCAATAACTCAACATATAACTGTATGCATGCTATGTGTTACACTATGTGTAAAACATACGTGCATTTCTTAGTTTGAACCTGACATGTACGATAACCATGTTAGGACGTGGTTGACCACTAGCATCTAGACTTGACTTTCTGTATATCTGCCGAGCAAACCAAGGTGAGTTCACACCCTCTACAAAGCATGGGATTCCCTGGGTTGGGAATGGGGTTAAGGAAAGTGGATTCCTCGTCCTCCTTGGGTAGGACAGCATTGGTTCAGGAATGTAATTCCTCGTCCTCATGGACAGATAACTCGTACTAGACCAAAACTCTATCACGAAGTCCCTCCTTTTTATATCGACTTAATCGCCAGGCCAATGGCGAGCGGGTCATTAGTTAGATAGCGCTATTTAGGTCTGACAAACCTCACACCGTGCCGCAAAGGACGGGCGTGAACTAATGGATCTGGGGCACGTCAATGATGATAGACATTGACAGTTTCAGGGCACATAAACATGACTACAGTCAGCAGTCGATATGGTAACGAGTCTAGTGTATACATGGGGTAGCCCCCACGGCCGAAATGCCAGATAACTAACATGGGGTAGCCCCCACGGCCGGAGTGCCAGAGTAACCGGGAATAAACAAGTCACATTTTTCAACTATGGGGTAACCCCCACGGCAGGATGCCAGATAAAGGAAACTGTTTTCGAAACAACTTAAAACGAACACCCAAATGTGAACTCACTCAACTTGTTGTTGACTCGTTACTACATGCTTTGCAGGTCTTTAGGTACTTAGCTGGAGCTTGCATGGAAGAGGGTCGTTGTGGGACATGGACAGCTGTGTGCCATGTTAAACTTTGAACAATTAAACTCATGTTTTGGTTTTAAACATTATGCTTCCGCTTGCAACTTAAACTATGTTTTGTTTGAACACCAATTGTATTGGTTGTATTTTATAACTACTTATATGCTTGTTCAATATGATTGGTGGCTGGATCCTGGTCAGTCACGCCTCCAAGCGGTAGTACTCCGCAGGTGGATTTTGGGGGTGTGACAGATTGGTATCAGAGCCATTGGTTATAGAGAACTTGGTTTTAATAAAGGAAAAGGTTTTATTAAAATCAGACTATAACCTGTACAGTGCTCTACGATCCACAACGACGCTTCACTCCACATGCAAGGCTCAACATTCTAGGTGATGTGATCTGTGTATATAATGCCTACTTGTTAGTTACGTAGTACATTGCTCATGGTATGCTTGGTTAGTATAACTACTGTTGCTTGAACACGGGTGTACTTACTCACTTCTGTCATCGCATTTTCGCGAACCCCTCTCACTCACGTTCCTCTTGATATGAAGATCATGTCTGGACGTGTTAACCTGACACAAGCCCAGTTGATGGCTCTGATTAACGAACGAGTTGCTGCGGCACTTGCAACTGCACACGCAGGAGGTATATCCTGCAGTCCAAACTCATTCTAGGATCTGTAGATCCTACTCTCGTGAACCAACCTTTGTGTTAAACTCTGTCTTTCTTTCGCCCACAATAGGTCAGCATGCTCAGCCACCCGTGTGCACTTTTAAAACTTTCATGGACTGCCGACCAACTACTTTTAGCGGCACTGAAGGAGCCGTAGGCCTCCTCCACTGGTTTGAGAAGCTCGAGTCAGTTTTCGAAATGTGTGAATGCCCTGAGGCGCGCAGGGTGAAGTATGCTACCGGTACTCTCGAGGGTTTAGCCCTCACATGGTGGAACGCTCAGGTCCAAATGCTGGGGTTAGTTGCTGCCAACGCCACCCCATGGGAAACTTTTAAGGAGATGATCAAGGAGGAATACTGCAGTCGTGATGACATTCATAAGCTGGAAGTCGAGTTCTTCAACCTCAAGATGACGGGGTCAGAAATTGAGGCGTATACTAAGAGATCGAATGAGCTTGCATTACTGTGTCCTACTATGGTAGACCCACCCATCAAACGCATCGAACTATTTCTCAAGGGCTTAGTGCCAGAAATCCAAAGTCATGTGACTTCAGCTAACCTCGCCACCATCCAGGAGGTTGTTCAGTTGGCTCACCGTCTCACGGATCAGGCGGTGGAGCAGAACATGTTACCAAAGCGCATTGGTGCTGCAACTACTTCAGGTGTCCCTAGTGACAACAAACGGAAATGGGATGGGACTTCAAGTAAGGGGTCGACTTCTACTCAGTCTCAGTCTCAGCAGAGAAAGACTGATGACTACAAGAGCCCCAGTCAGCAATCATCAGGTGGGTACAAAGGGAATCACCCCAAATGCAATCGCTGCAGCCTACACCACAGCGGGCCGTGCACCAGGGGTAACTGTCATCGGTGCAACAAGCCAGGTCACGCTGCAAAGGATTGCAGGAGCTTATACCCCGCAAACCAGAATCATCAACAACAGGCCCCACAGAACCAGCGCCAGCAGCAGCAGCAAGGTGATAACAAAGGGTGCTTTCAGTGTGGAGCTGAAGGCCATTTCAAGAGGGATTGCCCCCAGCTGAACAGGAACCAGAACAACAACAACAACAATAACAACAATCAGGGGAATGGTAATAATGGGAACAACAACAACAATGGTGCCAGGGGCGGGCGTTCGTGATTGGCCAAGGTGAAGCAAGGAATGACCCCAATGTTGTGGCGGGTAAGTTCCTTCTCGACGACTTTTATGTTACAGTTTTATTTGATTCGGGTGCCGATACTAGCTACATGTCACTAGAAGTGAGTCGAATGCTTAAGCGTATTCCAACACCTTTGAACAACAAGCACACTGTAGAGCTAGCAAATGGTAAGAGTTTAGAGGCCACACACGTAGTCAGGGGTTGTAAACTTGTTCTTGCCCACCAGACCTTCTCTATCGACCTCATCCCTATCGTCTTGGGTAGTTTCGACGTTGTTATTGGGATGGATTGGTTATCCCAACACCGAGCAGAGATTCTTTGCAACGAGAAGATTGTTCGTATTCCTGGTTCCAGCGGTGAACCTCTCATGGTTCGTGGCGACAAGAGGGGTGCTGTTGAGAACATCATCTCCCTCCTTAAGGCCCAGAAGTGCTTGCGGAAGGGCCACACTGCCATTTTGGCACTCGTTACTGACACCTCGTAGAAAGAGAAGAAGATAGAAGATTTTCCAATCTTACGCGACTACCCTTAGGTATTTCCTGAGGAATTGCCTGGTCTCCCGCCTCATCGCCAGGTCGAATTTCAGATTGAACTAGCTCCTGGAGCTGCACCTATAGCTCGTGCACCTTATCGCTTAGCTCCATCAGAGTTGGAAGAACTCTCTACGCAACTACAAGAACTCTTGGATAAGGGTTTTATTCGTCCTAGCTCATCGCCTTGGGGAGCTCCAGTGCTATTTGTGAAGAAGAAGGACGGTACCTTCAGAATGTGCATCGACTACCGGGAACTCAACAAGGTGACGGTAAAGAATCGTTATCCTCTACCACGTATTGACGACTTGTTCGACCAGCTGCAGGGGTCGAGCTACTATTCAAAGATTGATTTGAGATCGGGATATCACCAGCTGAGAGTCCGAGAAGAGGACGTCTCCAAAACAGCTTTTAGAACTCGTTATGGACACTATGAGTTTTTGGTCATGCCTTTGGGGTTGACAAACGCCCCTGCGGTTTTCATGGACTTGATGAATCGAGTGTGCAAGCCTTATCTGGACAAGTTCGTTATAGTCTTCATCGACGACATCCTGATCTATTCCAAGAGTCAGGAAGAACATGAGCAGCATCTACGACTCATTCTGGAACTCCTTCGAACAGAGCAGCTTTATGCAAAGTTCTCGAAATGCCACTTCTGGCTTCGTGAAGTCCATTTCTTAGGCCATGTGGTGAACAAGGATGGGATTCACGTTGACCCATCTAAGGTAGACTCGATTAAGAACTGGCTTGCGCCTCGTACACCAAAGGAAATTCGCCAATTCTTGGGTTTGGCAGGTTACTACAGGAGGTTCATTAAGGATTTTTCTAAGATTGCACAGCCTCTCACCTCACTAACGCAGAAAGGTGTTATTTATCAATGGGGGGATGCACAAGAATTAGCCTTTCAGCATCTAAAGGATAGACTTTGTAGCGCACATATCCTTTCACTGCCAGAGGGCAGAGACGATTTTGTGGTTTACTGCGACGCATCAATTCAAGGTCTTGGTTGTGTATTGATGCAACGAGATAAAGTCATAGCTTACGCTTCACGCCAACTCAAAGTTCATGAAAGAAACTACACTACGCACGACTTAGAGCTGGGAGCTGTTGTTTTTGCGCTTAAGATATGGCGACATTACCTGTACGGTACCAAGTGTGCCATCTACACCGACCACAGGAGCCTCGAGCATATCTTCAAGCAGAGGGAACTGAATATGCGACAACGACGATGGGTCGAACTACTGAATGACTACGAATGCTCGATCAGGTATCACCCGGGCAAGGCCAATGTTGTGGCCGATGCCCTCAGTCGAAAGGACACCGCGCCTAAGCGCGTGCGAGCTTTACAACTCACTATACATTCTAGTCTTCCTTCCCAAATACGAGACGCTCAGGTAGAAGCATTGAAACCAGAAAACGTCAGGGCTGAAGCCCTACGTGGCTCAAGGCAACGCTTAGAACAGAAGGAAGGCGGTGCTTACTACGTAACGGGGCGCATTTGGGTCCCACTCTATGGCAACTTACGAGAGCTTGTGATGGATGAAGCACACAAGTCTCGCTACTCAGTACATCCTGGTTCAGATAAGATGTACCACGATATCAAAACTACGTATTGGTGGCCTAGCATGAAGGCCCACATAGCAACTTACGTCAGCAAGTGTTTGACTTGTGCGAGAGTCAAGTCTAAATACCAGAAACCCTCAGGCCTACTCCAACAACCAGAGATACCGCAATGGAAATGGGAGCAAATTTCCATGGATTTCGTTACAGGCCTACCTAGATCTCAACGAGGTAACGATACTATTTGGGTGATCGTGGATCGACTCACAAAGTCTGCTCACTTCTTGGCTATCAAGGAAACGGATAAGTTCTCCCCTCTAGCAGACGTATACCTCAAGGAAGTTGTTTCGAGGCACGGGGTGCCCACCTCTATCATCTCGGATCGAGATGCACGTTTTACCTCAGAACTGTGGCAAGCAATGCACAAATCCTTTGGCTCACGTTTAGATATGAGCACAGCGTATCACCTTCAGACGGACGGGCAGTCTGAGCGTACTATTCAAACCTTTGAAGACATGCTTCGTGCATGTGTAATCGACTTTGGCAACAGCTGGGAAAAGCATCTGCCACTTGTGGAATTCTCGTACAATAACAGCTACCACACCAGCATTAAAGCTGCTCCGTTTGAGGCATTGTACGGGCGTAAATGCCGGTCACCTCGTTGTTGGGCAGAGGTGGGGGATAGTCAAATCACTGGTCCAGAACATGTGGTAGACACAACCGAACGAATTGCTCAAATACGACAACGCATGGCGGCAGCTCGTGACCGTCAGAAAGTTTACACCGATAAGGGCAGGAAACCACTAGAGCTCCAGGTTGGGGAGCGGGTACTACTCAAAGTTTCACCCTGGAAGGGTGTGGTTCGTTTTGGTAAACGAGGCAAACTTAACCCACGATACGTCGGACCTTTCGAAATCATCGAGAAAATAGGCAGGGTGGCCTACAGACTGAACTTACCAGCAGAACTCGGTGCAGTTCACAACGTTTTCCACGTGTCGAATCTGAAGAAGTGTCGGTCAGATGAGACCCACATAGTTCCTCTGAAGGAACTCACTAACGACGAGCAGTTACGATTCGTCGAGGAACCAGTTGAAATCACAGACCGGGATGTTAAGGTCCTCAAGAGCACTAGAATACCTCTCGTTCGAGATCGTTGGAACTCACGTCGCGGCCCAGAGTTCACCTGGGAACGCGAAGATCGAATGAAACAAAAGTATCCCCAACTGTTCGCAAACACTACAACCACTACTGAGGCTGAAGCTACGGAATTTCGGGACGAAATTCCAGATCAACGGGGGGAGGATGTGACAGCCCAGGAAAACCAGTGAAAACCATACAACTTAACTAGCTTCCTCAGTGAGTGCTTACCAAATTTCAGGACGAAATTTCTTTCAACTTGGGGATGATGTGACAACTCGAAATTCAGAACCTTTCATTGTATCTCGATGTAACATACGTGAACTCTATGTGATTAGTTAACTTGTTGGTTTAATAAATGATATAAGTAAATTTATGTGATTATGTGTTGTGCTTGTATGTATAGTATGTATATTTGTATAAGTGAGCCGAGAACCATGAACCCGACCCGAGACCACTCGGTCTCGAGTAAATAGTAACGGTTGGACCGGACTGGGCCATACACCCCTTTTGAGCCCACTCGAAACCCTTGTAGGGTGCACCACCCAAACCGGTTATAAAAACCCCATCCACCCTTTTTCCCTTACACTCCCACACACTCTCTCCCTCCCTAAAACCCTAGAACTACAAGACCTCCTCTCCTTTCTCTCGGACCAAACCGGTGATAACAAGGACACTCGGCTCGATTCAAGCTTGGAATCATCACTCGGAAGCTCATCCATCAACTCTTCATACCCTCGCACTTCGAGTCTCTACCGGTTAGTGTTCTAATGTGTTCTAGGTGTTGTATGTGTGCTAGATGTCATGTGTGCTTGATGAATGAAACATATGCTTAACCTCTTTTGTATGATCTTGATTGACCTAATGAGTAAGAGTCATGAAATATATGAAGATTGTTGTTGTTCATCTATGATGTAGATGCTTGATTTCTAGATAAAGTCATGGTTAGGAAGAGTGGAGTGGTTTGTTAATGGTCATGCTAACTTGACATATGAATAAGTAGAAAAATGTTTGAATATGGTGCTATTATGTTCTCGGTTGGATGTGTGAATGATGAGGATCGATGGTGCATTAAACTAGGTGGATTATGCTAGCATAAATCGGTTTAAATGAGCATGTTTGTTGAGGATGAAAACCCTAAAGATGAACTAGATGAATATGTGTTGAATATGGTATAAAGATTGGATAATATTTGAAAATGCTTGTTTGATCCATTTTGGTTAATTGTTAGACAATTAGACATGTTTGTAGAACCTCATCGGATAGTACATAAAAATCACAACAGTGAAATTCTGTTGGATAGTACAATGCGGGCAGATGCATCAGAATCAGCAGGTGAACGAGCCGAGACCACTGGTCTCGACTCGAGACCATGAAACTACAACTCGAGACCGCAACGATTGCGACTCGAGACCCAGACCAAGCAACTCAAAAACGGACTTCAGGGACTCGAGACCATCAAGGTCTCGACTCGAGACCACATCGTGACAACTCGAGACGGGACTCGAAACCTCAGAGGTTGCGAGTCATGCCTGCACCACTCGAGACCAATCATTACAAGTCGAGACCTCCTGGTTGCGACTCGAGACCGCATGTTCTCGAGTCGGGATCACCTTGTCTCGACTGGGCTGCTCACTTTAGTTATTGGGCCACGACGTGATTTGTTTGGGCTGCCTGTTTAACTGAACTATGTGTTAGTTGGTACTGTTGACCGATCCAATAGTAGAACAGGCCCAATAACTCAACATATAACTGTATGCATGCTATGTGTTAGACTATGGGTAAAAAATACGTGCATTTCTTAGATTGAACCTGACATGTACGATAACCATGTTAGGACGTGGTTGACCACTAGTATCTAGACTTGACTTTCTGTATATCTGCCGAGCAAACCAAGGTGAGTTCACACCCTCTACAAAGCATGGGATTCCCTGGGTTGGGAATGGGGTTAAGGAAAGTGGCTTCCTCGTCCTCCTTGGGTAGGACAGCATTGGTTCAGGAATGTAATTCCTCGTCCTCATGGACAGATAACTCGTACTAGACCAAAACTCTATCACGAAGTCCCTCATTTTTATATCGACTTAATCGCCGGGCCAATGGCGAGCGGGTCATTAGTTAGATAGCGCTATTTAGGTCTGACAAACCTCACACCGTGCCGCAAAGGACGGGCGTGAACTAATGGATCTGGGGCACGTCAATGATGATAGACATTGACAGTTTCAGGGCACATAAACATGACTACAGTCAGCAGTCGATATGGTAACGAGTCTAGTGTATACATGGGGTAGCCCCCACGGCCGAAATGCCAGATAACTAACATGGGGTAGCCCCCACGGCCGGAGTGCCAGAGTAACCGGGAATAAACAAGTCACGTTTTTCAACTATGGGGTAACCCCCACGGCAGGATGCCAGATAAAGGAAACTGTTTTCGAAACAACTTAAAACGAACACCCAACTGTGAACTCACTCAACTTGTTGTTGACTCGTTACTACATGCTTTGCAGGTCTTTAGGTACTTAGCTGGAGCTTGCATGGAAGAGGGTCGTTGTGGGACATGGACAGCTGTGTGCCATGTTAAACTTTGAACAATTAAACTCATGTTTTGGTTTTAAACATTATGCTTCCGCTTACAACTTAAACTATGTTTTGTTTGAACACCAATTGTATTGGTTGGATTTTATAACTACTTATATGCTTGTTCAATATGATTGGTGGCTGGATCCTGGTCAGTCACGCCTCCAAGCGGTAGTACTCCGCAGGTGGATTTTGGGGGTGTGACACAAACATCACCTCTCCTCTCCTTCCCTCTCGGATCAAACCGGTGACCACAAGGAGCTGTCGGACCGACTCGCACACATCCATTTGGAAGTTTCATTCTTCACCACTACTTCTCTAACCGGTTAGTGCTTCATGTTATGTTATGTACTTCGGTTGATGATGATATATGAAGTAATATGATAATATGTGCTTACTTGTTAAGTTTTATACATGATGAATATATCATCCTTGAATAAATCGGTGCTAAGGTCGTTGTTATATGATGATGTAATGTCGGCTTGGTATAGATAATATGTGATTAATCATGGATGATTGTAATCGGCTCTTTATGGTTTGAATCCGAATGAATTAGTGATGTTTAGGAGGTTTATTGTTCAATGAAATCGGATTAGCACATGTTGATGATGAATCTTATTTAAGTATCTTATTGCATTGATGGAATGTGCTAGATGTAGGAACCAATGATGTTATCAACTTGAGTTCATGCTAGGATAAACTTTATTGATGAAGCATGTTGTAAAATGAAAACCCTAAAATGAAGAACTAGTTGAATGTATGATGAACAACATGAATATGCTATGAATGTGCCTTGAATATTTGAAATTTAGGTGCTTGATCCATTTTCGGTTAGTGTTAGACAAAGAAACATGTTTGTATGGATAGTACACACTGTGCATGAAATCAAAATCCCATTGGCTAGTATAATGTCGGAAATCAGCAAATGTTCCAGCCGAGACCTTTAGTCTCGACTCGAGATCACCACATGACAACTCGAGACCGTATATTGCGACACAGATTGCGAGTCGAGAACCCCTAGTCTCGACTCGAGACCACACAACATCAACACAAAACAGCATGACTCGAGACCACGGTTGCGGGTCCGGTTGCGACTCGAGACCACCTAGTCTCGACTAGTTCATGCATGACTCGAGAACTCTTAGGCTTTAACCGAGATCGCACAGTCTCGACTCGAGAACTCTAGTCTCGACTCGAGACCACGTACGCATACTCGCTGAATTGGACTTGCATTGTTACGGGCTTAGATGTTTGGGCCGCACACTTGGACTTTGGTTGTTACGTGAATGTTACTGTGGAACTTGTTACGAATTGTTGTTGAACTGCCATGCTAGACATGTATGCCATGATTGTTACTTGAGTACAATACGTGTAGAACATACGTGCACTACTTGGATATGAACCTGACATGAATGGTATCTATGTTAGGACGTAGTTGACCACTTATAGCTTGATTGAGCTTTCTGTGTATCTGCCGAGCAAACCAAGGTGAGTTCACACCCTCTACAAAGCATGGGATTCCCTGGGTTGGGAATGGGGTTAAGGAACGTGGGTTCCTCGTCCTCCTTGGGTAGGACAGCATTGGTTCAGGAATGTAATTCCTCGTCCTCATGGACAGATAACTCGTACTAGACCAAAACTCTATCACGAAGTCCCTCCTTTTTATATCGACTTAATCGCCGGGCCAATGGCGAGCGGGTCATTAGTTAGATAGCGCTATTTAGGTCTGACAAACCTCACACCGTGCCGCAGAGGACGGGCGTGAACTAATGGATCTGGGGCACGTCAATGATGATAGACATTGACAGTTTCAGGGCACATAAACATGACTACAGTCAGCAGTCGATATGGTAACGAGTCTAGTGTATACATGGGGTAGCCCCCACGGCCGAAATGCCAGATAACTAACATGGGGTAGCCCCCACGGCCGGAGTGCCAGAGTAACCGGGAATAAACAAGTCACGTTTTTCAACTATGGGGTAACCCCCACGGTAGGATGCCAGATAAAGGAAACTGTTTTCGAAACAACTTAAAACGAACACCCAACTGTGAACTCACTCAACTTGTTGTTGACTCGTTACTACATGCTTTGCAGGTCAATAGGTACTTAGCTGGAGCTTGCATGGAAGAGAGTCATTGTGGGACATGGACAGCTGTGTGCCATGTTAAACTTTGAACAATTGAACTTATGTCTTGGTTTTAAACATTATGCTTTCGCTTGCAACTTAAACTATGTTTTGTTTGGACACCAATTGTATTGGTTGAATTTTACAACTACTTATATGCTTGTTCAATATGATTGGTGGCTGGATCATGGTCAGTCACGCCTCCAAGCGGTAGTACTCCGCAGGTGGATTTTGGGGGTGTGACATATATACTCACCTTTGGGTGCGTTTTTATATGTTAACACAATCCCTCAAATTGTTTATTCGTCCAAAATTAAATAAGAATGATATAATAATCAAAAACCCACAAAAATACATAAGTTTCTCCGATACTTAGAATTTTCACATAACTTTGGGATTTCTCGAAAAATTATTATTTTTGATTATATTAGTGTATTTGTATATATATATGGGTTCACATATATATTTTAAAAACTTTGCGACTTGAACGATTTTATTGGTGACCCTCATCATGTTAATAGTAATATATCTACGATTTGCGCGTCGTAATATATACACTCAAGTGTAGCATACTAATAATAGCGTAATACACATAATCTTGTCAAGTATTATCATGTCATCATACATATATTATAAAACACATAACACATTGTAACACATAAAATTTACCCATGAACAACCCATTATAGTGTATGTCGAAAAACACTTATTTTAGCGATTCGGTAATATTTTTGGGCCTCGGAAGTCACGTATGACTAACCAAACACCAAGTAAACTTAATATAAGTTAAAATACTTATTTTTATAACAAAATTATCAGTTTACTTACTGATCTAAAATAGTTTTATAAAAATCCTCTGAAAAGCCGATTTTTAACCGTTTTACCGCATAGTTTTACATCAAAGGTTACCCTAACCATCCCAAATCGAAATGACTTGATATGTTAACATAACCCATGTTATTTACTGAATAAAATAGTGGTTATACTCATGATCGTGCAGGTCTCACATAAAGCACATAAATCATGCAAATTTCACATATTTTACCACTTTTTAAGCTTTATGTACAACATGCAAAGCTATCAAACCTATGTCAAAGTTTCATGCCATTATAATATACCAAATAATGTTATTTTTTATAATCTGTTCTAAAACATTTTTTTCATACAATCATTTTTAATCATTTCTTGAGCTTTAAATCAACATGTATTCTTATGTACAAGTGTCTAAAGCACACTATCATATCATCATTTCATATGTATAAAAATGCATCAAATATGTAATTTATTCATGTTTATTTACTGATTTGTTTGAACATTTATCATATCTTGCACAAATCATCAAACACTTGCATTTTAACTATTATTCAAGAACAAGCAACAACTTAAACAAGTATTTACCAAAGATCAAGCTCAAATTTCATACACATAAATATCTATATATATATATATATATATATATATACGGTCATACATACACACATATGTACTACCCTTTTTATTTGTATCAAGACCCATTTCTTTTTAGATTTCAAGTTTGTGAAAATTCCAAGATTCAAGAGAAATTTCAAATCATCAAGAACAACCAAGAATCAAGAGTATAATTTAAACATAAATGTTATACCTTCAAGATCCAAGTAAGTTTTTGGATGAGATTTTGATGATATAGAGCTTGAAATCACTTGAAAGCACCTTTGAAACTCCTTTGGATCTTCACACCAACTTGAATCTGGCTTGGAATGGAGCTTGCTTCTCAAGAACAAAGTTGGAAAAATGGAAATGGTGATGAAGGTGGGGGGTTATGGTCATGGGGGAGAGAGAGTGGGTGAGGATTTTTTGTTGAGTGAAGTGTGAAGTGGAATGATGGAGTATATATAGAACAAGATCTCATAATATCAAAGGGAAATCAAAATAAATCAAGAAAGATCAAATTAGATCATGAAAGATCTTGGCAAAATTTTGGTGGGGTCCCCTTATGGTGACCGTGAATTTCAAGGGGGGAGGGGGTAAAGTGTAATTTTTGATTGGTAAATATAGATAAAAATAGGTATTTAACTGGATACCGGGTATTTTATCTAGCGTTTAAATCCCGGTTTATGGCGTTCTAAATTATTTTTATTATTCTATAAATATAAACTCGCCAGAATATTACTGAAATAAAATTCAGTTGCCGAGACTGGCTGCGTTGTCTGCGTTTTGCAGTAGAAGCACTGTGTCACGCAGTAACACGCGGTACGCGCTTAAACTTGAAAAGTAACGTTTTAAGCGTTTTAATTTATTTTCAACACGAACCTGATTAAAAATAAAATTTTAATCATAACAGAATATTTTTAGGGTTTAAATATTATCCGGGCGGTCACCAACGTTCGTTTCGCAGTTTTGTCGTAAATAGTTCTAAATTTCGAATAAACATGTTTTCGCCATACCGAATCCTTCGAAACTTATTTCTAAGTTATGTAAAGGGTATTTAGGGTATGTTTGGCTTATGTCACAGTTCCGGAGTGTACGTCGTGTTAAACTGATTGCGTTTACGCACCAGTTTGCGTATAACCTTCCAGAAAGCGATTTAAAGCTTGAAATCGGAATCGAATCAAATTGTAAAATCATCAAACACAATAACACATATAATAACACCAAAGCACATTGTTTTATTGATAATCAACATTTTTTTACGTTATACGATGATTACAGAACACAGTTTCCCCTACTTTAGGAAATTTCGTCCCGAAATTTTATTTAGGGGAAACTTGTGAAAACAAATGCGGATATTTCGTCTTCATCTGGTCCTCACGTTCCCAAGTAAACCCGAGGCCACATTTGGATTCCCAGCGAACTTTGACCAATTGAATCCGTTTGTTCTTCAAATGTTTGAATGTACGGTCCACTATCTCCACAGGTTTCTCGACAAAGTGCATTGTTTCATCGATTTGAATCTCGTCGAGAGGAATGTGAAGATCAGCATCAGCTAAAAACTTTCGCAAATTGGACACGTGAAAAGTCGGATGAATATTTCCAAGCTCTGGAGGTAGATCTAGTCAATAGGCAACGTTTCCAATTCTTTCAACAATCTTAAATGGTCCAACATATCGTGGTGCAAGTTTTCCTTTCTTTCCAAATCTCACCACTCCCTTCCAAGGTGACAACTTGAGTAGGACACGGTCTCCGATTTGAAATTCTAAGGGCTTGCATCGCATATCCGCATAACTATTTTGACGGCTTCAAGCTGTCACAAGATTATCGCGGATCTTCTTGATTTTGTATGTTGTTTCCAGAATGAGTTCAGGTCCAGTAAGCTGAGCTTCACCGATCTCATTCCAACAGACAGGTGAATGACATTTTCGACCGTAGAGAGCTTCGAATGGTGCCATATTAATACTAGCATGATAACTATTGTTGTAAAAGAACTCGATCAGTGGAAGATGAGAAGCCCAATTACCACCAAAGTCTATCACGTATGCTCTAAGCATATCCTCCAAAGTTTGAATCGTTCTCTCAGATTGTCCATCTGTTTGGGGATGATAAGCAGTGCTTAGATTCAGTTGGGTTCCCAACGCAGATTGTATGGCCTTCCAAAAATGAGATGAAAACCGAGCATCACGATCGGAAATGATATCCAAAGGAACACCATGCCGTGATACAATCTCATCAACATAAATCTTTGCAAGTTTATCAGCAGATAGATCCTGGCGAATCGGTATAAAATGAGCTGATTTCGTTAATCGATAGATAACAACCCAAATAGCATCGTGACCTTTAGACGTACGCGGTAACTTAGTGATGAGATCCATTGCATTGTTCTCCCACTTCCAAACCGGTATCTCTGGTTGTACAAGCAAACCAGAAGGTCGTTGATGTTCAGCCTTGACTTTGAGACAAGATAGGCATTTCGATACATACAAGGCAATATCCTTCTTCATACCAGGCCACCAGAACTGAGTACGAAGATCCTTGTACGTTTTATCAGCACCAGGATGGATAGAATATCGAGACTTGTGAGATTCGTCCATTACCAAGGTGCGAAGATCGTCTTGTTTCGGAATCTACAAACGATCCTTGAAATATAGCAACCCATCGTCCTTCGTTTCGAGTTTAAGTTCGAGTTGAAGCGGTAGCTCATATTTCAATAAGTCTTTGATCACACAAGATCGTTGAGCTTGAAGGACACGAGATTGAATATCAGATAGAGTTTGAACAGAATGAAGCTTGACTCATTCCTTTCGACTAAGCGCATCAGCTACGACATTCGCCTTACCAGGATGGTAGCGGATCTCGCAATCATAATCGTTTAAGAGTTCAACCCAACGTCGTTGCCTCATGTTCAGCTCCTTCTGATTGAGAATATGTTGGAGACTTTTGTGGTCTGTGAAAACCACACACTTCGTTCCATAGAGGTAGTGTCTCCAGATTTTAAGTGCGAAAACCACAGCTCCTAATTCAAGATCATGAGTCGTATAGTTCTTCTCATGAATTTTCAGCTGTCTAGACGCATAAGCTATGACTTTACCTCGTTGCATAAGAACGCAACCAAGTCCTAGATTCGACGCTTCACAATAGACAACAAAATCATCGTTTCCCTCAGGTAGAAATAAAACAGGAGCATCACAGAGCTTCTGTTTCAGCGTTTGGAACGCTTCTTCTTGCTTAGGTCCCCACTCAAAAGGCTTATTTTTCTGAGTCAAAGCAGTGAGTGGAACCACGATCATTGAGAAATTAGAAATGAATCGACGATAATAACAAGCAAGACCAAGAAATGATCGAATCTCTATAGGTGTCGTCGGTGTATTCCAATCCTTAATAGCAGCTATCTTGGATGGATCTACATGAATACCCTGCTCGTTGACTATATGACCCAAAAACTGAACTTCTCTAAGCCAAAATTCACACTTGGAGAATTTAGCAAAAAGTTGTTCCTTCTTCAGAAGTTCCAAGGTCAAACGAAGGTGTTGCTCATGGTCGGCTCGAGACTTTGAATAAATGAGAATATCGTCGATGAACACAATGATGAACTTATCTAAATAAGGTTTACAGACCCTGTTCATTAAGTCCATGAAGATAGCTGGGGCATTTGTCAAACCAAAAGGCATGACAGTGAACTCGTAGTGCCCATATCTCGTACGGAATGCAGTTTTGGGAATATCTTCTTCGAGTACACGAAGTTGATGATACCCAGATCGCAGATCGATCTTGGAAAAGCATGAAGCACCTTGCAACTCGTCAAAGAGATCATCAATTCTAGGTAGGGGATATCGATTCTTGATGGTAAGCTTATTAAGCTCACGATAATCGATACACATTCGAAAAGATCCATCTTTCTTTTTCACAAAGAGGACAGGAGCTCCCCAAGGCGAAAAGCTCGGACGGATGAATCCTTTATCAGACAACTCTTGAAGTTGTTTCGATAACTCTTGCTTCTCCGTCAGTGCAAGACGATAAGGTGCTTTCGCAATCGGGTTGGCATTGGGTACAAGGTCAATATGAAACTCGACTTGACGAACTGGAGGCAAACCAGGCAGTTCATCGGGAAACACCTCTGGATAATCCCGAACAGTCGGAATATCCTAAATACTCTTGCTCTTGCCTTTCTCCTCGGTGACATATGCCAGGAAAGCAACATATCCTTTTCGCAAATAACTTTGGGCCTTTGTACACGACATAAGCTTCAAACCACCAGATGGCTTCTCGCCACGAACTTCCAGAACATCGCTAGACGGAAGAGGAATACGAACAATCTTATCAAAACAAACCACCTCAGCATGATGTTTGGTTAACCAATCCATCCCCACGATAATATCGAAGCTCCCAAGTTGCATCGACGTGAGGTCAATGGGAAAAAGATTGTTATCAAGGTTTAACTGACAATCACGAATAATAGAATCGAGAACAAGAGGTTTACCAGTAGCAACTTCGATAGATAAGGGTTTCCTCAGTTTAGTTCTAGGTATCGCAAGCAAAGGTTCAAAAGATAATGAAACAAAACTTCTATCGGCACCAGAATCAAAAAGAATAGATGCAGGTCGATTGTTAACAAGAAACGTACCACTGACAACGAGGTTGTCAGCTCGAGCCTCGTTTGCATTCAGATTGAATGCTCGTCCATGAGCAGGATTCGCATTGGCGTTGACATTCACGTTCGGATTCGCATTTGCATTCGCCAACCTCGCACAGTTGTTGCGGAAGTGACCAAACTCTCCACAATTGAAACATGAACCCGGTGGGAATCTAGCAGCATTCCCCTGAACTGGAGCTTGATTCTGAACAATCTGATTCTGACCCAACGACAGATGTTGGCCAGATGCCCAAGTTTACCACACGTTATGCGTTACTTACAAGCTTGTTGTGCAACATGATGACCGTTGCAGCGAGCATAATGAGGTGCGGTACCAGCATACGCTTTCTTCGCAGGCGGTTGAGCTGGTGGGTTCTGAGGGTTCTGAGTAGTAACTACAAAGTTCTGAGCACCCTTTCGCTTTCTCGACTTCTTTGACGACTCACCTTTCTTACCCTTACCCTTTTCCTTGATAGATTCGGTCGACTTCTTCTTATCACCCTTGCAGGTAAGTTTACCCTTCCTGACTTGCGACTCAGTCAGGGTAGCAGATAACTCGATCGCGTGACGAACAGTAGTAGGATTAACGCTAGTCACAATATCCTGTATGGAATCGGGTAACCCATCGATATACCTCTCTATCGCTTTCTCCAACGGGGTAACCATAGTAGGACATAAAAGACAGAGTTCCTCAAATCGATCCGTATACGCACGGTGTTCTCCCCCATCTTGTTTTAGATCGTCAAACTCTCGTTCTAAAGCTCGAATTTCGTGACGGGGACAGAACTCTTTCATCATGAGAGCTCGAAGCTCTTCCCATGTTTGTGCCAATGCCACTTCGGCACCCATATCGCGCATCACTTCGTTCCACCATGTAAGAGCACGCTTCTCAAACACACTTGATGCAAATTCAACCTTACGACCATCCGGACATTGCACATGTCGGAATGTGCTCTTGATACTTTCGAACCATTGAAGGAGCGCAGTTGCTCCTTACGACCCAGAAAACTTTAGCGGCTTAGCAGAATTGAAATTCTTGAAATTACATTATGCATTGTTATTATTATTGTTGTTGTATAGCTCGTGGATTTGGGTCACAACGCCTGGAAGCACAGCAGCCATTTGCTGAGAGACAAGGGCTGCGACTTCTTCAGCAGTAAAAGATTGTGCATCACGTCGAGGAGGCATTGTCTAACAAGGAAATATGAGAAACGAGTGAGGTCGACAATTAGGAAAAACAAAAGAGGTATTGAAAATATCGACGAGACATACGGAAGGCGATCATTCGTTCGTTACCTCGAACAAACAAACGATACGCAGTGACTAATCAAAGTAATGAATCAAAATAATGTATCGCGAAGACATGCTTGCCTATAAGTGAACACTCACCCCAAGAGTTCCTAGGTAAGAGAGACTGGTCCGATTATGTGGATTAGCCTTTCACCTTTAACAGCATAGGAACCATTAAAGTGGTTAGTAATTAACAATGAATCTACATGTACCTCAAGATACCTGATCCTTATATGCTTGGCAATTTGCAAACCAGCTATTAAGGCTTCATATTCAGCATCATTATTAGTAGTTTGAAACTCACAAGCAATTGAGCGGGGTATTATGTCCCCCTGTGGTGATTTTAGTAGTATGCCTAGTCCATTTCCCTTGACATTTGAAGCCCCATCTGTGAAGAGTATCCAAGGATCCTTGGTCTCTTCCAGTTGTTGAACTTCCAATTCAGCTTCCCTTTGTAGATCACTACTGAAATCAGCCACAAAGTCAGCTAAGGCTTGAGATTTTATGGCAGTTCTTGGTTCATATCTGATATCATAAGCACTAAGTTTGACTACCCACTTTACCATCCTTCCTGACATTTCAGGTTTCCTGAAAACATTCTTAATTGGAAAGTTAGTCTTAACAATAATAACATGAGTTTCAAAATAATGGCGTAATTTAGTAGATGCCATGATCAAAGCAAGGATAAGTTTTTCTAAATGAGAATACCTGTATTCAGCATCAAGCAAGATTTTACTTACATAATATACAGGATGTTGTGTACCTTCATGATCCTTTACAAGGACTGCACTTACTGCCTTAGAAGAAACTGCCAAGTATAAGAATAATATATCCCCCTTTTCTGGTTTCATTAAGGCTGGAGCTGAGGATAGGTAATCCTTACGGGCATTGAGAGCATTCTCATGCTTTTCAGTCCACTCAAACTTCTTGTTCTTTCTCAGAATGTCATAGAATTCCTTGCATTTCTCTTATGTCACACCCCGACCACGTAAAACAACAAATCGTGGCGGAAACGTCGGGGAGTGTTGTAACAGAATTATTGTTTCATAACCATGGATACAAAAGAGTTTCGTTTTATTTATTCATTAAGTAATTTACATTGTTTTAGCATGAAACAAACAGGTTATATATATCGACTATCCTTGTTATTATGTCACTAATGCCTCGTCCAGATCCTATGTGACTCATGCATCCTAGCAATCAACATCAAGCAACATCACCTGAAACATATGTAAAAACAAAGTCAGCAAAGAACTGATGGCGAGCACATAGGTTTTGTGTGAGTGTCAGATTCATGGCTCGTTTACATGTTGAAATATCTCGTACAACTTTGTTAATCGATATTAGAAACCTTGTTTTGTAAAATGTTTGTATTGTAAAATGAATAACCAAGTCAAAACAGATTGGTTATAATTTATAAACCTCGATGCCATGAATCTTAACCCAAAACATTTGTTTATGTAAACCAAATCATAAATCGTTCTCATAATAAAACTCATATGGTTTATATAGTTTCGTAAAGATCGTTGTGTGACATCGTTTAACTCGTTCTCGTTATAGATCATCGTTCATTTGTTTAAATCGTTCATAATCGTTCAATCGTTCAAAATCGTTCTCGTTTTAATTGTGAAAACTAACTTTTGGTCGTCTCGCTTATAACATTCAAACCTTCGTAACTCGTCCATCCTTCAACTCGTATTAACAAACCACCAAAGGGTAAGTTAACAATCACAGATTCAGTTGTTACCCACCTAACCCACACATAACCATGGGTGCAGTCGGATAACGGGATTTGTAAGATCCTATGGTACCATAACCTAATACTGGTCGGTTCGGCCAAAATTAATGAATGTCATTCGTTATGTAACTACAACCAACAAGTTCGTTCACATCGTCGAAATCGTTGTTAATTTATTGTAAACCATCTTAATCGTTTTTGAAATCATCGTTAAAATATCGAAATCGTTTTGATACATATGAATCACCCCAAAACAATCGAAAACAGTAAAAGAGGGGATCTATATACTCACCTTTGGGTGCGTTTTTATATGTTAACACAATCCCTAAAATTGTTTATTCGTCCTAAATTAAATAAGAATGATTTATTAATAAAAAACCCACAAAAATACATAAGTTTCTCCGATACTTAGAAATTTCACATAACTTTGGGATTTCTCGAAAAGTTATTATTTTTTATTATATTAGTGTATTTGTATATATATGGGTTCACATATATATTTTAAAAACTTTGCGACTTGAACGATTTTATTGGTGACCCTCATCATGTTAATAGTAATATATCTACGATTTGCGCGTCGTAATATATACACTCAAGTGTAGCATACTAATAATAGCGTAATACACATAATCTTGTCAAGTGTTATCATGTCATCATACACATATTATAAAACACATAACACATTGTAACACATAAAATTTATCCATGAACAACCCATTATAGTGTATGTCGAAAAACGCTTATTTTAGCGATTCGGTAACATTTTTGGGCGTCCGAAGTCATGTATGACTAACCAAACACCAAGTAAACTTAATATAAGTTAAAATACTTATTTTTATATCAAAATTATCAGTTTACTTACTGAGCTAAAACAGTTTTATAAAAATCCTCCGAAAAGCCGATTTTTAACCGTTTTACCGCATAGTTTTGCATTAAACGTTACCCTAACCATCCCAAATCGAAATGACTTGATATTTTAACATAACTGATGTTATTTTGCTGAATAAAATAGTGGTTATACTCATGATAGTGCAGGTCTCACATAAAGCACATAAATCATGCAAATTTCACATATTTTACCACTTTTTAAGCTATATGTACAACATGCAAAGCCATCAAACCTATGTCAAAGTTTCATGCCATTAAAATATACCAAATAATGTTATTTTTAGTGTTTATAATCTCTTCTAAAACATTTTTGTCATACAATCATTTTTTATCATTTCTTGAGCTTTAAATAAACATGTATTCTTATGTACAAGTGTCTAAAGCACACTATCATATCATCATTATTTCATATGTATAAAAATGCATCAAATATGTAATTTATTCATGTTTATTTACTGATTTGTTTGAACATTTATCATATCTTGCACAAATCATCAAACACTTGCATTTTAACTATTATTCAAGAACAAGCAACAACTTAAACAAGTATTTACCAAAGATCAAGCTTAAATTTCATACACATACATATATATATATATATGGTCATACATACACACATATGTACTACCCTTTTTATTTGTAACAAGACCCATTTCTTCTTAGATTTCAAGTTTGTGAAAATTCAAAGATTCAAGAGAAACTTCAAATCATCAAGAACAACCAAGAATCAAGAGTATGATTTAAACATAAATGTTATACCTTCAAGATCCAAGTAAGTTTTTGGATGAGATTTTGATGATATGGTGCTTGAAATCACTTGAAAGCACCTTGGAAACTCCTTTGGATCTTCACACCAACTTGAATCTAGCTTGGAATGGAGCTTGATTCTCAAGAACAAAGTTGGAAAAATGGAAATGGTGATGAAGGTGGGGGGGTTACGGTCATGGGGGAGAGAGAGAGTGAGGATTTTTTGTTGAGTGAAGTGTGAAGTGGAATGATGGAGTATAAATAGAACAAGATATCATAATATCTAAGGGAAATCAAAATAAATCAAGAAAGATCAAATTAGAACATGAAAGATCTTGGCAAAATTTTGGTGGGGTCCCCTTATGGTGACCGTGAATTTCAAGGGGGGAGGGGGTAAAGTGTAATTTTTTATTGGTAAATATAGATAAA
Organism: Helianthus tuberosus; assembly: GCA_030545235.1. Lineage (NCBI taxonomy): Eukaryota > Viridiplantae > Streptophyta > Magnoliopsida > Asterales > Asteraceae > Helianthus > Helianthus tuberosus. Next base: position 186,509,098 of record CM060444.1, read on the forward strand.
AACAGGTATTTAACTGGATACCGGGTATTTTATCTAGCGTTTAAATCCCGGTTTATGGCATTCTAAATTATTTTTATTATTCTATAAAAATAAACTCGCCAAAATATTACTGATATAAAGTTCAGTTGCCGAGACTGGCTGCGTTGTCTGCGTTTTGCAGTAGAAGCACTGTGTAACGCAGTAACACGTGGTACGCGCTTAAACTTGAAAAGTAACGTTTTAAGCATTTTAATTTATTTTTAAACACGAACCTGATTAAAAATAAGATTTTAATCATAACAGAATATTTTTAGGGTTTAAATATTATCCGGGCGGTCACCAACGTTCGTTTCGCAGTTTTGTCGTAAATAGTTCTAAAGTTCGAATAAACTTGTTTTCGCCATACCGAATCCTTCGAAACTTATTTCTAAGTTATGTAAAGGGTATTTAGGGTATGTTTGGCTTATGTCACAGTTTCGGAGTGTACGTCGCGTTAAACTGATTGCGTTTACGCACCAGTTTGCGTATAACCTTCCAGAAAGCGATTTTTTAAGCTTGAAATCGGAATCGAATCAAATTGTAAAATCATCAAACACAATAACACATATAATAACACCAAAGCACATTGTTTTATTGATAATAAACATTGTTTTTACATTATACGATGATTACAGTGTCACACCCCTTTCTTAGGGCGGAAGCACGAGGTGTGATCATGAAAGGTTCTCATTGCATACGAAAGGTAAACATACTACATGCTCGTAAAAATAACTTCAAACACCATAAACATTACATAACGGAAAACATAGTTTGGGTGTTTACATCACGAGACAGCAAATTGTCTGAAAAGTTTACAACTTTATTTAAGGATAACATAAACAACTCCAGGAGCATGAGTAAGACCGCGCGTACATCCACTTTAGTTACTTGAAATACATGTGAGTTTTGGAAAAACGTCAACATAATGTTGGTGTGAATTCATGCAGTTCTTGTATTGAACGTCTGTATACTTTGTATGAAAAACATGGTATGTATCTTGTATAAATCAAGTATTCTCGTATAATCAAGTATTCTTGTATAAATCAAGTATTCTTGTATGTATCAAGTATTCCTGTATAAATCAAGTATTCTTGTATAATCAAGTATTCTTGTATAAATCAAGTATTCTTGTATGTATCAAATATTCATGTATAAATCAAGTATTCTTGTATGTATCAAGTTGTTAATGGGTTGCAAGGCCATTAACATGTGACACGACATAGGAAGAAACTAAACCATAGGCATTTTTCTAGTTTTCGATTCACGACTGAGACACAAAAGCACTACTCGGTACTCGTTCTCAACAAGAGTGTGGCTGCCCTAAAACCCGTTAGATCTAACCTTTTGATCTGCAGTCTAGGTATATTGTTGATTAATGGTGCTTATGGTACCCTATTCGTGACACGATTTCTCCTATCATTCCTTAAAACGCATCATACTTGGTACTAGTTATCACCAAGAGTGCTTCTTGTTTTAGTATCATACCATTTATAAACATTGTAACATTTGTAACATGTATTTTACCCCTGAAGTTATAAAACTGAAAACAGTTAAAAGAAAAGGGGGAGCATGAACTCACAACTTTGCGTTCCTGCGTCATAAACTTCACCGGATTTGCTTATCTAGTGTCGTGACCTAAACGTGTTTTATAACGTTAGTCACTAGACTTGTATCGCACAAGTACAAGTCACTATCTTTTGTGTATGCGTTCTTGTGTTAAAAATAATTTATATTTTTAACTATGTATCTTACTTATATTATTTTCTTAAAAATAAATATAAGTATCTTGTATTTTTCACCCGAATTATGTACTTTGACCAAAACTTCATTTCATGTTCATAACTTTGTCCAAGTTATTTATTCAATCAGGTAGTATATTTTTATAAATATATTCTCTTGTATTTGTCTAAGTATGTTGTATGTGTATTTTTGTATTTTCACTCCTTAGGAGTATTTAGTGTATTTTCATGTCCTAATACACTATTACATGTAATACATACTACATACACTTAGCACAAAATTTGGTGATCAATAAATATATATATTTTTCTCAAAAATATACATACTTAATATCAATTTTAATCTTGAAGAAATCATCATTTCTTAACACAAAAATTAGGGAAACCTTGGTAAATATTTTTAGATACATTTTTAGGGAATAAGTTTCTCAAAAACTTATATTTTTCTAAGTGTCAAAATTTATAAAAATTTTGACATAGTTTCCCCTAAAAATGGAGGTTTCCCATGTTTTTAAAACATGTGTTTATTTTCTTTTAAACCATCACAATCAATAATCAACTCATTCAACACCTACCGAGTGTCAAAATCAAGTAACTTCACTACATCATGATCTTGAAGTTCTTGTAAAAATTTGTAGTAACGTACCATGTTATTTAGTAGGCTTAGTTACCCTTAAAAACATGGTTATTTGTTTGTAAATCTCATTCTTGAAGGAGTTAGTCATTTACAACTTGTAAGATGATTTTTCGAAAAATATTTCTTTTGTATTTTTCTTGTTTCATAACTGTTTATACACTTGTTTGTCTACTAAAAATAGTGTAGGTTCAAGTAAAAACCAAGATCTTCTAAAAATCACATTTTAAACTTGGTTCTTTTAGAAAAATCATTCACAATTATTGGATTTACAAGTTCACTAGTTTACTTTGTTTAAAATCATTTTACTTTTTCAAGAAATCATATTGTTTTCAAGTTCGTGTTTAATCTAGAAGATGATCATCTTGTATAAACACATAATCATCTCCTAATCTTGCTAAATCATGCTTTTAATCATAATCTAGCAAGTTTCATGTAGTGATCAATATTAATATCTCTAGTAATCAACAAACAAACATTATTCTTGTACTAAACTATATCATTCTAACAAGATTTCATCATATGAAAGCTTCATGTTCATGTGTATGTCTTTTAAGGTCCTAGTGATTCTCAACATAATATGTCTTTTAACCAAGCAAAAATGGAAGTAAACAAGGGTTGCAAGAAGCTTACAACTAGCTTAAAGCTATGGAAGAACAATGAAGAAGATTGAGTGGATAATAGCACACAAGAGAGGTCCTTCAAGTTCCGTGAGTTACACCATGGGACTAACTTGGAATGATTGAATAATGGATGAAAATAATGGTGGTGTGGTGGAGGATGGAGGCCGTAGCTTTGAGTGGGAGAGGGAGATATGAGAAGTGTTGGTGATTAAGTGAAGAAGATGAGTTCTTATAAGCACAAGTGTTATTATCCAATGTGTCTAGTGTTCCCTCAAGGACACACACATATCAAAATGAATCTCATCAAGTCCAATGGAAGATCACTAGAAGATTTATGAAAGATTATGTAATCTTTGATTGGGGGCCATCACATGGGCCGTAAGTAGTATATGCGCGGGGGGGGGGGGGGGGGGTTAAATGTAATTTGAATGATAAAGGGGGTAATTAGTGGAAGGTTAAATGTAATAGCTAGTATTTATTATGTAGGATGTATTATGTAGTATGTTTAAGTATTCGGGAACCATAACTAGCTCAGAAAAAGTAAAACAATGCTTCTAGCAATATTTTGGTGTTTCGGGTAATGTCCGGTTATTTGGTTAGATACCGGTACGTTAAAGTGCTAAATTGCACCGTTTAGTGTCTTTTAAGTATCCTTTTGTGACCCTTTTAATTACCGACACTCAGGAAAATATTCTGGATCAATTTGTCATATTTTTGCATGATACAATCTCATTATAATGCTGAATTTTGCTGAATTATCTAAAATTCAGCTTTTAAAGTGTATTTCGGGTGTTTTTAGTGCGTATTTTAGCTTCCGGAAAGTCTATATATAAACCCTTGTATGTACTCTTGGGTTTTAATGTATTCTTGTTGTTGGACCTACACCTAGGCTCCAATTCTATTGTCTAACTGTTTTCTGCAGAATTGTTGACACAATGTGTCTTACCGGTGAGTTTACTAGTATTTCTGACGCAACGCTGTTCATTAATGCATAAAGTAATTCTTGTAGCATAAAACGTGCATGAATTCACTTGTATAGTATGTAATCAGACATTGTTGACATTTAAGCACATAATTGAAGTCATTAAATAATAATTAAAGTGTACGGAAATTACCGGTTTGGTGCCAGTTGTCACAGTCTCCCCCCGTTAAAAGAATTTCGTCCCGAAATTCAGGCTGAGCTGACTCCTGCAGGAGTCTTCTTGAACAGATGGGGGTACTTTTCTTTAAATTGGTCTTCACGTTCCCACGTGTACTCGGGTCCGTGCTTAGAGTTCCAACGTAGTTTGACAAGTTTCACACTGCTCCTCCTGGTCTTGTTGACTTTCCAGTCGGTAACCTCAACAGGTTGTTCTGTAAATCAGAGGGCGTCATCAATATGCACTTCATCCTCCGGGATGATCACGTTTTCTTGTGTTGGACTCTTCTTGAGGTTAGATACATGGAACGTATCATGTACTCCATTAAGTTCTTCCGGTAATTCCAACTTGTATGCCACGGTACCAATTCTTTCCAAAATCTTGAATGGTCCGATGTTCGGGGATTTAGCTTCCCACGTTATCCGAATCTTACTACGCCCTTCCAAGGCGAGACCTTCAACAAAACTTTGTCTCCCACCTTGAATTCTAATGGTTTTCGTCTTTGATCAACGTAGCTCTTTTGTCGATCTCGAGCCGCCTTAATGCGCTCTCGGATCTGCATAATCTTGTCGGTTGTCTCTTGTACAAGTTCAGGACCAACCATACGTTTATCTCCAGCGTCTGCCCAACATAAGGGCGACCGACACTTGCGGCCATACAGAGCTTCGAACGGTGCGGCTTTTATGCTTGTATGATAACTGTTATTGTAGGAAAACTCAACTAAAGGTAGATGAGTATCCCAGCTGCCGCCTAGGTCCATGACACATGCGCGAAGCATATCTTCCAATCTTTGTATGGTTCATTCGCTCTGACCGTCTGTTTGTGGATGGAATGCTGTGCTTAGATCTAGCTGGGATCCAAAGGCTTCCTGAAAGGATTGCCAAATTCTTGAGACAAAGCGTCCATCTCTGTCTGAAATAATTGAGATAGGCACTCCATGAAGTGCCACAATTTCTTTTAAGTATATCTCTGCAAGCTTTCCAGTGCTATCCTTCTCTCGGATTGGTAGGAAATGCGCAGATGTCGTCAATCGATCAACTATCACCCATATCATATCGTGCCCTCGAGGGGTCCTGGGTAATTTTGTTATGAAGCCCATAGAGATTTGCTCCCACTTCCACATGGGTATCTCTAGTTGTTGTAGTAGGCCGGACGGTTTTTGATATTCAGCCTTAACCTTAGCACAGGTTAGGCACTTTCCAACGTATATAGCAACATCGCTCTTGAGTCTCGGCCACCAATAGTATTCTTTTAAGTCTTGATACATCTTGTCTGATCCTGGATGGATCGAGTATCTCGACTTATGTGCTTCATCAAGGATGACTTCTCGGATACCGCCATAGAGCGGAACCCAAATACGCTTCTTAAAGTATAAGGTTCCCTCTTCGTTTGGCACCATATATTTCAACATACCCCGGAGGTATTCAGCTTTACGGTTTTCTCCCTTAAGAGCTTCTTGTTGTGCGTCACGAATGCGCGTAGTGAGGTTCGTCCGAATAGTCATTTCCAATGCTCGAACCCTTAGGGTCTTAACCCTTTCCTTTCGGCTTAATGCGTCCGCTACAACGTTTGCCTTTCCAGGATGGTACTTAATTTCACAGTTATAATCGTTTAGCAGTTCGACCAATCGTCGCTGACACATGTTTAATTCCTTTTGATCAAATATGTGTTGTAAGCTTTTGTGATCTGTGAAGATTGTACATCGTGTACCATATAAATAGTGTCGCCAGATCTTCAAGGCGAATACCACCGCGCCGAGTTCCAAGTCGTGCATGGTATATTTTCTTTCATGTACCTTCAATTGTCTTGAAGCGTAAGCGATGACTTTCTGGCGTTGCATGAGCATGGAACCCAAACCTTGTCGTGAAGCATCGCAGTATACCACGAAGTCTTCAGTGCCCTCGGGTAAAGATAGTATTGGTGCATCGCATAGCTTATTCTTAAGTAGTTGGAAGGCTTCTTCCTGCCTGTCACCCCATTCGTACTTCTTGTCTTTCTGCGTAAGGGTAGTTAGCGGTTGAGCTATCTTGGAGAAATTCTCAATAAACCGTCGATAATAGCCCGCTAAGCCCAAAAATTGTCGAACTTCAGTTGGGGTTTTGGGGGCTTCCCAATTCTTTATGGCTTCTATCTTGGACGGGTCTACATGAATGCCCTTCTCGTTCACAACGTGACCAAGAAATTGTACTTCGCAAATCCAGAATTCGCATTTCGAGAACTCTTCATAAAGTTTCGATTTCTTTAGTAGTTCTAGAATGGTTCTAAGACGTTGCTCATGCTCTTCTTTCGTTTGCGAGTAAATCAGGATATCATCGATAAATACAATCACGAATTTATCAAGATATGGTTTGCAGACGCGGTTCATTAGATCCATAAATACCGCTGGCGCGTTTGTCAGTCCGAATGGCATCACAAGGAATTCGTAATGCCCATAGCGTGTTCTGAATGCAGTCTTTGGTACACTTTCCTCTTAAATCCTTAACTGATGGTATCCAGATTAAAGATCGATCTTGGAATAGTAGCTCGATCATTGCAATTGATCAAATAAGTCATCAATCCTCGGTAGTGGGTACCGATTCTTGATTGTGAGCTTGTTCAATTCTCTATAGTCGATACACATCCGCAGTGTTCCATCCTTTTTCTTCATGAACAATACTGGAGCTCCCCAGGGTGAGAAGCTTAGCCTTATGAATCCTTTATCCAACAACTCCTGAAGTTGTGTAGATAATTCTTGCATCTCGGATGGTGCAAGCCGATAGGGTTCCTTGGCTACAGGAGCGGCTACTGGAACCAAGTCTATACGGAATTCGACTTGTCGTTGCGGAGGTAGTCCTGGCAGATCTTCGAGAAAAACATCAGGGAATTCCTTCACCACAGGAATGTCTTCAAGTTTCGGCTCCTCAGCCTTCTTGTCTACAACATGTGCCAGGAAAGCGACACATCCCTTCCTTATGCACTTCTGTGCCTTCATACAACTGATGATTCGAAGAGGCGTGTCTCGTTTTTCCCCATGCACGATGAGCGTTTCATCATTCTCCAAAGGGATGCGAATGATTTTCTCATGACAAATAAGTTCAGCTTTGTTGTTGGACAACCAGTCCATTCCGACTACTACATCGAAGCTACCCAATTCAATAGGTAAGAGATCGATGCTAAATCTTCGTTCACCAAGTTCTAATGTGCAGCCTCTAACAACTTCGCCCGATTCAACAAGTTTACCATTGGCTAGTTCTATGGAATAAGGAATTTCTAATATACTAGATTCTATTCCAAGCATGCGTTTAAATTCCACAGACATGAAGCTATAATCGGCGCCAGTGTCAAATAATATGGATGCAAAGTGATTGTTAATGAGAAACGTACCGGTGACCACATTAGGGTCCTCGCGTGCGTCCCTTGCTCCAATTACAAATGCTCAAGCCTGAGCATTGTTTCCCCTTGGGCAATCTTTTATGAAATGATCTTTGCTTCCACAACTGAAGCATCCTTGGTTTTTCCCAGCTCCATTCCCATTCCGATTACCATTGCCATTTCCATTTCTGCCATTCCTATTACCAGCGCCGTTGCGATTTCCATTTCCGTTCCTGTTTCCTTTTCCCCAACAGTCTTCTGTTTGGTGACCCAACCTACCACATTTGTCGTATCTTGGAATGCGACAAGCTCCTTCATGATGATACCTACATTTTTGGCACTTAGGCATGGTGCCTTGGTATCTTTTGGTAGAAGCATCATTCATGTTTGCAAGAGTTTTCGCCTCCTGAGGCGGGTTGGTGTCACGCTTCTTGTTGTTGAAACCCTTGTTGTTGTTGCGAGTTGCTTGATTCAGATTCGAATGCTTTCTTTTCTTGTCACCAGACGACTCGGCATGCGTCTTGGTCTTCTAAGTAGGGTTTAGCGATAACTTCTTCATTCGAATAGCATCTTCAGTACAGCTGACAGCCAGAGTTACAGCCTCAGTGATTGTTGCGGGTTTGGCCGAGGTTACCATGCCGCGAAACTCTGGGGCCAGTCCCCAAATGTAGCGTTCTACGCGCTTAAATTCAGGAGTCACCATATAGGGGATCACCCTTGATAGATCGTGGAACCTTCGGGTATAACAAGTAATGTCAGCACCTTCCATGGTCAAGTGCTAGAACTCAGTCTCTAACCTTTGGAGTTCAGCACGAGAGCAATACTTCTCTCTCATACGTTCCTTTAGTTCATCCCAAGTCAGGCCATAAGTGGCATCATCACCCAGGGTTTGGACTTGCAAGTTCCACCAAGTCAGAGCTTCATCAACAAACAACCCAGTAGCAAAAGTGACTTGTTAATCCGTGGTACACTTGCTCATACGGATAGTAGCTTCAGTCTTCTCCGTCCAGCGTACAAACGCTACTGCACCTCCAGTGCCGTCGTAGTTCAGTGGTTTCCAATCGAGAAACTGCTTGAAGGTGCAGCCTGTAATTGATCCAACCAACTCACACGTGAGCAATCGAAGAAATAATGAAACAAAGATCGTTCATAAATTTCTCCATGCTTAGCAAATTGTCTTAAGGTTACCTTGAGCTGCGTTTCCTCCAGACGAATCTCTATGTCCGTTACGTCTAGCATTGCATGGTCCTCCACCGTCTTCGGTGCGGTTTGCCTCGTACTGGGCGATAGCTGCGGAGATCCTTTCTTCCAGTAGAACATTAAGCTCTTCAGCAGTTCTTGGCAGTGGGGGAGGAGGAGTTTGATCAGAATCTCGATTGTTCACAATTCTCCTAGGTGCCATGTTCTGAAAGAACATCACACAATAGGGTTAGACATTTGTTTGATATCGTCATACGAGACAGTAGTAGTATATATACACAGGCATATACCACATAAGTGACATCAAACAATTATTACTCCAGCAGAGTATTTAATAGGCTGGGGAAAGGGTGTTCACGTTTGACTTTTTCTTGTACTGAGGGAATCTATACGTGACAAGACTTGATGTGGTTCCGGTGCACTGAATTCCATAATTATGTATGCATCCATAATTATGTAACTCCTTGCACAGTCCGCACAGTTTGTTTCATCCTCGTATCTCTTCCTTCAGATACATCATTGTTTCCAGGCAAAGTCACAAATACCTGAGATATTCTATTTCTAGTATATGTAAGTATCAGACATAATTGCAAGTAATTCTTAATCACAGATAAGTGCTACTCCAGTGCACCCTAAGTCTCGTAGTGTCTTTTCTTAACTCTTTGTAGATAGTTTTCTGGTAGTGGATGTCGCGGAAAGTTTTAAGCAATGAAAACTTTTTGAAAAATTGTTTTCGTAAAAGGATCCTAAAGATTGTAGACTAGACTCGAGAAGGAATCCTGGTTCACTACAATCGCAGCTCTGATACCAATCTGTCACACCCCTTTCTTAGGCGGAAGCACGAGGTTTGATCACGAAAGGTTCTCATTGCATACGAAAGGTAAACATACTACATGCTCATAAAAATAACTTCAAACACCATAAACATTACATAACGGAAAACATAGTTTGGGTGTTTACATCACGAGACAGCAAATTATCTGAAAAGTTTACAACTTTATTTAAGGATAACATAAACAACATCCAGGAGCATGAGTAAGACCGCGCGTACATCCACTTTAATTACCTGAAATACATGTGAGTTTTGGAAAAACGTCACCATAATGTTGGTGTGAATTCATGCAGTTCTTGTATTGAACGTTTGTATACTTTGTATGAAAAACATGGTATGTATCTTGTAGAAATCAAGTATTATCGTATAATCAAGTATTCTTGTATAAATCAAGTATTCTTGTATGTATCAAGTATTCCTGTATAAATCAAGTATTCTTGTATAAATCAAGTATTCTTGTATGTATCAAGTATTCCTGTATAAATCAAGTATTCTTGTATGTATCAAGTTGTTAATGGGTTGCAAGGCCATTAACATGTGACACGACATAGGAAGCAACCAAACCATAGGCATTTTTCTGGTTGTCGATTCACGACTGAGAAACAAAAGCACTACTCGGTACTCGTTCTCACCAAGAGTGTGGCTGCCCGAAAACCCGTTTGATCTAACCTTTTGTTCTGCGGTCTAGGTATATTGTTGATTAATGGTGCTTATGGTACCCTATTCGTGACACGATTTCTCGTATCATTTCTCGTATCATTTCTCGTATCATTCCTTAAAACGCATCATACTTGGTACTAGTTATCACCAAGAGTGCTTCTTGTTTTTGTATCATACCATTTATAAACATTGTAACATTTGAAATATGTATTTCACCCCGAAGTTATAAAACTGAAAACAGTTAAAAGAAAAGGGGGAGCATGAACTCACAACTTTGCGTTCCTGTGTCGTAAACTTCACCGGATTTGCTTAACTAGCGTCGTGACCTAAACGTGTTTTATTAACATTAGTCATTAGACTTGTATCGCACAAGTACAAGTCACTATCTTTTGTGTATGTGTTCTTGTGTTAAAAATAATTTATATTTTTAACTATGTATCTTACTTATATTATTTTCTCAAAAATAAATATAAGTATCTTGTATTTTTCACCCGAATTATGTACTTTGACCAAAACTTTAATTCATGTTCATAACTTTGTCCAAGTTATTTATTCTATCAGGTAGTATATTTTTATAAATATATTCTCTTGTATTTGTCTAAGTATGTTGTATGTGTATTTTTGTATTTTCACTCCTTAGGAGTATTTAGTGTATTTTCAAGAACTAATACACTATTACATGTGATACATACTACATACACTTATCACAAAATTTGGTGATCAATAAATATATATATTTTTTTCTCAAAAATATACATACTTAATATCAATTTTAATCTTGAAGAAATCATCATTTCTTAACACAAAAATTGGGGAAACCTTGGTAAATATTTTTAGATACATTTTTAGGGAATAAGTTTCTCAAAAACTTATATATTTCTAAGTGTTAAAATTTATAAAAATTTTGACATAGTTTCCCCTAAAAATGGAGGTTTCCCATGTTTTCAAAACATGTGTTTATTTTCTTTTAAACCATCACAATCAATAATCAACTCATTCAACACCTACCGAGTGTCAAAATCAAGTAATTTCACTACATCATGATCTTGAAGTTCTTTTAAAAATTTGTAGTAACGTACCATGTTATTTAGTAGGTTTAGTTACCCTTAAAAACATGGTTATTTGTTTGTAAATCTCATTCTTGAAGGAGTTAGCCATTTACAACTTGTAAGATGATTTTTCTAAAAATATTTCTTTTGTATTTTTCTTGTTTCATAAGGGTTTATACACTTGTTTGTCTACTAAAAATAGTGTAGGTTCAAGTAAAAACCAAGATCTTCTAAAAAACACATTTTAAACTTGGTTCTTTTAGAAAAAAATCATTCACAATTCTTGGATTTACAAGTTCACTAGTTTACTTTGTTTAAAATCATTTTACTTTTTCAAGAAATCATCTTGTTTTCAAGTGCGTGTTTAATCTAGAAGATGATCATCTTGTATAAACACATAATCATCTCCTAATCTTGCTAAATCATGCTTTTAATCATAATCTAGCAAGTTTCATGTAGTGGTCAATATTAATATCTCTAGTAATCAACAAACAAACATTATTCTTGTACTAAACAATATCATTCTAACAAGATTTCATCATATGAATGCTTCATGTTCATGTTTCATGTGTATGTCTTTTAATGTTCTAGTGATTCTCAACACAATATGTCTTTTAACCAAGCAAAAATGGAAGTAAACAAGGGTTGCAAGAAGCTTACAACTAGCTTAAAGCTAGGGAAGAACAATGAAGAAGATTGAGTGGATAATAGCACACAAGAGAGGTCCTTCAAGTTCCGTGAGTTACTCCATGGGACTAACTTGGAATGATTGAATAATGGATGAAAATAATGGTGGTGTGGTGGAGGATGGAGGCCGTAGCTTTGGGTGGGAGAGGGAGAGATGAGAAGTGTTGGTGATTAAGTGATGAATATGAGTTCTTACAAGCACAAGTGTTATTATCCAATGTGTCTAGTGTTCCCTCAAGTACACACACATATCAAAATGAATCTCATCAAGTCCAATGGAAGATCACTAGAAGATTTATGAAAGATTATGTAATCTTTGAGTGGGGGCCATCACATGGGCTGTAAGTTGTATATGGGGGGGTTAAATGTAATTTGAATGATAAAGGGGGTGATTAGTGTAAGGTTAAATGTAATATCTAGTGTTTATTGTGTAGGATGTATTATGTAGTATGTTTAAGTATTCGGGAACCATAACTAGCTCAGAAAAAGTAAAACAATGCTTCTAGCAATATTTTGGTGTTCCGGGTAATCTCTGGTTATTCGGTTAGATACCGGTTCATTAAAGTGCTAAATTGCACCGTTTAGTGTCTTTTAAGTATCCTTTTGTGAACCTTTTAATTCCCGACACTCAGGAAAATATTCTGGATCAATTTGTCATATTTTTGCATGATACAATCTCGTTATAATGCTAAATTTTGCTGAATTATATAAAATTCAGCTTTTAAAGTGTATTTCGGGTGCTTTTTAGTGCGTATTTTAGCTTCCGGAAAGTCTATATATAAACCCTTGTATTTACTCTTGGGTTTTAATGTATTCTTGTTGTTGGACCTACACCTAGGATCCAATTATATTGTCTAACTGCTTTCTGCAGAATTGTTGACACAATGTGTCTTACCGGTGAGTTTACTAGTATTTCTGACGCAACGCTGTTCATTAATGCATAAAGTAATTCTTGTAGTATAAAACGTGCAAGAATTCACTTGTATGGTATGTAATCAGACATTGTTGACATTTAAGCACATAATTGCAGTCATTAAATAATAATTAAAGTGTACGGAAATTACCGGTTTGGTGCCAGTTGTCACATACAGAACACCGTTGTCACATCTTATGACTTTGAGATGAACCTGCTCAAGGCTGCGATCCTTCCTGTCAATCTTTGCACGTCCTTAGCATTGGCAGGAGACTTAATATTCACAATCGCCTTGATTTGCTCTGGACTAGCCTCTATCCCTCTTTTCGTCACCATATATCCTAGGAACTTGCCAGCTTTTACACCAAAGTGGCACTTGGAAGGATTCAATTTCATATTGAATTTATCAAGGATATCAAATGTTTCTTCCAAATCTCTAAGGTGATCCTCAGCTCTCTTGGACTTAACCACCATGTCATCTATATAGACTTCCATCGTGTGTCCAATTTGTTCTTTAAACATCATATTGACTAGCCTTTGGTAGGTAGCACCTGCATTTCTTAGTCCAAATGGCATAGCAATATAATAATAGATACCAGTAGGGGTCATGAAGGCTGTACCCTCTTGATTAGATGGTTCCATCTAAATTTATTGAAACCGAGATGAAGCATCCATGAAAGTCAACAACTCATGACCCGCGGTAGCATCCACCATAGAGTCAATGTCGGGTAATGGGAAAGGATCCTTGGGACATGCCTTGTTTAAATCAGTAAAATTGACACATACCATCCACTTTCCATTTTTCTTTTGAACAACTACCACATTGGTTAACCACCTTGGATACTTAACCTCTCTAATCATACCTGCTATGAGCAGTTTATCTACCTCCTCCGGTATGATGGCATTCCTTTCAGGTGCAAATTTTCTCCTCTTTTAATGTATGGGTTTGAATGATCTGTCAATGCCAAGTTTATGAGTAATAATATCTTTAGAAATACCTGTCATGTCCTCAGGCTTCCAGGAAAAGTTAGTTTTTCTCCTCTTTAGGAAGGATACTATATCCTATTCAATATCATTGAGGATCCCGGATTCTATAAAAACTTTGGATTCTGGATCCTGAGGATCCATCAGGATATCTTTGACATCTTGTTCTCTAGCCTCCAGGACATCTCTTGGAGGATACTTTAATTGCTATTGCTCCCTGGGTCTTGAGGTTGGCTTCATGGATGAAGTGTAACAATTTTTGGCTTCTTGTTGGTCACTTCTATCTTCACCACACCCCATGGAGTAGGGAGTTTCATACATTGATGATATGTAGATGGGACTGCTTTCATATCATGTATCCATGGCCTGCCAAGGATAACATTGCAACATGATAAACAATCTATGACACAAAACTTTTGAAAAGAATTAACTCCCTCTATGTAAATGGGAAGTTTAATGTCCCCCAATGTGTTCTTGGTTTCTCCATTGAATCCTACAAGAACCAATGATCTTGGGATAATTTCTGATTCAGGAATGTTCATCTTCTTGAGGACATCGAGTTGAATGATGTTCACTGAACTTCCCCCATCTATGAGAATCCTGCGAACAAAGTGGTTAGAAATAAACAATGTAATAACAAGACCATCATGATGAGGATCCTGAATATCCACACGATCATCCTCATCAAATATATAACTTTCTCATGTGTAAGGATTGAGTTTCGAACAGGCCGATCCCCATTCTCCATCTTTGTCTCTTTGGCATGTCTCTTGGCTGCTGAAAAAGAAGTGCCACATATGTTTGATCCACCAGAAATGAAGTTGATAATTTGTGCATCAGCTGGAGGAGCAGGAGCTCTTTCTGGAATCTTTTCAGGATCCTGGATCATTGACTTTTTTTCTTCCAAATAGCTCTTTCAAATGTCCTTTGCTTAACAGGTAACCAATCTCTTTTCTGAGCGCTATGCATTCATCGGTGGATGACCGAAATCTTCATGATAGGCACACCATTTGGATTTGTCTTTTGTAGCAGCTGGTTTATCACTCTTTCTGGGCCATCTTGCTTTTTCACCTAAATCCTGCATGGCAAGGATTAGTTCATTGTTATCAATAGCAAAGCAATATTCAGAAATGGGTGGATAATCTTCACCATCCTCTTCTTGCTCCACTGCATGTATGTTTTGATTATCAGACTTGTTGTATGATTTGGACTTGTTGTTCCTGAAATAGGATCCTTGTTTTTCTTGCTTTGAGGATCCTGAAAGTCTCTCTTGGATCCTTTTATCATCCTCTAAACGAATGAATCTAAGGGCCCTGGTTCTTACTTCATCAAGATTCCTGCAAGGGGTCATGACAAGATCATCATAGAATTGTGAATCCTTAAGTAAACCCATTTAAAAAGCTTCTACAGCTGTGGCAATATCCAGATTAGGAATCTCTAAGGATTCTCTACTAAATTTAGTTATATAATCTCTAAGTGATTTATTTTGACCTTGTGTTACCCTATATAGATCACTAGTTAATCGTTCGAATCTCCTACTGCATGAGAATTGGCTATAAAAAAAATTAACTAGATTAGCAAATGAAGTAATAGAGTAAGGGGGAAGACTTAGCAGCCATTTAAGAGTTGGTCCTGTCAGTGTGGATCCAAAACCCTTGCATAGACATGTTTCTTTCAACCTTTCAGTAATGGGATTGATCTCCATTCTATCCCTGTATTGAGCTACATGCTCTTCTGGATCAGTTGAGCCATCATACAACTTCATGTTTGGTGTTTGAAACCTCTTTGGTATCTCTGCATCACAAATAGGTGGTGCAAAACGAGATATCCTGTGACTGCCATCCAAAATCTCGGGAATGGGCTTAACCACTCCCGGGATGCTGGATATCATATCCTTGAGTTTTTGCAATTCCCTAGCCATAGCTTGGTTGATTCCTGTATCCTGCACAAAGCCATGGTTAGTGTTTTGAGAAGTATTTAAAGTGTTACCTCCCTATGGATTCAAGGGCGGAATTCCTGATGTGAATCCATATTGATGCGATTCTGGCATGATTGAGGGACCAAATGAAGCAATAGTTTGCATAGGTATGAAGTCTCCTAAGTGAATCTCTGAACTTCTGGGTTGTACACTCCTTAAGGATCCTTGATCCTAAAAGATGTTGGATCCTTGATACACCGAAGCTGGGGGTCTGGGAGGATAATCCATGGATCCGGGAGCCTGAGATGAGGATCCTTGAACCTGAGATGAGGATCCTTGAACCTAAGATAAGGATCCTGGATACTGAGAGTAGGATCCTTGAACTGTCTGCATCCCCATGTATCCTCCTGAACTAGGGAAGGATCCTTGATGCTAGAAGGAGGATCCTTGAGGCTAAAGAGGGGATCCTGAAGGCTGGAAGTAGGATCCTCGAGCCTGTGTCATTGCCGATGATCTATAGCGCATGCTTGATAATCCTCCCTGATGCTGGACACCTGATGCTGTAGAATGCTGGGCAGTTGTTGCTGGAGTGTCGAAATTCAATGATCTAGGCATCAATGGAGAGTGATCCTCCACTGATCTCTTCAATTTCTTGATTTCATCAATATCTCGAAGGATCCTGTCATTAGTTATATCCTACTGTTGCATGTATTCCTTCATCTACAAAATCAAAGAATAAAGATCATTGTTAGTAGGACTAGAAGAAACAGCAGTAGTTGCTTTTGAGAAAACGGGGGTTGGCTTCTTCGCAGCATTGTCAGCATTCTTCTAGGATCCAGAAGGAGCAGAAGGCAAAGGTGGAATGCCTTGTTAAGAGGTGATCGTCGGCATGGAGCTTGAAGTGTTCTTCGCATGAGAAGCCATGTAGTTGAAGGTTATGCGTAGAAATGGATGAAATGAACAAAAATTTTCAAGAATGAAGCACTGATGGCCCCACGGTGGGCGCCAAACTGTTTTGGTCAAAAATCACACAAGGATAATGCAACCAAATCTGATTTTGTGAGGTATGATGCTTAGTTAAATGATCAAATATGTATGAACAACGAACGAATGAAATAAGTGGTGGACACAAGGATTTATACGAGGAAAAAGCCCTTAATCAATGAATGATCTCCGACATAAAAAACCTCGGATAGTGAAAACTATCACTATCAAGTATATTGAATAAACAAGTTTACAACTTCGGAAGTATTGAGCTTGATACAATGAATTCTAGTGTGTGTGTATTCAAGAGTTGGCAGCAGAAATGATGTGTGTATAGCGAAGTGCAAGTAGTTTCTAAAAATATCCTAACTAACTATCCGAAAAATCAGCTAACCACCCACGATCACCACCAACGGTCATCAGCCTGTGCACATGTTGAAAATAAAGACCATATTCCCCTGGAATCTCGGATGGAATAACTCTTCTTCGAAACATACCTGCAAAACAAGTCAAAAGGTGATGGAAACAATTGTTAGTTCAGAATAACAATGAGAATCCTTGATCCTTATTCCCGCAGCGTCTCCTGAGGATCCTTAATTCAAACTGAATTGAGGATCCATGATCCAAGCTATACTTGAGGATCTGTGATCCATAAGCTATGAAATTCTATCCCTAACAACACCCACCTTAGTTTAACGGTGTTTTGCAGAACATGCTTCGGAATGTTACTCCAGGATATATACTCAAGATAAATCGAAAGATTAGAGGATTGGCCCCCTCTCTAAAGTCTAAGGGATCCTTATCCCTTCAAAGGTTTAAAGGTATTCACCTTTCTTTCGAATTGGGTTTAAACAGCCCGCCTGGAGCGCAAGTTATCCAGGAATAGTTCAAGATAGCGGGACCAGTTCATGTAACAGTGGCTGACAATTTCATTATTGTTGGCTATATCCTGGATCCTTAAGGTATATGAGGATTGATCACCCTCTCTCATAAAAGTGTATTTTCATACTCTCTAAGGTTTAAAGGTTTTCACCTTTCTAAGTCTTGGAGTTTATACACTCCCGCCTGTAGCCGCACACGGAAACAAGGGTTTATCCTCAGGATATTAAGGGTTTATCCCCAATATATTAAAGGTTTATCCCCAGTACATTAAGGGTTTATCGCCAGTAAAACTAAAGTTTTCGGACAAGTTTCGAAGATATGGAAAACTACGAATGTGTTTACACACATTCTTCTGTTGGTGAAAAGTTACGAAGTTTAATCACTAAGTGAAGAAATACTCAAGTGTGTCATATACTAATGCAATATCCTGCACAGACAGGGGACATCCATGCTAGGGACATTGCGAATGATTCAAAGGTTTAAGAACGAAGATTATTGCCTATGTGTTTCTGGTATGGATTCTTACTTTTCCTAAGTTTGAAGGCCTTATCTGACTAAGTTAAGATTTTTTTTTTTTTTTGTGAAAAGTTGTATTTAACAAAGTTTTTGTCAAACATTTTGAACGAAAGTGACAAAGCAATTAAGTATCATACCAGTATCCTGATCAGGATATTCAGAACAAATTTTTCAAAATAACATATAACACAGAGATAAGGTCGAAAAGATTAGCATGATATTAACAATTCAAAAGATAACATTCTTGGCTTCATCTCAAACCGAGACCCATCCACTAAGAATGAAATTAAAATTGTTCTAAGTACAGGACGACCAGATGATTCAGACCCTACAAAGCAAAATACAGGTATCATTAAAGATACACTAACCAGGATACAGGTGTTTTGGTCAAAAACTACCGAAGCAATTTAGTGATCAAATTAGTTAAGTGAGGTAGTGTGCTAAAAAGTATGTTGGAAATATGCTGGTTATATTGTTTGTGAAAACAGTTTTCAGGATACGGCTCAGGATATTGAGCTGTATCGACGATCAAACTATGAGCAAAAAGTAAAGGAAATGACACGAGATGTACGAGGAAAGCCCTTGATCAATCTAGATCGCCGGCATAAAACCTCGGGAGCTGACAATCGCAGCTGCCTAGTTCTTCTTATTGCTTCAAAAGTCAGGATACAGTGCAGGATAGTGACCAGATCGCTAAGTGTTACAATGCTTTGTGTGAAAGTATAAATTGCGAGAGAAGAAGTATGAGAGTGTAGTGAGTGTAGCGGTGATGTCCTATTCGATCTGATATACCCACCTATTTATAGTAACGAAATACAAACAAAAATCCCTACAAATATGGGATGTCCGAATATTCCATTGTGAACGTTGTAGACCGAGTAATGCGGCTTCAACGTCTTTATTTGAACGACTTGGATCGAGTCTCCCGGAGAAAGGGTCTTCGTGAACGTTGCTTCATCTGGACGCGTACTCCTGCACACAACCCGTTAGTAATCCTGAGGATACCATTCAGGATGTTACCAATATCCTGAATGAGCATCCCAGATATGAGCAGATATCACACAATCAAGATATAACTCAAGATATTTCCCAGGATATGGGCTCAGAATTTCACCCATAACAATTGTCCCCAAAAAATGTTACCGTTTAGTATCCTGGCACTAACGGTTATATTTTTTCCAGAGACCGAGGCAATTTAAGAGATTAGACTCATGATGTGACCGTTTGCAACTACTCAGCCTATATTTACTCATCACCACCCTATAACTTCTCATTCTTATCCCATTTATCCTTGACCGAAGTGAAAAAAGGTAAAAAGCTCTCTCTCTCTCTTTTCCATCTTGTTCTCTCTTTCGATTCAGCATTCCGGCGATAATATGCCAAGGCAAACAAGATCGAGTTCCGGAGACTCCGCCCCCACATTCATACAACAGAATCTTCTCCAGGATCCGGAAAAAGAAATATGTACCTTTGACAGCGCCCATTTGTCGGCCCTGAAATCCTCCGGTATCTTCCCGGAAGGGACGGTATTCCGACCATTTGACCGGGAAATCCGGTCGGACATGGTTTCTGAGGAATGGTTGTGCTTTAGTGCCTTTCCCTTCACCTTAGGGTTACGGTTCCCCTTTCCAGACTTTATCACTGAATTTTTCAACATCACAAAAATCTCTTTTAGCCAAACAATGCCGATGCTTTGGCGTGTTTTGTCCGTTCTTGACCAGATCAAGAAAAATCATATTCCCGAGCTTTCTGTTCATGACCTCCCCCTAGCTTACCGGCTTAGATGCCACGGATCCTGTATATTTCTGTTTTACTCCACCTCCGGCGAGCCGTTGATACTTCGTGCCACCAGGAACGAAGAGAAATGGCAATCCAAGTTTTTCTTTGTAAAAAGAGACTCAATCCCTGGTGGAACGGAATATCCGGTGAAATGGTTGAAAAGGGGTAGGACTTAGGGTTTAAGGATGATCCTACCTCTTATCCTGTTCCATATCCAGAGCTGGCCAATTTTCTGTTTATTGTTTTGTATACAGCTGATTTTAGGAAGCTTGCATCTCCCCTTGCTGATTCACAGAAAAGGATTGACGCTATCAGACTCCTTCCAGAGGCTGAAAGAAGTTTTAACCCGTCTCCACCATCTCCAAGCCCTCTTTCCAATGCAAACATGTCTGGTAAGGATCCTGTACATTATCCTGCATACATGTTTTTATTTGGCATATTTAGGAAGAAATTCAACTCCTTGTATACAGACTCCAGCAAAGTCCCAATCCTCCTCGATCTTGATGAGCTTGACAGTTACCCTACTCCAGTCATGGTCAAGAAAGAGACCCCTGCTGCCACCAGCTCCAAGCCACTCCCAGCTCCCAAAGCTAATCCAAGGACTCGTTCTTCCACCTCAAAGAAGAGGAAGAACTCTGAAGTTAGTGCTCCAGGCTCTGAAGGATTTTCTTATGATGAGCTCAGCTTCACTGATTCCTTAGAACCGATGACATCCTTCCTTAACAAGGTAATATCCTGACCCTACATCCTGCACATATATTCTGATAGAATATCCTGACAGGATATCCATGTTAGCGAATATTGATTCATACCTGAATTGCTTACTTACAGGGCCTCCAGCATCTACTCCACCTTTACAATGATGCATGTGGTACCGCTGCACTCTATGATGCCATGATTAAACAGCTTGAAACTACTGTTGCCGACCAAGGTGCCATTGCTGAAGCGAAGACTCGGCATTATGAGGACAAGCTAAAGAAAGTGACCCATGATGCTGAAATCAAGTTGGCCACTGTCCAAATGAAACATGAACAGGCCATGGTTGCTTTCCGGGAAGGAATCAAAGCTTCTGCCATTGTCTCCCTGCTACAAGCTCGTATAAAGATGGCCTATGAGGCCAAGGGAGCAGGCCTTGAGTGCCCATCCTGGCCAGTTGAATCCTGGGTGGCAAAGCTGAAGGAGCTTGGAGGCAAGGCTGTGCCCCTTCCTGCTGAAGCTGGTGAATCCTCAAAGTCGGCAGAGGTGGCAGACAAGGCTGGAGACAAGAAGGATGCTGGAGCGGATGCTGGGATGGATGCTGGTGAGGATGCTGCTCAGGATGCTGAAGCTGAGAAGGTAGAGAAGGTCGAAGAAGATGTCGCTGTGTGAGGGCATTCAGGTGGGCAATGATGGATATACGTGCCAAGGCCGGAGCCCACTCTTTTAAATTTGATCGTTGGTCTGTAACCCTAAAACAATTTACTTTTTCTGCACTTTACTTTCCTGCAACTAGACAATATGATGGCCAAAGGTGGGGGATCCTGAGTTTCAGGTCGAAGCCCTTGGTCATCAATGTTAGTACGTTTTGTTTTTTGAACAATATAACAGTTGGAGGCGGATGGGTCTCAGTTTGGGACAAAACCTTCAACTGTTAGGTAAATATGGTAAGGAACTAATTGCGCTCTTGGTGGATGGTCCTTGGTTTGAGGTGAAACCAAGAGCACAACTTTTGGTACGTTAATAATATAACCCTTTCTAGCTTTATTTCTGTTTTCATATTTTCACTTTATGAATTTTACTTGTAAAAATAATTTCGTCTGAACATTCTTGGGAACACATTGTAAATGTATCCTGAAAGATATCCTAATCGAGATACTGACACACAATCTATAAGTTATCCAAATAAAAAGGAGAGATCATACCAGGAATTCCCTAAGGAATCACTTCCAATTTTCCACCATAGGAATGTCCCCAGTACACACTTACAAACTTGGATCCATCCTTTAAATTGTATGATATGTGTCCCCTGTGTTTAACATAGATACAGTCATACATTAGCTTTACTAGATAGATCCTGAATATCCAGGGGTAAACCCTCTACATCATGGGCATTAACCCTTAATATGTTGGGGGTAAACCCATAATATGCTGGGGATAGACCCTTAATATGCTGGGGATAAACCCTGATTTTCATTCACTACAGGCGAGAGTGTATAAACTCCAAGTCTTAGAAAGGTGAAAACCTTTAAACCTTAGAGAGTATGAAAATACCCTTTCGTGAGAGAGGGTGATCAATCCTCATATACCTTTAGAATCCAGGATATAGCCAATAGTAACGAAATTGTCAGCCACTTTTACATGAACTGGTCCCGTTACCTTAAACTATCCCCAGATGACTTACGCTCCAGGCGGGGTGTTCAAACCCAACACAAAAGAAAGGTGAATACCTTTAAACCTTTGAAGGGATCAGGATCCCTTAAACGTGAGAGAGGGGGCCAATCCTCTAATCTTCCGAAATATCCTGATCGTATATCCTGGAGTTATATCCTGACACATATTCTGCAAAACAACCTTAAACTAAGGTGGGTGTTAGCTTGGCTAACACCACTCCGATGCCTAAGTCATTATTGGGTTCAAGATAATAAACGAATTCAAATATATTTAAGAGGGATAGAACACATACCATTCTGGGATAGAAATTAAATTCTATTCTTACTTGAAATGGAGCTTTAAGTGTATAGCATTCCAGGATCTTGGTAGCATTTCCCCTTCCATGCTCCTGAGTCGATAGGCTCCTTTTTCTGATTCTGATTCAACCTCATATGGTCCTTCCCATTTCGGAGCTAGTTTTCCATCAGCAGGATTAGTGGTATTTTGAAAAGCCTTTCTTAACACCCAATCTCCAACTTTGAACCTTCTAGTCCTTATATTCTTGTTGTATGCTATGGATATCCTTTGTTGATATGCTGCCATCCTTAATCTTGCTGCATCTCTTATCTCATCTATGTTGTCCAAATCCTGGCACAAAGTCTCAGGATTCTGTTCAGGATCCTGCAGGATAGATCTCGTAGTAGGTATCACCATCTCTGTTGGGATCACTGCTTCCGCTCCGAATACCAAGGAAAATGGTGTCTGGCCAGTTGCATTCTTTACCGTTGTTCTATCGGCCCATAAAACAAAGGGTAGTTCTTCTGCCCATCTTCCTTTTTTGGCTCCTAATCTCTTCTTCAAGTTGTTAACAATTATCTTGTTTGAAGACTCAGCTTGTCCGTTTGCTTGAGGATGTACCGGGGTGGATGTGATCATCTTGATTCCCCAACTCTTACAAAAGTCAGTAGTTCTCTTGCTTATAAACTGAGAACCATTGTCACATATTATTTTGGCTGGTACTCCAAATCTGGTCAGGATATTCCTCTTTATGAAGGATACTACTTCTTGGTCTCTGACTTGAACAAATGCTTCAGCCTCCACCCACTTAGAGAAATAATCAGTCATTGCCAACAGAAAAAACTTTTCCTCCTGGAGCTTTTGGTAATTTCCCTACTATGTCCATCCCCCATTTCATGAATGGCCAAGGGGATACTATAGGATATAGTGGTTTAGCTGGTTGGTGCAGTATGTTACAGTGCCTTTGACATGCATCACATCTTCGAGCATATTCTGTAGCATCTTTCCTCATTGTTGGCCAATAGTATCATGTTCTCAACACCTTTGAGAATAATGACCTGCCCCCAGTATGGTTACCACAATCCCCATCATGTATATCCTGAAGTACTTCTTTAGTTTCGGGATCCTCCAAGCACCTTAGATATGGTCCTGCAAGAGATTTCTTATACAAGATATTATTTATAATGGTGAATCGTGATACCTTTATCCTAAATGCCTTAGGATTTTCGTCTCTAGGGATGTGTCCTTCTTTGAGATATCTTATGATTGGAGCCGTCCAGGATTTAGGATCCTCCTCAGGATATTCAGCAACAGGATCCTGAATATTTACTACTTCTTTATCCTGAGGATTTGTTACAGGATATAAGATATGCAATATTGGTATTTGGGTTCCTTCTGGTATCCTGACCGATGATCCCAGGTTTGCTAGAGCATCTGCTTCAGCATTATCTTCCCTTGGTACCTGTTCAAGTGTAAAAACATCGAAATATCCTGCTAATTTTTTGAAAATATCGAGGTATTCGATTAACTTCTCACCTTTAACTGCATAGGATCCATTGAATTGATTAGTAATTAACAAGGAGTCAACATATACTTACAAATTCTTGATATTCATACTCTTAGCTAGTTCTAATCCTGCAATCAAAGCCTCATACTATGCTTCATTATTTGTAGCAGGAAATTCACATCTAATAGCCTGGGGTAATATGTCCCCCTGTGGCGATTTTAGTAGTATTCCCAATCCTACTCCTCTAACGTTAGATGCTCCATCAGTGTACAATGTCTAGGATCCTGAGGATTCCCCTAATTGTTGCACTTCTAGGTCTACCTCATCCTGAATGTCACTACTGAAATCAGCCACAAAGTCAGCTAGAGCTTGTGATTTTATGGCATTTCTAGGTTCGTATACTAAGTCGAAAGCACACAACTTTACTGACCACTTGGCCATCCTGCCTGACATCTCAGGTTTCCTAAGCACATTCTTAATAGGATAATTTGTCTTAACATGAATTCTGTGTGTTTCAAAGAAATGTCTAAGCTTTGTTGATGCCATAACTAGTGCTAGTATCAATTTTTCTAAATGAGAATATCTAGTTTCTGCATCTAACAAGTTTTTACTAACATAATAAACAGGATATTGCTGACCTTCATGATCCTTTACAAGGACGGCACTTACAGCATTCCCTGATACTGCGAGGTATAGGGACAGTGGTTCACCATTCTCAGGCTTCATTAACAGGGGTGCAGTTGAAAGGTATTGCTTCAAATCCTGCAGAGCTGCTTCATGCTTCTCACCCCATTCAAACTTCTTGTTCTTCTTCAGGATATCATAAAACTCTTTGCATTTCTCCGAGGATCTCGAGATAAATCTGTTCAATGATGCAACTCATCCTGTTAACCGTTGAACATCCTTCATGTTCGAGGGTGATTTGATATCCAAGATAGCTTTAATCTGCTCCGGGCTCGCCTCTATTCCTCTTTTGGTCACCATATATCCTAGGAACTTTCCTGCCCCCACTCCGAAATGGCACTTAGCAGGATTTAGCTTCATGTTATATTGATCCAGGATATCAAATGCTCCCTTAATATCCTGGAGGTGATCCTCAGCCTTTTTGGATTTTACCACCATATCGTCGATGTATACCTCCATTGTGTCCCCCAGCTTATCTTTGAACATCATGTTCACCAATCTCTGGTATGTCGCACCTGCATTTTTCAAACCGAAAGGCATAGCAGTATAACAATAAATACCTGTTGGTGTCATGAAGGCAGTATCCTCTCGGTCCGAAGGCTCCATTTGAATCTGCTGAAATCCTGAGGATGCATCCATGAAGGTTAACATCTCGTGCCCGGCGGTAGCATCTACCATTGCATCGATATGAGGAAGAGGAAATGGGTCTTTGGGACATGCCTTTTTCAAGTCTGTGTAATCTACACAAACTCTCCATTTCCAATTATTCTTTTGAACCACGACCACATTTGCTAGCCACTTGGGAAATTTGACTTCTCTGATCATCTTTGTTTTGGTCAAAAATTACCGAAGCAATTTAGTGATCAAATTAGTAAAGTGAGGTAGTGTGCTAGAAAGTGTCTTGAAAATATGCCGGTTAAGTTATTTGGAAAATCAGTATTCAGGATACGGCTTAGGATATTGAGCTGTATCTATGATCAAACTATGAGCAAAAAAGTAAAGTAAATGACACGAGATGTACGAGGAAAGCCCTTGATCAATCTAGATCGCCGGCATAAAACCTCGGGAGCTGACAATCGCAGCTGCCTTGTTCTTCTTATTACTTCAAACGTCAGGATACAGTGCAGGATATAGACCAGATCGCTAAGTGTTACAATGCTTTTGAATGAAAGTGAGAATTGCTTGAGAGCGAGTGTTAGAGTGTAGCGAGTGTGAATGTGATGTCCTATTCGATCTGGTATACCCACCTATTTATAGTTACAAAGTGTAAACTAAAATTCCTATAAATATGGGATACTCCCGAATATTCCATAAGTAGCCGTTTGGAACCAAAGAAAGCGGGCTTAACGTCTTTCATTGAACAACTTGGACCGAGTCTTCCGCGGAATGAGTCTTAGTGAATGTTGATAGCTTCTAACCCACGTACCTGCACATAATCCGTTAGTAATCCTGAGGATACCATTCAGGATGTTACCAATATCCTGAACCAGCATCCCGGATGTAAACAGACACTATATTATCAAGATATAAATCAAGATACTTTCCAGGATATAGGCTCAAAATTCCGCCCATAACAATTGTCCCCAAAAATGTTACCGTTTGTTATCCTGCACTAACGGTTACATTTTTACAAAGACCAAGGTAATTAATCAGATAAGACCAATGATGTGACCGTTTTCAACTACCCAGCCTATATTTACTCATCATGCCCTATATCTTCTCATCCTCATCTCTTTTTTTAGTCATAATCGACAAGGAAAAGGTAACATTCTCTCTCTCATCTTCATATTTATCTTTATCCTCTTTCTCCGGCGAAAAATTCAGGCGACCAAATGCCAAGGCAAACAAGATCCAGTTCAGGTGACTCGGCTCCTACATTCATCCAACAGAACCTTCTCCAAGAACCGGAGAAGGAAATATGTACCTTCGATAGTGCCCACCTGTCAGCCTTGAAATCCTCCTGCATCTTCCCGGAAGGAACCGTGTTTAGACCGTTTGACCGGGAAATCCGGTCGGATATGGTCTCCAGCGAGTGGATATGCTTCAGTGCTTTCCCTTTTACCCTAGGGCTACAATTCCCCTTTCCGGACTTCATCACCGAATTCTTTAATATCACCAAAATCTCTTTCAGCCAAACCATGCCAATGCTCTGGCGTGTTTTGTCTGTTCTTGACCAAATCAAGAGAAACCACATTCCTGATCTTTCCGTCCATGATCTGCCCCTAGCTTACAAGCTTAGATGCCATGGATCATGTAGATTTCTGTTTTATTCTACCTCCGGTGACCCATTGATACTTCGTGCCACCAGGAACGAGGATGGTTGGCAATCCAAGTTTTTCTTTGTAAAAAGGGATTCAATCCCAGGTGGAACGGATTATCCGATGAGATGGTTGAAGAAGGGTAGGATTTAGGGTTTAATGATGATCCTGCCTCTTATCCTGCTTTATATCCTGAACTGACCAATTTCATTTTCTCTGTTGTGTATGCAGCTGATTTCAGGAAGATTGCACTTCCCCTTGCTGATTCTCAAAAAAGAATAGACGCCATCAGACTGCTTTCAGAAGCAGAGAGAAGCTTTAACCCATCTCCACCAACTCCAAGCCCTCTTTCAAGCGCAAACATGTCTGGTAAGAATCCTGCAAGATATCCTGTACACACATGTTTTTATTTGATATTCTTAGGAGAGATTTAGAAATTTACTCCCTGTGTGCAGATTCCAGCAAAGTTCCAGTCTATCTAGACCTTGATGAACTCGACAGCTACCCAACTCCAGCCACAGTCAAGAAGGAGACTCCTGCTGCTACTAGCTCCAAGCCACTCCCGGCTCCCAAGGCCAATCCAAGAACTCGTGCTTCCACAGCAAAAAAAAGGAAAGGTCTTGAAGTCAGTGCTCCAGGTTCAGAAGGGTTCTCCTATGATGAACTCAGTTTCTCTGATTCCTTAAAGCCAATGACATCCTTCCTTAACAAGGTAATATCCTGACACATATCCTGCACATATATCCTGAACGTATATCCTAATAGGATATCCTGACAGTATATCCTGGTCAATACATTCTAACTCATACCTGAAATTAATGTGCAGGGTCTCCAGCATTTGCTCCACTTGTATAATGATGCCTGTGGTACTGTTGCACTCCATGAAGCCAGGATCAAACAGCTTGAAAGCACCGTTGCTGACCAAGGTGCCATTGCCGAAGCGAAGACCCGGCACTACGAAAGCCTGCTGAAGAAGGTCACCCAAGACGCTGAGCTAAAACTTGCCACCGTTCAAATGGATCATGATCAAGCCTTGGTCAATTTCCGGGAGGGAATCAAGGCTTCTGCTATCGTCTCCCTGTTACAAGCACGCATCAAGATGGCCTACGAGGCCAAGGAGACGGGCCTTGTTTGTCCATCTTGGCCAGTTGAATCCTGGGTGGCCAAGCTAAAGGAGCTCGGAGGCAAAGCTGTGCCACTTCCAGTTGAAGCTGGTGAGTCTTCTAAGTCAGCAGAGGTGGTGATCCAGGCTGGAGACAAGAAGGATGCTGGAGCGGATGCTGGGATGGATACTGGTGAGGATGCTGCTCAGGATGCTGGTGCTGAGAAGTCTGAGAAGGTTGGAGAAGATGCCGCTGTGTGAGGGCACTTAGGTGGGCGATGACGGATACACGTGCCAAGGCCAGAGCCCACCTTTTTAAATTTGAATGTTGGTCTGTAATCCCTTAAACAATTTACTTTTCTGCACTTTACTTTTCTGCACCTGAACAATATACATTTCCTGCATGCTTTTTTAACAATACAACAGTTGGAGGTGGAAGGGTCTCGGTTTGAGATGAAACCTTCAACTGTTGGGTAAATATGGTAAGGAACTATTAGTGCTCTTAGTGGATGGGCCTTGTTTTGAGGTGAAACTAAGAGCACATCTTTTGGTATGTTAATAATATAACTTCCCTTTTGACTTTATTATTGTTGTCATTGATATGAAAATTCTACTTGTGAAAACTGTTTTGTTTGAATATTTTTAGGAATATATTGTAAACGTATCCTGGGAGATATCCTGAAAGATATCTTGATAAGGATATTGAAATACAACCTATAAATTGTCCAAATAAAAAGGAGAGATCATACCAGAGATTCTTAGAGAATCAATTTCAATCCTCCATTATAAGTTTGTCCCCAGTGCATACTTATAAACTTGGATCCATCCTTTGAACAGTATAATGTATGTCCCCTGTGTTTGACATAGAAACGCAAATGTATTTATATTTTGACTCAAATAAATTCCGGATACCCCGGGACAAAACCCATAATATCCTGAAATGAATCCTTAGCATACTGGGGATAAACCCTTAATATCTTGGGGATAAACCCTGATATCTGGGGATAAACCCTAAATTTCATGCGCTACAGGCGAGAGTGTATAAACTCCAATTCTTAGAAAGGTGAAAACCTTTAAACCTTAGAGAGTATGAAAATACTCTTTCGTGAGAGAGGGTGATCAATCCTCATATACCTTCAGGATCCAAGATATAGCCAACAGTAACGAAATTGTCAGCCACTTTTACATGAACTGGTCCCGCTACCTTGAACTATACCTAGATAACTTGCGCTCCAGGCGAGGTGTTTAAACCCATTCCGTAAGAAAGGTGAATACCTTTAAACCTTTGAAGGGACCAGGATCCCTTAAACGTGAGAGAGGGGGCCAATCCTCTAATCTTTCGAGCTTACCCCGAGTACATATCCTGGAGCTATATCCTGAAACATATGCTGCAAAACAATTGTAAACTAAGGTGGGTGTTAGCTTGACTAACACCCCTCCGATGCTTAAGTCAGTATTGGGTTCAAGATAATAAACAAATATATTTAAAATAGAATACATACCATTCCGAGATAGAAAATAAATTCTACTCTTACTTGAAATAGAGCTTTAAATGTATTGCATTCCAGGATCTTGGTAGCATATCCCCTTCCATATTCTTGAGTCGATATGCTCCTTTCCCTTCTTCTGATTCGACTTCATAAGATCCTTCCCATTTCGGGGCTAGCTTGCCATCGGCAGGATTAGTGGTATTTTGAAAAGCCTTTCTCAGCACCCAATCACCAACTCGAAATCTTCTAGTCCTTATGTTCTTATTATATGCTTTGGATATTCTTTGTTGATATGCTGCTATCCTTAGTCTTGCTGCGTCTCTTTTTTCATCTATAGTATCCAAATCTTGACACAAGGCTTCAGGATTTTGTTCAGGATCCTGTAGGATAGATCTTGCAGTAGGCATCGTCATTTCTGTTGGAATCACTGCTTCTGCTCGAAATACCAAGGAAAACGGGGTTTGGCCGGTTGCATTCTTTACCGTTGTCCTATCAGCCCACAAAACAAAGGGTAACTCTTCCGCCCATCTTCCTTTTTTGGCTCCAAGCCTCTTCTTTAAGTTATTGACTATTATCTTGTTTGAGGATTCAACTTGCCCATTCGCTTGAGGATGTACCGGAGTAGACGTGATCATTTTGATTCCCCAACTCTTGCAAAAGTCAGTAGTCCTTTTGCTTATAAACTGGGACCCATTATCACAAATGATCTCAGCTAGTACCCCAAACCTAGTCAGGATATTCCTCTTTATGAAGGATACTACTTCTTGGTCTCTAACTTGAACAAATGCTTCAGCCTCAACCCACTTGGAGAAGTAATCCGTCATTGCTAACATAAAGACTTTTCCTCCCGGAGCTATTGGTAACTTCCCTACTATATCCATCCCCCATTTCATGAATGGCCAAGGGGAAACTACAGGATATAATGGTTCAGCTGGTTGATGTAGTATGTTACTATGCCTTTGACATGCATCACATCTTCGAGCATATTCTGCAGCATCTTTCCTCATCGTTGGCCAATAATATCCTGTCCTTAACACTTTCGAGAACAATGATCTGCCCCCAGTGTGATTACCACAATCCCCTTCATGTAAATCCTGAAGTACTTCTTTGGCTTCAGGATCCTCCAAGCACCTCAAATATGATCCTGCAAGAGATTTCTTGTATAAAACATTATTTATGATAGTGAATCGTGATACCTTCATCCTAAATGCCTTAGGATTTTTCATTTCCGGGGATGTGTCCTTCTTTAAGATATCTCACAATTGGAGTCGTCCAGGATTTAGGATCCTGTTCAGGATATTCCGCTCCAGGATCCCGAATACTCGCTACTACTTTATCCTGGGGATTCGTGGCAGGATATAAGACATGTAATATTGGTATTTGAGTCCCTTCAGGTATCCTGATCGACGATCCCAAATTTGCTAAGGCATCTGCTTCAGCATTATCCTCCCTTGGTACCTGTTCAAGTGTAAAAACATCGAAATATCCTGCTAATTTTTTAAGAATATCGAGGTATTCGATTAATTTCTCACCCTTAACTGCATAGGATCCATTAAAATGGTTAGTAATTAACAAGGAGTCAACATATACTTGTAAATTTTTGATACTCATACTCTTAGCCAACTCTAATCCTGCAATTAAAGCCTCATACTCTGCTTCATTATTAGTAGCAGGAAATTCACACCTAATAGCCTGGGGTAATATGTCCCCCTGTGGCGATTTTAGTAGTATTCCCAATCCTACTCCTCTTACATTAGATGAACCATCAGTATATAATGTCCAGGATCCTGAGGATTCTCCTAACTGTTGAACTTCTAGGTCTACCTCATCCTGAATGTCACTACTAAAATCAGCCACAAAGTCAGCTAAAGCCTGAGACTTTATGGCATTTCTAGGTTCATATACTAAATCATAAGCACTCAACTTTACTGACCACTTAGCCATCCTGCCTGACATTTCTGGTTTCCTAAGTACATTTTTAACAGGATAATTTGTTTTAACATGAATCCTATGTGTCTCAAAGTAATGTCTAAGTTTTGTTGATGCCATAACTAATGCTAGTATCAATTTTCTAAATGAGAATATCTAGTTTCAGCATTCAATAAGCTTTTGCTAACATAATAAACAGGATATTGCTGACCTTCATGGTCCTTTACAAGGACGGCACTTACAGCATTCCCTGATACTGCGAGGTATAGGGATAATGGTTCACCATTCTCGGGCTTCATCAGTAGAGGTGCGGTTGAAAGATATTGCTTTAAATCCTGTAGGGCCGCTTCATGCTTCTCACCCCATTCGAATTTCTTGTTCTTCTTCATGATATCATAAAAATCTTTGCATTTTTCTGAGGATCTTGAGATAAATCTATTTAATGCTGCCACTCGCCCTGTTAATCGTTGAACATCCTTCATATTTGAGGGCGATTTAATATCCAAGATGGCTTTAATCTGCTCCGGGCTTGCTTCTATTCCTCTTTTGGTCACCATATATCATAGAAATTTTCCTGCCCCCACTCCAAAATGGCACTTAGCAGGATTCAGCTTCATGTTATACTGATCCAGGATATCAAATGCTCCTTTAATATCCTGG
This sequence comes from Helianthus tuberosus, assembly GCA_030545235.1. Lineage (NCBI taxonomy): Eukaryota > Viridiplantae > Streptophyta > Magnoliopsida > Asterales > Asteraceae > Helianthus > Helianthus tuberosus. The sequence goes on from CM060444.1 coordinate 186,541,282, forward strand.
AGGTGATCCTGAACTTTCTTTGATTTTACCACCATATCGTCAATGTACACCTCCATGGTGTCCCCCAGTTTGTCTTTGAACATCATGTTTACCAATCTTTGGTATGTTGCACCTGCATTTTTCAAACCAAAAGGCATAGCTGTATAACAATAAATACCTGTTGGTGTCATGAAGGCAGTATCCTCCTGGTCAGAAGGCTCCATTTGGATTTGTTGAAATCCTGAGGATGCGTCCATGAAGGTCAGCATTTCATGCCCGGCAGTGGCATCTACCATCGCATCAATGTGGGGAAGAGGAAATGGGTCTTTAGGACAAGCTTTGTTCAAGTCTGTGTAGTCTACACAAACTCTCCATTTCCCATTTTTCTTCTGTACCACAACCACGTTTGCTAGCCACCTTGGGAACTTAACCTCTCTGATCATCCTGGACTTCAATAATCTCTCAACTTCCTCTTGAATAATCGTATTCCGCTCAGGAGCAAACTTCCTTCTTTTTTGTTGAACAGGCTTGAATGATTTATCAATTCCAAGCTTGTGAGTGATGACGTCTTTGGATATGCCTGTCATATCCTCATGCTTCCATGCAAACGTTGACATCCTGCATTTCAAAAAGTTAATTAACTGTTCTTCAATATCCTGAGGGATATTGGTTCCTACGAGCACCGAAATATCGGGATTATCCTGGTCCAAGATAATTTTCTTCACATCCTGCTCCGGATCCTCCACGATATCCTGGGCCCGCGTCTTTAATTGCTATGCTGCACTAGGCTTGGTTGAGGATTTCATCGAGGATGAGTAGCATTCTTTCGCCTCCTGCTGATCACTGTCAACTTTGACAACTCCCCAAGGGGTAGGGATCTTGATGCATTGGTGATACGTTGATGGCACAGCCTTCATATCGTGAATCCATGGTCTTCCCAATATGATGTTATAGCAGGATCGAGAATCCATTACACAGAAACGTTGTATCGAGTTGAGTCCTTCAACGTATACTGGTAACTTTATCTCTCCCACTGTGTTTCTAGCCTCTCCACTGAACCCAACAAGTACGGTAGACTTTGAAGTGATATCCATTGGAGATACATTCATTCTCTTCAGAGTCTCTAGTTGGATTATGTTGACGGAGCTGCCATTATCAACCAATATCCTGCGTACAAAATGGTTAGCCACATATAATGTTATTACCAGAGCATCATGGTGAGGATCCTGGACAGTATCCCTGTCATCAGCATCAAATGTGATCACTTTGTCAGTTGTGAGGGTAGTCATCCTGACAGGTTTATCTCCCCTTTCGGCCTTAGCTTCTTTTGCATGTCTCTTTGCTGCCGAATACGAAGTCCCACAAATGCCGGATCCTCCCGAAATGAAGTTGATTATCTTGGCATCCGCGGGAGGTGATGCTGCTCGCTCAGGATCCTTCTCAGTATCCTGACCCTTATTCTTCTTTCTTCCTAAGAGATCTTTCAGATATCCCTTGCTTAGAAGATAGCTTATTTCTTTCCTTAGAGCAATGCAATCCTCAGTCACATGTCCGAAATCTTCGTGGAAAGCGCACCATTTTGACTTATCTTTCCAATCAGCCTTTTGTTGATTCTTTCGAGGCCACCTAGCCTTGTCTCCTAGACCCTGCATGGCATACATCAATTCAGGAATGTTAACAGAAAAGCAATATTCAGACAACTCAGGATACTCTTCAGGATCCTCATCTTCGACAGCATTCACTCTCTTGTTTTCATTTCTACCATATGGCTTAGGCCGATATGACTTGAATGAGGATTCTGACTTCCTGTTAGTTGACTCCTAAGTGTTAGATGAGTTCATCCTTTCTTGCATCTTTCTGTCATCCTCCAATCGAATATATCTTAGGGCCCTGTTTCGAGCTTCATCCAAGTTCCTGCATGGGTTCATTACAAGATCTTGATAAAATTGAGAATCTTTTTGCAGCCCCATCTTGAAAGCTTGCATAGTTGTTGCAACATCAAGATGAGGAATGTCTAGGGATTCCCGGCTGAACTTGTTCACATAATCCCTAAGGGATTCCTGAGGCCCCTGTGTTATCCTGTAGAGATCACTTGTTAATTTTTCAAAGCTTCTACTACAAGAAAACTGACTATTAAATAAATTTACTAAGTGAGCAAAAGATGTAATCGAATGAGGAGGAACATTTAAGAGCCATTTCAAGGCTGATCCTGTTAAGGTTGAACCAAAACCCTTGCACAAGCATGCTTCCTTGAGATCCGGAGGGATAGGGTTAATCTCCATTCTTTCCCTATATTGAGCAATATGCTCCTCAGGATCCGTAGTTCCGTCGTAAAGCTTCATGTTGGGGGTTTGGAATCTCTTTGGGATCTCAGCATCACAGATAGGATATGCAAAACGAGATATCTTGTGGCTGTCTTGGGACACTTCCGGGATCGGCTGGACCACCCCGGGTACACTAGATATCATGTCCTTCAACTTCTGAAGTTCCCTAGTAAGCGCTGATGTCACACCTGTATCCTGCAAAGATCCACTATTGTTAGTAGCATGAGTATTATTATTATTTGACACGTTACCCGTTGGAGGATTTTTCCCATAGCCTGAAGCATATCCTGAGCTCCTCATGGTTGACATCCTGACCGAGGAGGGTATTTCAGGAGTATGATTCTGAGGAAGGCTGGGCACAATATTCCCCCTGTTATCCTCAGTATACACAGCTGAACTGAAGTTCAAAGTTCTGGGATGTAATGGAGTGACAATATCCTCAGCAGATCTGCTCGAGCCAGACTTCAGGAGTTGTATTTCCCTCAATAGCATTTGGTTTGTTTCCTGTTGCTGCCTCATTTGTTCCTGCACACTTCCAAATAAGGTTAGAATTTGATCATTAGAAGCTAAAACGGGAGCAGATTCCTGAACACTGCGAGTAGGGATAATATCCTGAGGTCGTGAAGAGCCTGGCATCCTTGGAGGAGGTGGTGGAAGCACCGAACCGGTAGTAGCAGAAGTCATAGCAGACACAGTGGAGGAGCTCATGTTTGATCTTGAGGCCATTGTGGACAATGTGGCAAAAAGTTTTGAAAATAGAAAGCCGATTAGCGATTTCACAAAAATTTTTAGTAAAGAGAGCACCACTTTGCCCCACGGTGGGCGCCAAATTGTTTTGGTCAAAAATTACCGAAGCAATTTAGTGATCAAATTAGTAAAGTGAGGTAGTGTGCTAGAAAGTGTCTTGAAAATATGCCGGTTAGGTTATTTAGAAAATCAGTATTCAGGATACGGCTCAGGATATTGAGCTGTATCTATGATCAAACTATGAGCAAAAAAGTAAAGTAAATGACACGAGATGTACGAGGAAAGCCCTTGATCAATCTAGATCACCGGCATAAAACCTCGGGAGCTGACAATCGCAGTTGCCTTGTTCTTCTTATTACTTCAAACGTCAGGATACAGTGCAGGATATAGACCAGATCGCTAAGTGTTACAATGCTTTTGAATGAAAGTGAGAATTGCTTGAGAGCGAGTGTTAGAGTGTAGCGAGTGTGAATGTGATGTCCTATTCGATCTGGTATACCCACCTATTTATAGTTACAAAGTGTAAACTAAAATTCCTATAAATATGGGATACTCCCGAATATTCCATAAGTAGCCGTTTGGAACCAAAGAAAGCGGGCTTAACGTCTTTCATTGAACAACTTGGACCGAGTCTTCCGCGGAATGAGTCTTAGTGAACGTTGATAGCTTCTAACCCACGTACCTGCACATAATCCGTTAGTAATCCTGAGGATACCATTCAGGATGTTACCAATATCCTGAACCAGCATCCCGGATGTAAACAGACACTATATTATCAAGATATAAATCAAGATACTTTCCAGGATATAGGCTCAAAATTCCGCCCATAACAATCTTGGACTTCAATAATCTCTCAACTTCTTCTTGGATAATTGCATTTCGTTCAGGAGCAAACTTCCTTCTCTTTTGCTGTACAGGCTTGAACGACCTGTCAATTCCAAGCTTGTGAGTGATAATGTCTTTGGATATACCTGTCATATCCTCATGCTTCCATGCAAATGTTGACATCCTGCACTTTAAAAAGTCAGTTAATTGATCTTCAATATCCTGAGGGATATTGGTTCCTACGAGCACCGAGGTATCTGGATTATTCTGATCCAGGATAATTTTCTTCATATCCTGCTCCGAAGCCTCCACGATATCCTGGGCCAACATCTTTAATTGCTATGCTGGACTAGGTTTGGTTGAGGATTTCATCGAGGATGAGTAACATTTTTTCGCCTCCTGCTGATCACTATCAACCTTGACGACCCCCCAAGGGGTAGGAATCTTGATGCATTGATGATAAGTTGATGGAACAGCCTTCATATCATGGATCCATGGCCTGCCCAGTATGATGTTATAGCAGGATAGGGAGTCCATCACACAGAAATGTTTTATCGAGTTGACCCCTTCAACATATACTGGTAACTTTATTTCTCCCACTGTGTTCCTAGCTTCTCCGCTGAAACCTACGAGCACAGTGGACTTCGAAGTAATGTCCATCGGAGATACATTCATCCTCTTCAATGTTTCCAGCTGAATTATATTGGTAGAGCTACCGTTGTCCACCAATATCCTGCGTACAAAATGGTTAGCAACATACAATGTTATTACGAGAGCATCATGGTGAGGATCCTGCACAGTATCCTGGTCATCACTGTCAAAAGTGATCACTTTATCAGTTGTAAGGGTGGTCATCCTGGCTGGTTTGTCTCCCCTTTCAGTCTTAGCCTCCTTTGCATGCCTCTTGGCCGCAGAATACGAAGTTCCGCAAATGTCGGATCCTCCTGAAATAAAGTTGATTATCTTGGCATCCGCAGGAGGTGATGCTGCTCGTTCAGGATCCTTCTCAGTATCCTGACCCTTATTCTTCTTTCTTCCTAGGAGATCCTTCAAATATCCTTTGCTCAGAAGATAACTTATCTCTTTTCTTAGAGCAATGCAATCCTCAGTCACATGACCAAAATCTTCGTGGAAGGCACACCATTTGGATTTATCCTTCCAATCAGCTTTTTGTTGATTCTTTCGAGGCCACCTAGCTTTTTCTCCTAAACCCTGCATAGCATACATTAATTCAGGAATGTTAACAGAAAAGCAATATTCAGATAATTCAGGATATTCTTCAGGATCCTCATCTTCAACAGCATTCACTTTCTTGTTGTCATTTCTACCCTATGGCTTAGAGCGATATGGTTTAAATGAGGATTCTGACTTCCTATTAGTTTATTCGTAGGTAGTGGATGAGTTCATCCTTTCTTGGATCTTCTTATCATCCTCCAGTCTGATATATCTCAAGGCCCTGTTTCGAGCCTCGTCCAAATTCCTGCAAGGATTCATCACAAGATCCTGATAAAATTGGGAATCCTTTTATAGCCCCATCTTGAATGCTTGGACCGCTGTGGCAACATCAAGGTGTGGGATATCCAAGGATTCCCTGCTGAATTTGTTCACATAATCCCTTAGGGATTCCTGAGGACCTTGAGTTATCATTTAAGAGCCATTTCAAGGTTGATCCTGTTAAAGTAGAACCAAAGCCTTTGCACAAGCATGCTTCCTTGAGCTCTGGAGGGATAGGATTAATCTCCATTCTTTCCCTATACTGGCAATATGCTCTTCAGGATCTGTAGTCCCGTCGTAGAGTTTCATGTTGGGGGTTTGAAATCTTTTCGGAATTTCAGCATCACAGATAGGATATGAGAAACGAGATATCCTATGGCTGTCTTGGGACACTTCCGGAATTGGCTGGACCACTCCAGGTACACTGGATATCGTGTCCTTCAATTTCTGAAGCTCCCTAGTAAATGTTGACGTCATACCTGCATCCTGCAAAGATCCACTATTGTTAGGAGCAAGATTATTATTATTTGACACGTTACCAGTCTGAGGATTCTGGCCATATCCTGAAGCATATCCTGAGCTCCTCACATTTGACATCCTGATCGAGGAGGGTATTTCAGGAGTATGATTCTGGGAATGACCAGGCACAATATTCCCCCTATTATCCTCAGTATACACAGCCGAACTGAAGTTCAAAGTTCTGGGTTGTAAAGGAGTAACAATATCCTCAGCGGATCTGCTTGAGCTAGCTTTTAAGAGTTGTATTTCTCTTAACAGCATTTGGTTAGTTTCCTGTTGCTGCCTCATTTGTTCCTGCACACTTCCAAATAAGGTTAGAATTTCATCATTAGAGGCTAAAACGGGAGCAGATCCCTGAATACTCCGAGTAGGGATAATACCCTGAGGTTGTGAAGAAGCTGGCATCCTTGGAGGAGGTGGTGGAAGCACCGAACCAGTAGTAGCAGAAGTTGTAGCAGACACAGTGGAGGAGCTCATGCTTGATCTTGAGGCCATTGTGGACAATGTGGCAAAAAGTTTTGAAAACAGAAAACCGATTAACGATTTTACAAAGATTTTTAGTAAAGATAGCACCACTTGCCCCACGGTGGGCGCCAAATTGTTTTGGTCAAAAATTACCGAAGCAATTTTGTGATCAAATTAGTTAAGTGAGGTAGTGTGCTAAAAAGTGTGTTGGAAATATGCTGGTTATATTGTTTGTGAAAACAGTTTTCAGGATACGGCTCAGGATATTGAGCTGTATCGACGATCAAACTATGAGCAAAAAGTAAAGGAAATGACACGAGATGTACGAGGAAAGCCCTTGATCAATCTAGATCGCCGGCATAAAACCTCGGGAGCTGACAATCGCAGCTGCCTAGTTCTTCTTATTGCTTCAAAAGTCAGGATACAGTGCAGGATAGTGACCAGATCGCTAAGTGTTACAATGCTTTGTGTGAAAGTATAAATTGCGAGAGAACAAGTATGAGAGTGTAGTGAGTGTAGCTGTGATGTCCTATTCGATCTGATATACCCACCTATTTATAGTAACGAAATACAAACAAAAATCCCTACAAATATGGGATGCTCCGAATATTCCATTGTGAACGTTGTAGACCGAGTAATACGGCTTCAACGTCTTCATTTGAATGACTTGGACCGAGTCTCCCGGAGAAAGGGTCTTCGTGAACGTTGCTTCATCTGGACGCGTACTCCTGCACATAACCCATTAGTAATCCTGAGGATACCATTTAGGATGTTACCAATATCCTGAATGAGCATCCCGGATATGAGCAGATATCACACAATCAAGATATAACTCAAGATATTTCCCAGGATATGGGCTCAGAATTTCACCCATAACAACATGTTCAATATATGTGTACAGAATACAGGGCCAGGATATCTACCTTGTTAAGGAAAGCGGTCGTAGGCTCAAAGGAATCAACAAAGCTAAGGTCCTCATAAGAGAAGCCTGCAGGAGCAGCAATGACAGTGTCAGAACCCTTTCTTTTCTTGGACCCCGAAGCTCGGGCCCTAGCCTATGGAGTAGGTTTGGGAGAAGCAAATGCAGATAAGTTACAAGGAAGGTCTAGATAATAATGTGTGAAAATCGCATAGGAAGTGGTTACATGTCACATCTTCAATCAATTAAGGGCTTTGAAAAGATTAGAAAAAATATTACCGTCAGATCAGGGATCCCCAACGATAATATTTTTGGGGACAATTGTTATGGGTGAAATTCTGAGCCCATATCCTGATGATATATCTTGATTTTTATGTTGCTTATCTGTGATCAGGATACCGAACCAGGATATTGGTAACATCGTACGGAAATATCTTGGTCTTGACTAACAGTTTGCTTGTAGACTTTGGCTACAGGTGATTAATGCATGCTAAATTACCGGAGACACATTTGGAATGGGTCTTGTGACGGTTATAATTAAGAAAAGGCAGATTCTGCGAGAATTTTGGATGCTAATTAACGCTGATTGATGCTAATTGATGCTGTAACGGTTATGTGAGCTGAAGACTAGGTTTTATATATGGAAAGGAGCATAATCTCAGGATCCCAGCATTAATGGAGAGTTAATTAGGGTTTTCTTATACTTGTATACTATAAATAGGGTTATATAGTAGTCTTAGAGAGGACACAACACACACTTTCGAGCTCTCATACTCAATCACTCTCATTTCTAGCAGCAAACAAGCTTTAACACTCATCACTTGTAATCGTTGTAACACTTAGGAGCGATCTGAGCATTATCCTGCACTGTATCCTGGTTATTCAATCAATAAGAAGAATAAGGCAGCTGATGATTGCCAGCTCCCGAGGTTTTATGCCGGAGATCTAGATTGATCAAGAGCTTTCCTCGTATATCCTGTGTCCATTTTTACTTTTACAGCTCGTTGTTTGATTATTGATATAGTCTGATATCCTCGGGCTATATCCTGAAACTGTCTTTATAAAGCAATCAACTCAATATATTTTTTTGCAAACATCATTAGCACACTACCTCACAAACTAATTTGATCACTTAATTGCTTTGGTAATTTTTTGACCAAAACAATAAGTTGAATGCTTCATTCATACCGAAAGAGTTTACATCTTTTACAAGCTGGCGAAATTCTGGAAAATTTTGCCAGCACTTTCCCTCTGGGCACCAAAACTTCTAAATGAGAGAGCCCAAGTCCCATATTTATAGGTTGTGCCTATCGCATGAAAGCACCAGGGACGACAAAAGGGATCCTCACGCACGAAAGGGAACGAATGGGCTCCTTTCGCACGAAAGACTAGTCTTTCGTGCGAAAGGGCTTCATACAATAATTCTTGTTTCATTTTCACACTAATCTATATAATATTCAACACACGCTCTATCAAGCCTATTCGCACAGTAACGGACCACAAAATATGCACTAACAACAATTATATGGCTGACCTGCAAACATAGAAAATACCCATCAAGCTGGAATAGGAGTAGAACTTCCAATTAACAACAAATGCTAAAAAGAGTGATGGAACCGTACTTGTAATTATTTATCAAGCTGAATGCAACGTTGATGAACAAATGCATCTTCTGTATTTGAGGAAAATATCCTTTTAGGAGGTAAATGTAACGTATAGTTTGGAATGTCCTTGAGTTGACGACGCAATCTCTCAAAGTTTTGGTATCTAATTACAAAATAGTAAAAATATAAATAAAATCGTGTTTGTAAATAAACATTTGTTATTTGAGAAAGAGTTAAAGCATCAAACCTTCTTTTCACAAACCCCAAGCCTAGTCGGCAGCCTGTAAATGTTTTGTTTCTTCTTGAATGATCGTATGCGGCTTATATAATGCAAGTTCTTTTCCCATGTCACTTTTGGACTAACAGAATGATCGGTCTTGCTTGTCGTAGTAGCAAATGGATCCTGTTTCTGGTAACTAAAACTTCCATATTGACCTTCACCTGCCTCTTTGCATTTGTCATTAGCAGACGCAAGAAAAATAACCTCGAGCAACTCGTTAATGTACCCAAGGCTTGCAAATCTCATAGCAGGTTCGATAACCAAACATTTTAAAGCACCTACTAACAGTGAGTTCTATAGACATAATCACCTCGTTAACAAGTCAACAAAATTTATATTCTTAACCCTTGGAGATATTTCAGCAAGAACATTCACAGTAGTCCCCAGTATAAGCTCAGGTACCTCCTTATCCGACGTAATATCCAAATACCATAAATCAACAACAAAATCCTGCAAAAGCTTGTTCATAAAATCCTCTATCGCAACCTCGACCATCGGAGAATCAATTTTTCTGTTCCATTTAGGCAGAGAAGGCAAAATGGAAAGCCAGGAATCATTCACAGATAACTACTTCTTTTTAAGTGCGATAAATACGTCAACGGCTTGGCTTTCTTAACCTTCCATCAAAATTCAACTTCATTTAACAATCATCCATCATAGCTTCTATTCTATGAGTTCTATCGAAATTCAACTTCATTTAACAACTTTGGACTAAAACCCTCAACATGACGAGCTTCATGCTCTATAAACAAATATGGTATAAATTGCAGCCAATCACAATCACACTCACTCAATCAAACATAACCAATAAGTAAATTCCATTATCTAGTTCAGTACAATAAATAACCAATAAAAAGCAATGACTTATTACTACCTGTAGAAAATACATGTTACTATGTCCAGTCTCTTTAAGTTATATGTTCAAATAATCATGAAAACAAGAAAACAAAGATATCCAATTGTAAATACTCTTTTAAGTGCATCACATAAGAATACATAAGTGTGTGGAAAACATTCTAGTGCAATCAAAGTGAAGCAGCCCCTAGGAGCCCCCAAATTGCATGTATTATCTCTAACTTACATAACGATGACCCTAGATTGCAAATCCACATCAACTTACATGATTTTACTACCAAAGTACATTAACTTCCATCATATCATGAACAAAAAGTTAGGACTAACAAACTATATCATGAGATTTCTATTTACTATGCATAACATGAAATAAATATGCTATTATCAACTTCATTCAAGAGATATAACACTAATTATGCTCAAAATTGCATAACAAAACTATCATTATTTCCGATTATGGATGAAATCAACCTACTATTCCCTGTCACATGCTCATCAATGAATCGATTTAGTATCTAGAACGAAAATAAACGTCGATTGGAAACTAATAGATAAATACCTCAATCGGTGCGAAATTACGCAGTGAATCCGGTAGACACTACAATCGTTGGAGATTAATAGGACACTCGTGTGAAACCCTGATATCACGGTGGACACTTTAATCGCGTATGAATGAATTCTCGTGGACACTTCAATCGTCGGATTTTTTTATCTTCCATTTGGATGTTCGATTGATTGTCATGTATCCTATCGTTGCCGTAATGAAATTAGGGATTTAGGGCTTGTTGTTTATGAACATTTTGACGTTTGAGATGGAGAATTTACAAGTGATATTTATATGTGGAAATTAGAGGCTTTTTGGTAATTTGCTAAAGTTGAATTTTTGATGGTTTCTTTTTGCCACATGTTATTTTGTGTATGTCGCAGCACACTTTATAATAAATTGGTGATTCTGATATATTTAATGTGTTTGTCACAAATGCGTTATAAGTTGTGACCAATTTGTAATGGAATATCATTAACAATCTTAAAATTTTATGTAGTTTTGGTGTTTTTTGTTTTTGTCACTGTTATGTCGCAAATTTGCTAAAAATTAGGGTTTTTTGTCGTCGGAAATGCGTTACAATTTTGTCAAAAATTGTTTCGTTGGAAAATCCCATAGAAAACTTGCACTTTTCTAGTAGCGATTGTCACAGCTGATTTGCGATTAGCGTGAAGTCGTGAACAATTAATAAATGATAATCTGGTTTCGAAAAAGTCAAGTGTTAGTTTTTAGAAAGTTAAATACGTTAAGTCGTAATGGTTTTGATACTTATTATCTGTGATGTAAGTGTTGCTTAACAGGTGTTAACGAGGGTTCACGAAAGAAACGAGTCGAAAAACATGTTGACAGGTCGATGCATGGAACGAAATCAAAAAAATCTTCACATGATGCAGTTCGTGACACGCGGAAGCTTGCATCGTTTTGGTCCGCGACCCGCCTAGCAAAACCAAGTTATGTCGGATCAAATTAAAGGAACTTGGTCACTTGGCTCGAACCCGCGACACACGCGGGGTGGCTTGTGTTTTCTCCGCGACGCGAGGAAGTAATAAAAAAGGAGAAATATTCTAATGTTGGCTAACATATGTTATTTAAACAACTTTTCATAATAATCCAAGAATTGCAAATTATACTACATGACATCCTTGCGGAAGGCATGACACTTAGCGAGACATTCCAAGTCGCAGCGATGATTGAGAAGTTACCTCCTGGTTGGGTGGATTTTAAGAATTATCTTAAACACAAACGGAAGGAGATGACTATAGAGGATCTTATTGTTCGTCTTCGGATTGAAGAGGACAATAGAATTGCTCTAAAAGGCCGCCATGCGCAAACTTCTACTAGCGCAAATTTGGTTGAGCATGGGCAATCCTCTAAGGGCAATAAGGGTAAGGGGAAAAAGGACAAAGAGAAAGCAAAGGCTAGCAAACTTGGACCGAAGAAATAGGTTGTGAAAAAGAAACCTCAAACGTTCCAAGGGACTAGTTACAACTGTGACTAGCCGGGGCATTGGGCTAACCAATGCAAGAAACCAAAGCATGAGCGTGCGCACATGGTGGATGAAGACGGAATGCCTTTGGTGGCAATGATTTCCGACAAAGCCGCAATGTTGGATGAGGTCAATGCTGTGACCAACACTCCAAAAGGATGGTGGGTTGATACGGGAGCGACCTGTCATGTGTGCCTAGACAGGAGCCTCTTTACCACCTTCAAGGAGCTTGCGGGAGATGAGAAGCTGTACATGGGAAACGCAGCCACCGCGGACATCAAAGGTGAAGGAACGGTGATTTTGAAGTGGACTTCAGGGAAGGAGCTCACTTTAAGCAACGTGTTGTACATTCCGGACTTGCGCAAGAGCCTGGTCTCGGGATGGTTGCTTAATAAGTTTGGATTTCGTTTAGTATTTGAGAGCGATCAATTTGTACTTACTAAACGAGGAATGTATGTTGGTAAGGGCTATGTCCAAAATGGTATGTTCAAATTGAATGTAATGGAAGTCAAGAAGAATATGAATAAAATTGCTACTACTTCTACTTATATGCTTGAGTTTTCTTATTCGAATAAATGGCATGGTAGATTAGGTCACGTAAATTTTAATTCAATACGCCGTTTAATCAATTTAAATTGTATACCAACATTCCATATTGATTCACATTATAAATGTGAAACTTGTGTAGAATCCAAACTTACAAGATCATCATCGAAATCGGTTGAACGAGTAACCGAACCCCTTGATTTAATTCACACCGATATTTGTGATTTAAAAGCGTTACCCACAAGAGGTGGAAATAAGTACTTCATCACGTTTATTGACGATAGTACTAAATATTGCTATGTATATTTACTAAAAAGTAAAGATGAAGCAATAAGTAAATTTATCTTGTATAAAAATGAAGTTGAGAATCAACTTCAAAAGAAGATAAAAGCTTTGCGAAGCGACGGAGGAGGCGAATATGTTGCACCTTTTGCCGATTTATGCGCAAAAATTGGCATTGTACATGAGTGTACACCTCCTTATTCTCCACAATCAAATGGCGTGGCGGAACGAAAGAACCGTACATTGAAAGAAATGATGAACGCCATGTTGATAAGTTCTGGAGTGAGCCAGGAAATGTGGGGGGAAGCCATTCTCTCGGCTAATTATCTTTTGAGCAAGATACCACTCAAAAAGAGAGACGAAACTCCATATGAGTTATGGAAAAGGAAGAAGCCTTCATACAAATACTTGAAAATGTGGGGGTGCCTAGCAAAGGTGATTGTACCACCTCCTAAGGCTCTTAGGATAGGACCCAAAACTGTTGATTTCATATTTATTGGGTATGCGCATCAAAGTAGTGCACATCGCTTTCTTGTACACGAGTCCAAGAATCCAGATGTACACATAAACACTATCATGGAGGTGAATCCAAACGTTGTGTCTTAATTTGAAAATGTGTTTCCTTTGAGAAGACAAACACATGCAACGTCATCAACACCTAACTTTGAAGTAGGTGAAAGCTCATCTACACCAGTTGATGAGGTATTTCATGATAAGACACATGAACGACCTGAGGTTGAAGAAAGTGATCGTAGGAGAAGTATAAGGCCAAGGGTTGAAAAATCCTTCGGTCCAGACTTCGTTAGCTATATGGTTGAGGCCGAGCCCAATACATATCGCGAAGCGGTTTCTTCTTCAGAAGGACCTCAATGGAAAGAAGCAATAAAGAACGAAATTGATTCGATATTGCAAAATCATACTTGGGAGTTAGTAGATCTTCCGCCTGGTTGCAAACCACTTGGATATCCTTGGATATTCAAAAGGAAGATGAAAACTGATGGAAGTATTGATAAATACAAGGCTAGGTTGGTGATTAAAGGGTTTAGAAAAAAGGAAGGTCTAGATTACTTTGATACCTACTCGCTTGTGACGCGCATAACCTCGATTAGATTGGCTCTTGCTATAGCGGCTTTAAAGAAATTTGGAAGTTCACCAAATGGACGTTAAAACCGCATTTCTAAATGGCGATTTAGAAGAAAAGATTTACATGGAGCAACCTGAAGGTTTCTCCGCCCCAGGTCAAGAGGGTAAAGTATGTAAACTCATCAAGTCTTTGTATAGCTTTAAGCAAGCACCAAAACAATGGCACCAAAAGCTTGATCTTGTCATGATTGACAATGGTTTCAAAATAAATGAGTGCGACAAATGTGTTTATTTTAAAGACACAAATGAAGGTTATGTGATCTTATGCCTTTATGTAGACGATATGCTGATCATTGGGAGTAATGATAAAATTATCAAAGCTACTAAAAGCATGTTGAAAGCGAGATTTGACATGAAAGACATGGGTTTAGCGGATGTGATTCTTGGAGTAAAGATCATAAGAACCCAAGATAGTCTTGTGTTAAGTCAATCTCACTATGTGGATAAAATTCTTGAAAAATTCAACGCGGGAGATACGAGTGTAGCTCGAACTCCAGTTGATACCTCTCTACATCTCAAGAAAAATAAAGGAGATGGAGTTGCTCAGTTAGAGTATTCAAGAATTATTGGCAGTCTAATATATCTAGTGACATGTACTAGACCCGACTTGGCTTACGCGGTGAGTAGGCTAAGTAGATACACCAGCAATCCGTGCGCGGATCATTGGAAGGCTATCACGAGGGTGCTCAGATACATAAGATACACAAGAGATTATGGATTGCATTATACCCGACAACCAGCAGTGATCAAAGGATACACTGATGCAAACTGGATATCGGATAATAAAGATTCCAAATCAACAAGTGGTTACGTGTTTACACTTGGAGGAGTTGCTATTGCTTGGAAGTCTTCTAAGCAAACGGTCATAGCGAGATCCATAATGGAATCCGAATTTATCGCCTTGGATAAGTCAGGCGAGGAAGCGGAATGGCTACGTCAATTCGTGGAATATATTCCAAGATGGCCAAAGCCTTTGCCAGCCATATGTATACATTGTGATTGCCAATCAGCGATTGGTAGAGCTCAAAGGTTGATGTACAATGGCAGATCAAGGCACATGCGACGTAGACATAAAACGATACGACAACTACTCTCAACGGGTGTTATCTCAATTGATTATGTGAGATCAACGGATAACATTGTGGACCCGTTAACAAAAGGCTTAAGCAGAGAGTTAGTTGAAACGTCGTCAAGAGGAATGGGACTAAAGCCCGTGATAAATGGGAATATGAGGGAAACCTAACTTAGTTGACTGGAGATCCCAAGATCTAAGTTTAATAGGACAACTTAATCTGAGGGAAACCAAAACGGAGTCACTGTGGGGGAGTACCCCAAAACTAAATAAAAGGGAGTTATATATACTTCCTAGTCCATTCTAATAAGTGACATTGAAGTGAGGCTAAGCATATTAAGGTTAATGATTTCGGGAAATCAAATAACCATGATGCTTTTAATGATTCATGGGAATCACCTATGTTAGAGAGAAGTAGGGTCGCTTCGAATGGATTTGTGGGGTGCGCGAATCCTAGAGCTCTCGCAGAACCAGGCTAGTGTTCCAGGACCATAATAGGACACGACAATGAGGGGTTGGCCAAACCAGGGAGCGTAATGTGTGAAGTGTATTGTCGTTTACACAAATGGGGGTATGTTCAAGGACATCGCGTCTACAAACCGCTAGTAAGCTAATTATGTTTCACAAAAGAAGGTTCAAAGGTTACAACCTACCTATCTTGCAATACTCAACTGTCGAAGTTTATCGTTGAAAAGTGTAAGGAAAAGATCGATTTCCATACATGTGGGGGATTGTTGGAAATTTGATGAAAATAGCATTTTTCATGTGGGGGATTGTTGGAAAAATAGGTGAAAATATCATTTTTTTCACAAATATAGGAAAATGATTTTTTCCTACTTTGGACTAGAAATAAATATAATAAAATGAGTGGGTTTTATATATTTATTTTTGGGTTTGTGTTCTATGTTGGAAGAGCTTCGCAACGAACTAAACCACGTCCAAAACGAAGCTAAGATGAATGAGATATTGATGTTCAAAGTTGGGTGTTTGAAACGTTGAATGCTGAAACAAAAGGGAAAGTAGTACCTTGTCCCACATCGGAGGAGAGATGGAACTTAAATGGGTATTTAAGTGGGAACTCTCCATCCTTATTGTTTCATGGAAGCACACACTAAGTGTCCTCGCGAAGGGTGCGGAGCACCCTAACTCGCACACGCTCGCGCGTGGCGTGGGCAATGAGGCGCAATGTGGCGCGTTGATGGCGCACTTTGCACTTTGCACGCTCGCATCACCGCGAGCTGCTTGAGAGCCGCCTTTGTATTTTTGACCACGTGCGCGTGGTGGATCACTGAGGCAGCAAGGACCAAGTGGTAAAGTGGCGTGCAGGTTCGAGGCGCGTGACGTGCCAGTCCGCGCGCGAGTACAAGTGGCTCGAAGGCGCGGGGTTACGCATGGTACATGGGTCCTGATGTGACGTGCGTGGCGCTCCAAAGTGAGCCAAAACGGCGCGACTATGTGGCGTGCTCGTAGAGGCTCACAAGTGACATGGCGCACGCGCGCATGGTCCTGAGTCAGTGTGGCGCACGCGCACATGGCAGTGAGCCAAAAGGACGCACCACGCATGGGCGTGCAGACCTGGGCGCGCGCGCACCAGTGTGTCTTGCGCGCGCACGCAGAAGCTTCCAGCATTCAATAGCAATGCAGTTACACTTCAGCAACGAAACTGCCAAGTCAAACGGTTTTGACTGAGAATTAAATGACGTATTAAATTGCATTGAAGACGTTTAATGCAATTTAAACCTCTCATTTAATTCGTTTTTTGGCTGTTTCAAATCGGGAGTTGTATAAATACAGCTCCATACGTTGCTACAGAGGACACCACAAAACAACAATAGCAAAACAACTTTCTCTCTACTACTACTGATTTTTCCTTTGCAGATTTCAAGGTAGACGTCGGGTCTTGTGCCAACTCCGGCAGTACCACTGCTGCGGCTGTTGTACCCTGGGAAACAAAACGAGTACTCCTGAGAGACTCAGAATTTGTTTTAAGGGGAGCGTGTTGAACACGTGCCTCAGCCAATCTGTTTCTTCATCTTTTCTTGTTTTTTTGTTTATTTGAGTTGTAATCGTACTAGTATTTCTACTTTCTTAATTTCTGAATTGTAATCTTGTAATAAAATTTATTTATTTATTTTATTTAATTTACGCGAACGGTTGTTACAATCTTAAAACAAATTTTTAAAACCGTTCATGTATTCAAAACCATCCTGTTTGTGATTCAAACCAGTTTTGTTTTCACTCAGTTTGTGTTTTAAAAACATATTTTTTTTTTGTTTTCATCTTCAAAGGAGCGACTTTGGTTGAAAACTATTTTGGTTACTTCAGAACATGTCCTAAAATTGCTAAAACTTTCTGAATTGGTCTTCAAAGTTGGACTTAGAAGCCAATCAGTAAGTTCTAAAATTATAAAATTTATGTTTTTAGTCTTCAGAGTTGGACTTAGAAGCTGAAACAGTAATTTTGTGGTAAAATTAAAATTTACTAGTTTACTTCTGGTTTTTGAGTAAATTAGAATTTTTGACTAAAACTTTAAATTTTAATTTTTCAGAATGTCGACCAATAATGTCAACGTTAACAACACGAATGTTGTGACGGGAACCCCCCTGAACGCCACCACTGTAGGAGCGTCCACAGTGGCTAATCACGCTGAACGACCCGAGAAGTTCTCGGGTCTACACTTCAAAAGGTGGCAGCAGAAGATGTTCTTCTACCTGACCACCATGAACCTTGCGAGGTTCTTAACTGAAACCGCTCCCTAACCTGCGGAAGGGGAGACCAGCGCTCAGGCTCTGAGCGCGGTAGAGGATTGGAAGCACTCGGATTTCATTTGTCGAGGTTATGTGTTAAACGGGCTTTCGGATGCATTGTATAATGTGTACTACAATGTCAAGACTTCCAAAGATCTTTGGGATGCCTTGGACAAGAAGTACAAAACGGAGGATGCTGGCACAAAGAAATTTGTGGTAGCCCGTTTCTTGGATTTCAAAATGGTTGATTCTATAACAGTTATGAATCAAGTCCAAGAATTGCAAATTATACTACATGACATCCTTGCAGAAGGCATGACACTCAGCGAGACATTCCAAGTGGCAGCGATGATTGAGAAGTTACCTCCTGGTTGGGTGGATTTTAAGAATTGTCTTAAACACAAACGGAAGGAGATGACTATAGAGGATCTTATAGTTCGTCTTCGGATTGAAGAGGACAATAGAATTGCTCTAAAAGGCAGCCATGCGCAAACTTCTGCTAGTGCAAATTTGGTTGAGCATGGGCAATCCTCTAAGGGCAATAAGGGTAAAGGGAAAAAGGACAAAGAAAAAGCAAAGGCTAGCAAACTTGGACCGAAGAAAGGGGTTGTGAAAAAGAAACCTCAAACGTTCCAAGGGACTTGTTACAACTGTGACGAGCCGGGGCATCAGGCTAACCAATGCAAGAAACCAAAGCGTGAGCGTGCGCACATGGTGGATGAAGACGGAATGCCGTTAGTGGCAATGATTTCCGACAAAACCGCAATGTTGGATGAGGTCAATGCTGTGACCAACACTGTAAAAGGATGGTGGGTTGATACGGGAGCGACCCGTCATGTGCGCCCAGACAGGAGCCTCTTTACCACCTTCAAGGAGCTTGCGGGAGATGAGAAGTTGTACATGGGAAACGTAGCCACCGCGGACATCAAGGGTGAAGGAACGGTGATTTTAAAGTGGACTTCAGGGTAGGAGCTCACTTTAAGCAACGTGTTGTACGTTCCGGACTTGCGCAAGAGCCTAGTCTCGGGATGGTTGCTTAATAAGTTTGGATTTCGTTTAGTATTTAAAAGAGCGATCAATTTGTACTTACTAAACGAGGAATGTATGTTGGTAAGGGCTATGCCCAAAATGGTATGTTTAAATTGAATGTAATGGAAGTCAAGAAGAATATGAATAAAATTGCTACTACTTCTACTTATATGCTTGAGTTTTCTGAATCGAATAAATGGCATGGTAGATTAGGTCACGTAAATTTTAATTCAATACGCCGTTTAATCAATTTAAATTGTATACCAACGTTCCATATTGATTCACATTATAAATGTGAAACTTGTGTAGAATCCAAACTTACAAGATCATCATCGAAATCGGTTGAACGAATAACCGAACCCCTTGATTTAATTCAAACCGATATTTGTGATTTAAAAGCGGTACCCACAAGAGGTGGAAATAAGTACTTCATCACGTTTATTGACGATAGTACTAAATATTGCTATGTATATTTACTAAAAAGTAAAGATGAAGCAATAAGTAAATTTATCTGGTATAAAAATGAAGTTGAGAATCAACTTCAAAAGAAGATAAAAGCTTTGCGAAGCGACGGAGGAGGCGAATATGTTGCACCTTTTGCCGATTTATGCGCAAAAATTGGCATTGTACATGAGTGTACACCACCTTATTCTCCACAATCAAATGGTGTGGCGGAACGAAAGAACCGTACATTGAAAGAAATGATGAACACCATGTTGATAAGTTCTGGAGTGAGCCGGGAAATGTGGGGGGAAGCCATTCTCTCGGCTAATTATCTTTTGAACAAGATACCACTCAAAAAGAGAGACGAAACTCCATATGAGTTATGGAAAAGGAAGAAGCCTTCATATAAATACTTTAAAGTGTGGGGGTGCCTAGCAAAGGTGATTGTACCACCTCCTAAGACTCTTAGGATGGGACCCAAAACTGTTTATTGCATATTTATTGGGTATGCGCATCAAAGTAGTGCACATCGCTTTCTTGTACACGAGTCCAAGAATCCAGATGTACACGTAAACACTATCATGGAGGTGAATCCAAACGTTGTGTCTTACTTTGAAAATGTGTTTCCTTTGAGAAGACAAACACATGCAACGTCATCAACACCTAACTTTAAAGTAGGTGAAAGCTCATCTACACCAGTTGATGAGGTAGTTCATGACAAGACACATGAACGACCTAAGGTTGAAGAAAGTGATCGTAGGAGAAGTAAAAGGCCAAGGGTTGAAAAATCCTTCGGTCCTGACTTCGTTAGCTATATGGTTGAGGGCGAGCCCAATACATACTGCGAAGCGGTTTCTTCTTCAGAAGTACCTCAATGGAAAGAAGCAATAAAGAACGAAATTGATTCGATATTGCAAAATCATACTTGGGAGTTAGTAGATCTTCCGCCTGGTTGCAAACCACTTGGATATCGTTGGATATTCAAAAGGAAGATGAAAACTGATGGAAGTATTGATAAATACAAGGCTAGGTTGGTGATTAAAGGGTTTAGAAAAAAGGAAGGTCTAGATTACTTTGATACCTACTCGCCTGTGACACGCATAACCTCGATTAGATTGGTTCTTGCTATAGCGGCTTTAAAGAAATTTGGAGGTTCACCAAATGGACGTTAAAACCGCATTTCTAAATGGCGATTTAGAAGAAGAGATTTACACGGAGCAACCTGAAGGTTTCTCCGCCCCAGGTCAAGAGGGTAAAGTATGTAAACTCGTCAAGTCTTTGTATGGCTTGAAGCAAGCACCAAAACAATGGCACCAAAAGTTTGATCATGTCATGATTGACAATGGTTTCAAAATAAATGAGTGCGACAAATGTGTTTATTTTAAAGACACAAATGAAGGTTATGTGATCTTATGCCTTTATGTAGACGATATGCTTTTCATTGGGAGTAATGATAAAATTATCAAAGCTACTAAAAGCATGTTGAAAGCAAGATTTGACATGAAAGACATGGGTTTAGCAGATGTGATTCTTGGAGTTATGATCATAAGAACCCAAGATGGTCTTGTGTTAAGTCAATCTCACTATGTGGATAAAATTCTTGAAAAATTGAAAGCGGGAGATACGAGTGTAGCTCGAACTCCAGTTGATACCTCCCTACATCTCAAGAAAAATAAAGGAGATGGAGTTGCTCAGTTAGAGTATTCAAGAATTATTGCCAGCCATATGTATACATTGTGATAGCCAATCAGCGATTGGTAGAGCTCAAAGCTTAATGTATAATGGCATATCAAGGCACATGCGACGTAGACATAATACGATACGACAACTACTCTCAACGGGTGTTATCACAATTGATTATGTGAGATCAACGGATAACATTGCGGACCCGTTAACAAAAGGCTTAAGCAGAGAGTTAGTTGAAACGTCGTCAAGAGGAATGGGACTAAAGCCCGTGATAAATGGGAATATGAGGGAAACCTAACTTAGTTGACTGGAGATCCCAAGATCTAAGTT
Organism: Helianthus tuberosus; assembly: GCA_030545235.1. Classification (NCBI taxonomy): domain Eukaryota; kingdom Viridiplantae; phylum Streptophyta; class Magnoliopsida; order Asterales; family Asteraceae; genus Helianthus; species Helianthus tuberosus. The sequence goes on from CM060444.1 coordinate 186,562,602, forward strand.
TAATAGGACAACTTAATCTGAGGGAAACCAAAACGGAGTCACTGTGGGGGAGTACCCCAAAACTAAATAAAAGGGAGTTATATATACTTCCTAGTCCATTCTAATAAGTGACATTGAAGTGAGGCTAAGCATATTAAGGTTAACGATTTCGGGAAATCAAATAACCATGATGCTTTTAATGATTCATGGGAATCACCTATGTTAGAGAGAAGTAGGGTCGCTTCGAATGGATTTGTGGGGTGCGCGAATCCTAGAGCTCTCGCAAAACCAGGCTACTGTTCCAGGACCATAATAGGACACGACAATGAGGGGTTGGCCAAACCAGGGAGAGTAATGTGTGAAGTGTATTGTCGTTTACACAAATGGCGGTATGTTCAAGGACATCGCGTCTACAAACCGCTAGTAAGCTAAGTATGTTTCACAAACGAAGGTTCAAAGGTTACAACCTACCTATCTTGCAATACTCAACTGTCGAAGTTTATTGTTGAAAAGTGTAAGGAAAAGATCGATTTCCATACATGTGGGGGATTGTTGGAAATTTGATGAAAATAGCATTTTTCATGTGGGGGATTGTTGGAAAAAATAGGTGAAAATAGCATTTTTCACAAATATAGGAAAATGATTTTTTCCTACTTTGTACTAGAAATAAATATAATAAAATGAGCGGGTTTTATATATTTATTTGTGGGTTTGTGTCCTATGTTGGAAGAGCTTCGCAACGAACTAAACCACGTCCAAAACAGAGCTCAGATGAATGAGATATCGATGCTCAAAGTTGGGTGTTTGAAACGTTGAATGCTGAAACAAAAGGGAACTTAGCACCTTGTCCCACATCGGAGGAGAGATTGAACTTAAATGGGTATTTAAGTGGGAACTCTCCGTCCTTATTGTTTCATGGAAGCACATACTAAGTGTCCTCGCAAAGGGTGCGGAGCACCCTAACTCGCACTCGCACTCGCACACGCTCGCGCGCGTGGCGTGGGCGATGAGGCGCTTTGATGGCGCACTTTGCACTTTTCACGCTCGCATCACCGCTTGAGAGCAGCTTGAGAGCCGCCTTTGTATTTTTGACCACGTGCGCGTGGTGGATCACAGAGGCTGCAAGGACCAAGTGGTGAAGTGGCGTGCAGGTTCGAGGCGCGTGACGTTCCAGTCCGCGCGCGAGTACAAGTGGCTCGAAGGCGTGGGGTTGCGCATGGTGCATGGGTCCTGATGTGACGTGCGCGGAGCACCAAAGTGAGCCAAAACGGCGCGATTGTGTGGCGTGCTCGTAGAGGCTCACAGGTGACGTGGCGCACGCGCGCATGGTCTTGAGTCAGTGTGGCGCACGCGCGCATGGCAGTGAGCCAAAATGACGCACCGCGCATGGGCGTGAAGACCTGGGCGCGCGCGCACCAGTGTGTCTTGCGCGCACGCGCGCAGAAGTTTTCAGCATTCAATAGCAATGTAGTTACACTTCAGCAACGAAACTGCCAAGTCAAATGGTTTTGACTGAGAATTTAATGACGTATTAAATTGCATTGAAGACATTTAATGCAATTTAAACCTCTCATTTAATTCGTTTTTTGGCTGTTTCAAATCGGGAGCTCTATAAATAAAGCTCCATACCTTGCTGCAGAGGACACCACGAACAACAACAGCAAAACAACTTTCTCTCTACTACTACTGATTTTTCCTTTGCAGATTTTAAGGTAGACGTCGGGTCTTGTGCCAACTCCGGCAGTACCACTGCTGCGGCTTTTGTACCCTGGGAAACAAAACAAGTACTCCTTGGAGACTCGGAATTTGTTTTAAGGGGAGCGTGTTGAACACGTGCCTCAGCCAATCTGTTTCTTCATCTTTTCTTTTTTTTTCGTTTATTTGAGTTGTAATCGTACTAGTATTTCTGCTTTCTTAATTTCTGAATTGTAATGTTGTAATAAAAATTTTTATTTTATTTAATTTACGCGAAGGGTTGTTACAAAAATCACACGGCGGTCTGTGGTATTGAAAACCGAGACGTCATTGTCGTAGATTAACCGCACCCGCCACCACATTGGGACCACCTAAGTTCACCTCTGCCGCCGTGCCACCGTCGCAGCACGAAGTCAAATCGGAAACGCGACCATCTCCGACCTTCTTCTTTATCGGGTAGCTGCTACGACTGACGGAACACCATTGCGAAAAACACAACCCACGACACCAGGTGATCTAGGACTTCTCTGCATATTATCGGTTTCTGATCTAGGAAAGGGGGTTTGCTACATGACTAGCTGCGACCGGTTCTTGATGACAATTTAGGTTTGATTGGTTTGAGCTGCTTTCTGCTTAATGTTGTCTGCGTTGGCCGCTGTCGGTAGTGCAACCAGCTGAGGAAGAAGAGGTGACCAAGGAGGTAACATAGTGGTATTATAAAGCTGCGGTGATGGTGCAATGGTGGCTTAAAGGTGTGAGAGAGAGACACATTATGGTTGGTAATATTGTATTGGTGGTGGTTTTACATTTGACTAAACTCTATTGATTTTGACAAAATTGCTTTGCAACTTGTACATGGCTACATCACAGTTGTGACCACACCAATTCTTATAAAAAAATGACATTTTTATATTTTAAAGCATCTCTCTTATTCTATTAGCATATATACGAAATTTGTATATACCAAATACGTAACGGTGAAATTTATTTGGCGTATACTTTATTTGAAAACAAGTTGTGTCAAATATTTGATAGTATAGTATAAATTTGAGTTGCTTTAAGTTTTGACGCTGCGCAACGCGCGGCGCGTCAAAACACTAGTTAAAAAAAACCCTAGGACATTATATTTATCATTATTCAAAGCTGCATCCAAGAATTATTCATTCCATGCACAGCCGACAATCGTGAAGAAAGGGACGAATTGGAGCATCAATTTTTATCTTTTTATTCAATCAATCACTAGCACATGTATTATCAAATCAAGATGACAACTGATGCGGTAAAGACATACGCGACTAAACCACTTGTGACTTCTGCCCGGATGAATGTTTACGTGGTTTGACTTAATTAGTCGTTTTGTTTTTTCTGATTCTTGTAAACTAGTATAACTTGACTACTTGTGTTGGTTTATTGATAAACGTTTTATTGTGTTTGGGTTACTTGTTGTTTTATCAAGCGTATTGCCAATATACTTGCGTAGTTAGCGGGTTGGTAATTTGGTGGGTAGTTGATACAATTAAACGAGTTGTTAAGTTGAATGGTGAATATTAAAAACTATCCTTAACAATTATTCAAAACCATTAATCCGAAGACCATGTCTATGTGGTGTTTTAAAACAGAAAACGGATTTTTATCTTAAAACGGGTATTCGGGACTCCGGGTGAAGGTTACTTCTTCTTAATATTGATAACACTTTTCGTGACAAATCGTGATTTCTTTTAAATCTACAAACAAACCCCCAATTTAGATAATTTAGTTTGAGTTAATTACATAGTTAGACCATGTGGTTTGCACAAAATAAACATACTTAGGTACTAATAGTTTAAAATCACCTTCTAGGGTATTAATTTTTCATTTTGTAACGTTTGGAAGTATTAACTTCTAGGGTATTAACATAGTTAGTCCGTCTGGTTTGCACAAAATAACATACTTAGGTACTAATAGAATGTGATTTTAAACCTTAAAATAACGTTAATACCTCCAAATGTTACAAAATGAAAAGTTAATACCTTAGAATGTGATTTTAAACTATTAGTACCTAAGTATGTTACTTTGTGCAAACCACAGGGACTAACTATGCAATTAACTCATTTAGTTTTAATTAATTTCTTTAACGCTAACCACAAATTCCACGTGGATACGATACCCTACTTACACTATCTACGTAGTTTAATTAGGTTTTTTATTGACCCTAACGACAGTCGTCCGAGCCGTAGCACGGACTACGGCTCAACCCCGTATTCGTATTGTTTTTTTTTCCGGTTTTATACAAATGATATCCCTAAACAAAATACGAGGATACCCCTAAATAAAAAATAGGATACTTGACATTACTAAAATCCTATTTTTTTTACAAGCCCAAACATTTTACAATCCGTAAACTTGCAGAATAAATAAGCCTGAATGATAAAATAAGGCCAAATTTAACAATAATAGAATTGAAAGGAAGCCCTAAATATAATTGATAAAGTTAACCCAAGACTCAAACAATAATCTATCAAGTATTTGTCTTATTTTATTTATTATTGTATGATTACATAATAAAAAAAAATCAGGATACTTTTAAATTAATGGGCTAACTCCGGTTACTGAGTAGAACTAAATGGCAATGAAAGGAACTTAACTAATGTTTTGACTTTTTACTTGTGAAGTGTTTGTTTAAGATTTGTTCAGCCACTTATCTTAGAGATCGTTGATCATTTTTCTCTTTAAAGTTCAATTTCAAAAATGTTACTCTTAGCAATGAATCTACCTTGGCTCTATTTTGGGCTTATCTTCCATCGTTGTATAGCTTTTATCACGAAGAATGCAAACCCATAATTAGTTATATTTCTTCCATATAGAATAATTATTTGGATTCAAAATTAGTAAAATATATTTTTTAGTTAATTTTCCAACATCAACTTGGTGAACTATTGCATGATTTTTTGGGAGACATCGGACCTCAAATCAAGTGAATTATAAATTGCAAAACAATAATCGGATGAAAATATTATAATGGAAAGTGGAGGAGCGTGGTTTGCTAAAAGGTTGTGTAGTGGTCAAGTTGGCATATATATGAGTGTAGGTCAGAGAACTTTCAATGGATGCAAACCAACCTTCACACCATCACACGATTTTGGCTACCTACCTCTTATATATTTTTCATGAAAAAAAAAAACGTTATGCCATTATTAAAAATATTATATTACTACTATTTATAGATAGTTCTACCTTTTATCTATATATATAATAAATGAATTAGATGTGGGACACGTGTCCCTACATCATGCAACTAGGTAGATAATTTTGGCGGGAAACACTAGGAACAATTAGATATTGGCATTCGGATCCCGTGTTGGGTATCCATATGAGGTTTGGTGACCCGAGTATATAAAGAATTAAACAAAAACCCTAACTCAATGAAACCTATCAATTCTCCCATCTAGATCGGCCGCCTCCGGTGGTTCTACTCAAGCTCACACAATCTTCAATCTTTTATTCACTGATTCCTGATCATCCTATATGATTCTAGGTTTGTATTCTGTATATTTTGTTTCACTTATGATTTCTCCTAATTTCAGGTTTTACATTCGATGATTAATGTATGTAGGGTTTACATCCGTTGATTCTTGATCATCGTAACTGATTCAACCTTTGTATGTTTCGTATTTTATTTCACTTTTCATTTATCCTATTCTTATTTCACTTTTCGTAGACCATATATTCACCACTAATTGTTCTTTTTAATGTATTTAGGTTTTACATCCGCTGATCGATTTCACAATTATGTTTGAAGGATTTTGTTGAAGTCTGTGTTTTATTTATTTATAAATCACATATAATGGTGTTGTTTATCCTCCAGGTATAGATACGTATCAGTAAAAACTGGTATGTGACTTATTAGTATAGATTAGTATAGATTTGTGTATTACTTTGTCTTTACATCTGTTCGTTATTACGTAGATAGTATCAGAGGTGCAATTCTACAATTTTGTTCTTTTTAATTTTTGCAGGCTGCTGTTACTCTTTATGTGTACCCAATTTTTAAATTGAAATGTTATTTTAAATTTTAGCAGTCCGGTTACATGAATGGTAAGAACGTCGAAGTTCATGTGGTTCTTCTTGTCCATTTTTTGGCACGGTAAGCATCTATTCATGTATCAATTAAAATATATTAATCAACTATATTTTTTCAATACACATATTATACAGATTTAATAAATCTTCTATGTATGTTTTTTTGAACTTCTATGTATGTTTTTTGGAATTTTGTATATATTTTACAGAAAAAACTGACCTTATAAATACAATGTAAATCTTTATATTAATGGCATGATTTTTAAAATAAATCAAAACTTAAAAAACTAGGAAATTGAATCTTCTATATATGAAATGTAACCGACAATCATTTCTTAAAATAAACTTGATTGATGGTCGTTTTTTAACTTCCAAAAATACTTAACAATCATTCCAAAAAATTAACATTGTGTAGTTTATAAATTAGTTTACGGATTAAGAGCTAATAATTGTATACCACTTCAATGGAGAACAATAAGATTACTATGTTCCGGTCACTCGATGCTCACGTAACTAACTACACCATCAAGGCGAAGATCATATCATTGTGGCATAAAAAAATGAATGGTGATGAAAAGCAAATATATCGAGTTGATATGGTTTTGATGGATGAGGAGGTTAATATTTTTATTTTATTTTATGAAACTTCCTAATAATTTATTATAGATTATTTGTTATGCATGTTGATGAACTTAAATACATTATGTAATTTTGATTTCAGGGTTCATTTATGCAATGTAGTTGTTTGAACAAGCTTTTCAAACGCTTCCTCAAGCATTTGGTTGTTGATGACTGTTTATTGATTTACAAACCATCTCTTGCGAAAGATACTACAAAGATAAAGGTTACGGGAAAAGATCAGAAGCTATCTTTGTATCCATTCAGTTCTGTTCTGAAAATAGAGAATTGGTCTGGCCCTCGCTACTACTTTCGTTTCACTGATTTTAAATCTGTGTTGACCAAAAAAGTTCCAGCTAATACTCCTATAGGTATGGATTATTAACCAGTTATATTTAACTGTTCTGTATTTTTATCAAGAAAATGTTAATACTTTTTAAATAGTGAAACGTATATTAAACTAACACATTTTTCTGTTTCGTAGATTTTCTTGGATACGTGGTTGTGTCTTATCCTATTGAGGATGTGGATAAAAAGGATGGCACTAAAACCAAACGAATGAACCTAACTCTCAAAGATCTCCAGTAGTCACTTTAAATACATTACATATATATACATATATATAGATTTCATATTATATAAGTTTGTATTCTTAAAATGTAAACAATTTATTGTACAGTGATACCAAGATTAGTCTTACATTATGGGAAAACTATGCAATCGAGATGTCCGATTATATGAATGGTAAGGACCGCGAAGATCATGTGGTTCTTCTTGTGCATTTTGGCACGGTAAACATCTATCAAGGTACTCATTTCAAATATATTTAATGAAGAAACATAATAATATTCAGCTATTTTATTTTCTTATAGATATGAATATTAATAAATATGCTATGTATGTTTCTTTTCCATTTGTATAACGATGTTCAGAAAAAGTTGGCCTTACCAATATGTTTGAAGCAAGTCGTCTTTTCATGAATTCTGATATTGATGAGATAAGAGAGTTCAAAGAAAGGTATTTCTGTGTAAAATAAAAATTAAAGTTAAACTGTCCTTTATTTTTTTCTTTTTTAAATACATTACTCCTCTTCTAGGTATGTGGAGAAGGAGTTTTCTCAGTCGTCTTCCAGTAAACACTCATGTTCTCAAGTGATATCCAATGTTGAAGAACAGTTTCTAAATGCTGGTGACTTTGTGTACAATGCTTTCATTTCTTCCATTGAAGTGGTACATTTCCTACATCATGTATTTTTTTGTTAATTGTGGCTTATATTCTAATACTTTATTATAATAGGAAAAGAAGGTTGTCATCGTTGGTACTGTTATTGCAATATCAAATAATAAGCCTTGGTACTATTTAGCATGCAATCATTGTAAGAAACAAATTGAAGAGAGATCTCAGCTGGTTGAAAAAGAGGACGGCAGCTTTGACGTTTTAGATCAGAATATCATTGAGTGTACAAACGGTGATTGCGAGGCTGTTGACATTACCCCTATTCATCGGTATAATATATATTTTTTGTTTACTGGTTTTTTTAATCATCGATAACATATAATCTTAGTGCATGTTTGGTTTTTTGTTGTTTATTGCTGCCTACTAGATACAAGATACCTCTAAGGGTTCAGGATTCGACAGGGACTGTCTCTTGTACGTTGTTTGATTATGAAGCTATTAAGCTTTTTAAGAAAACCGCCAAACAACTCCTGGATGTTTATACAAAGGTACACCTTTTACCTAATTATCCTCACTTTTATTAGGTTTGTGGTTTAAATATATTCAATTCATACATCTGAGGCAAAATTCATTGTTTTAAATAGGTTGACAGTTCGATTGAAGGAGGCTTTCAAACACTTCCAGCTGAGTTTGATACGCTGATCAACAGAAAGTTTGCTTTTCAAATCAAAGTTTCCAGTTATAACATTGCTAACCAGTCGGAAAACTATGGAATTTCTATGTTATCTTCTGACGATGACATACTCTCAGCGCTAGAGAAAAAATGGAAAATTAACGAGGTAAATTAGTAGTACCCAAAAAATATCTCTACTGTAAGCATCTTATTATACCACCGATCACCCTCTCCGCGGGTGATCCAATCACCGTTATTCTTAATATACAACTTTTTGTATATATTTGGTTTTTTGTGTAGGTTGATCAGTCTGAGTCAAATGTTCAATCACTGTCTGATTCGGTCAGTAATGTGAAATTCATATCTAAGGTAACATTTAAATTTTTCACAGTGTCACTTTACTTAATACAATAGATATCCATAAAAAATAAATTTGAATGTTATTATTTAATTTATTCTGCAGGAATCACAATCTGTAATTGGTGACAATGTTACACCAGAACATGTTGATGTTAGCGATCATGGTCAGTCAAAGTTGGAAAACGTCAAACGTAACCTTCAAGAAGTTTATGATGTTGATGCTGTTGACAGTTCTTCAACTAAACGTCCGAACATTCCGGTTGATGTTGAAATAAAAGATGCTATCAAGTTTGACCTCATCACTCCAAAGTTAGAGAAATGAAGGAATCTCACATGGTCTAGATTTGAATTTCCATTTTACATATTTTTAAGACTTATGTGTTGGAATAAGGCATTATATGCTATTGATGGTTTTATGGATTTTATTTTGACATTTTTTTGGAAGTAATTAAGGTTTTTTATATTGGCATTTGGTAATATTGTATGCTTTATCATTTACTGATTTTTGGTAAAAAATGTACCGGAATAGGTGTTTTGAATATCACCTTATATTCATACTTTCGAGTTGATTAACGTTGATTAACCTCAATCAGTTAAAATTTTGTTGCTTCAATGACACTTTTTAAGAATCACTACTTCGATACCATTTCACATATTCATAAAAGTATAGAATTTGTTTAAACCAATTTTTTTATGTTTGTAGTTGTTGTCTAAAATTATTTCACTAATACATACTTATCATAAACTAAGAACTAATGCATAACCAATTTCGTGTGAGTCACAACGAAGTGGCGCCATTATGAGAAGACTATTTTTAACACCTTATATAATTATGATAAACTAATTTTGTATTTCAACTCGGTTATCCCTACAAAAAGGATGGCACTACAGCAAAATGAATGAACCTAACTCTTAAAGATCTCCCGTAGTCACTTTAAATACATTATATATATATTTAGATATATAAATTTCATATTGTATAAGTTTGTATTTTCAAAAATAATATATTTATTGTACAGTCATATTATTAGTCAATTTCAATACATTATATAGTTTTAAAATTGATCTTACAAACTTATAACATAATCCACGAGATATGCAATAGACCCGACAAAAAATCCATGGGTATCAACACTATATATAGGAGATATTTTAGTAATATCTCTCACACAATATATCAGTTATTTCTATTTCTTCATCACGAGTACCAAGGAAACCTTTCATCTTCAAGAAGTTCATCAAAAACCCTCTAAATCTTCATCGGTAATATCATACATATTTCATACCTAAAATGTTGTTGGTGTTTTGTTTTCATCTTATTTAATTTAAATGTAAACCTTTCCATGTCCGATTATGTTTCTATACATGCAATCGCATACATGAATCTTTTCTTTCTCTTAATCTATTATTTCTGGTTAAATGTTTGATTACATCTCCGATTGGTGTATTTTTTCATCTTTTTTACTCGCAATTATTTGTTCTTTAGGGTAATAATCGATGTCTTCAATCTTATACAAGTAGTGGGTATAAGATTATCTCGAATCATATACTTGTACAGTATGTTTATACTTGATGTTTTATCTCTGATTAAACCGGAAACCAAAACAATATTTGAGATTGTTTGGTCTGGATGATACTAACAAATGTCTTCATTCTTGTACAATGGAATTTTGTTTATATAGTTATGGTACAGTGATCGAAAGTATTTGGTTTGACATAAACTTATTTGAAGATTTCGTATTTTTGTTAATGGATTCTGTTTTGATTAGCTTTACTGTTAATGGTTAGATTTGGTGATTTTATATAAATAGTATCTATTCTTTTAATGTCTTTTTTTTTATATTTTTTGAACATCCTGTTTGAAGTGTTAAAATTGTTCTACTATGGTTATTGTATGAAATTTTACTATTATAAAATATTTGCTATTCAAATGATAGTTCTTAAGTGTTTATACAATAAGTTTTTATACAATAGTTTTTTGTATAATTTTTTTTTCTTTTTGTTTTCAGCGTATTAAGGATCATGGATCGTATTGGTGATGACTGCATGTTTGAAGAGATCTTATCGAGACTACCTCCAAAGGTAGTTTCTCAATTCAAGTGTGTTTGCAAACAATGGTGTTATGAGTTATCTACACCAAAGTTTGCTTTAATACATACTCGACGACTTTCAAACTTACTACAAAAGAAGTTGCTCTCTTTCGATGAACATACCATTGTCGTTGACGACATAGTATCTGGCAACTTGGAAATCGATACCAGAAAAGTCATCACTTTTCCATACGATGTGCAGCCATCAAGACTAATCATTATAGCTTCGTTTAACGGACTGATGTTACTTTGCATTAGGAGGACTGATGCGAATGAGCTCGTCCTTTGGAATCCTACGACTAGGCGTTTTAAGTTGATATCGGACGACTATTTTAGTCGTTATTTTGGTCGACATGACGATACGGGTGGGATGTACTTTGACGAGCACAACGATCTGAAGGTGCTTCATATTAACTGTTTCGCTTGTGCAGTTACTGCTCGTGTATATTCACGACATAATGATTCATGGAGAAATCTGAGTTTCTTGAAAGGATGTCGGTTAGGTTCAAACTTTTATTCATGGTCGGCTGGTATTTATTCCGGTAAAACAATTTATTTCACTGCTTCTAATTACTGGATTCCACCGGGTGAATGTAACATTGTTGCTTTTGATGTTGTATCTGAATCGTTCAGTATTCTTCGTTTTCCCGAACGTATTCAAGTCAATCCTTGCCAAGTGCATTTTATAACAATTGCGAACAAGCTCCATGGCATTGTTGTTCGATATTCTGATGAGATAATCGCAGAATTGGTGAAATATGAAGATGATGATTGGATAACGGTTTTTCCTTTCAGCAATGCTCGCATAGTTCAACAATTGGAGCCGCACCAAAGGACGAATATAATTCAAGAAAATAAGTGGTTGATAACAAGTATTGGGGGAGATACTGTTGAAGTTCTACTGTCCAACGAATCTTTGAACTACATTCAACATGTTGACAGCTTTAACGGACCTAAAGGCGCATTATTTTTGGAGACAATCGTTTCGCCTTTCCGTTAGGAAAATGGAATTAAATTGAAAGTATTTTCTCTTTTGTTTATGGAACTATGTACTTTGTTTCAAGTGTCTTGTGTTTTATCTTTTGCTTACTTTAATATTAAAAGAATTAAGTGTATTACGTTTCATGTTTATTTTTGTCCAAAAAGTTGGTTTATTAAATTACATATTTTAACATACATTGTGCTAATAACGTGATTTGATTATTAAGGACTCTGCTGGTTTGACTTGGGACGTGTCCATTGGTGTCGAGCACTCTGAAGGATATCCGCGCTATAACGTGACTGGTATGAAGAATTTTGTTCGAGACAAACAGTTAGTCAAAGGTTCCGAATTTCATATGGTTTACGTCAAAAGTAAAGGTATCTTGATTTACCGTTGACGTGGTGGTGCTAGATCGGATGTGTTGGTGGTTAAAAACAGTATTCTTATCCTTTTGTGTTTACTTATTAGTACAATATCCGTTTTTGTTGGTCTGCTACTTTAGATTCACTAACGACATGTTCAGACAGTTAGTTTTGCATGTTATGTACATGTTTTAGTATTTTCGCTTTCCAACTTCCTCAATCATGTTTTGTAAATCTTTTAACTTTACGGATTTGGAATGTTTGCGTCATGATGTTATGAATGATAACTGTTCGGACGTTTGCTAGGTTGTCAAACTTACTATCATATTGTTACTTTTGGAAGATTATAATTAATTATCTATCAATCAACAACCAATGTTTTAAACTTATAAGACATCCAAAATTTTCTAAAGTCTACAGTGAATCCCGGTTAAATTTATGTTGCTTTATATTTTATGGCCTTTTTTAAAAATCTATGTATGCACTTAATTAAAAGACGAAGTTTTGGTGTTCATTTCAAATTAATGTTAATACACATAATTAAAATATATTTATAAAGTTTAATGATATAATATACCTTTTCCATTATTTTCCTAAATTAAGTATATGCGAATACACCTGGCAAGTTTAATTATAATTCTAAAATTATTGTTCTCATTTTTGGAATGTTTTAAAATTCGGTAAATTAGTTTAGTGATTGATGAAAATAATTATGAGCAAACTAATCCTTTTCTCAACAATTATGACAAATTCGAAACTAACTTTGCAATACTTTTCAAACATATTATTAACATATTAAAGATTTATAATAAACATAATAATTAATGTCTCATCTCACATATTCCTATCATATATCTATCCCAATTATATCATCTCACATATGACAAAATCGTGTAATCAATGATATATATATAGATTCCTTTTATAATTCTTTTTTTCATATAAATTAACAACAATGTTTTCATTCAATACATATCAACTTCTATACTTTTTTTGTGTTTCTTCTATAAGGTACTATCGAAATATCTTTTGTAATACCTACTCTCTTTTGATTTATGATAACGTAGTACTTTAGTTGGTTATTATATGTGTGTTTTTTTTTCCTAGGTTTGCTTGTATCATGGAGAATATGCCATTTGATTTGTTGATAATGGAAATTTTAATTAGGCTCCCTATCAAATCAGTTGTTCGGTTCAGAAGTGTATGTAAAGATTGGTATGAAGCACTAACAAGTTTTGAATTTCTGATGAAGCATTGCACCCGCGTTAATAATAGATTGGTAATATATTTTTTTCCATATAATAAATCGAATGAAATTTAATTTGCTATATTTATATTTAACACTCCTTGTAGTGATTGTCACACTATTTTCGATTTTTGTAACAGGAAAAGCTTCTTGAAGAAGGCATCCATCCTGATCCGTTTCTCATCTGATAATATGAGGGGGCCGTATTTTGTGTCGAATTGGCTTCTGGGTTTTTCAATAAATATCTGTTTTTTATATTTATGGATAATATCGTATTGGATTTCTTTCGTTTAGGTTTGCAAAATGTTCGGTGTTTTATGTTTTCATTATCTGAATTCAATGTGACGGATTTCTTATATCGGATTTATATTTCAGATATGTTCTAATTTTTTATTGGAAAGAAACAAATAATACATAAAAAAATGGTGTAGTTGAAAACTTAGTTTGGCCATTATGAAAACACTATTTTTGCCTATATAACATTTATACATAATCAACCATAGCCCAACTTACGTAAGTAGACCCATTTGTTCCATTATAACAAAAAACAAAACAAACTCATGAGTCAAATTAATTTACATATTATGTGAACTTAAGTTTGTAAAATGGATGAACTATAAATTTTACATATATTTTTGCATAATTTTATTAACATTAAAAATATATAAAATCACTTCACAACTGGATTTGCAATCGACTTTTTTGTTTCTACAATATTTAGTCAACCTACCCTATGAGTTATATATAGATAAAAGACCATTATATGGAAAGAATGCAAAACCTTATTTAATTTAAAAATTGGCGTGTATTATTTTATACTAATTGTAAATACAAGTATTTAATAATTCTTTTAATTACAATATTCTAATTAAAGACCACGTATATTTTTTTGAACGTAACGTAATTTTTAATATTAATTATTTTAATTTACTTCCTTATATATTATTGAATTGTAATTATTAGTTATCCTACATACGTTATATAAATAAGTTCATTGTGTGAATAAAAGTATTTATCATTTTTTATATTCATCAACCAGTTACTTGAATTCCTTGTCAAAGCATCGAACACTATCTTTCTTTCGTCTGTAGCTATCCTTTCTCTTTTATTCGTTGTCATACCAACGATTCTACATAACCTCATTTCTCAGGTATCTGCAAAACTCTTATTATGTTATATGTTCATGTTTTAGACATTGTGAAATTATAATATCCGATGCGCGTAATATTGTTCTTTTAAGTTGAATGCAATACAGATTCCTGATCATCACCTTACATCATCCAATCATTCCATATTCGCAAAACACACGGATACCGTAAGTACTAATAACCTGTTCATATGCAAATTTACTCATATCACAGATTAACCATAACCTTATTGCATGACACTAAACAAATTGAGTCACCTATTACCTTCTTATTGTCAATTTTATTAGGTTCCATCCACATTTCTTATATCAGCAACTGTTTTCAAGTTACAAACGTGAAGTAAAAAATGTAGTCATACTTCATACGATTTGGTTATGCATCATTTTAGGGCTTTTAACAATTGCGTAACCGACCTATTTAACACTTTATTATATTTTGATTTTGTTACCCATCGTTTTCCCATCAAAATTATTCGTCTTCCATCAATGAAGGTTTTTTGTGTAATAAGTACAAATCGTACAACCTGCATTAACATCATTATATACGTTATTTATATACTAAATATATAGTAATCAGTATTGATATTCATTTAGGTGCACATATTTTGGTGATTCTTAAACAACTACTAAATTATCATTACCATATGTTTAATAGTGTTATAATGTAAAAGGCGGTGCTTGTATGAAAAAAATGTTTAACATATGCTATTCCTTTATATCATTTTATTATGAATTTAACGTATGTTGTCTGTTTTGACTTATGAATACAGCAAATGGCAAGTAAGAGAAGATTTAAAAATACACCGTTGATTGATAATACTTTAGTCGGGGAATCATCTAACAGTAAGTTATTTTAGTACAATTGATTTTGTTAACAATTACAATTACATGTATTCCATTTGATATTAGTAATCTCTATATATACTCACACGTTACAAACTATGTGTTTAGGTACGCTTCCAAGAACACCGTTGTCCAATATTTCCAATGGTAAATTTGACATATTACAAGTATTTATTTATTATTGGATCAATTTAAATTCAGTTATTGTACAATATAAATATATTTCTATTTTGTGGGCAACTTTTAACCACTAATCTAGGTATATCATTCGCTCATACACCTCAAACAGTTATTGGTATGTTATACATGTCATTCTTTTCAGTTATTTAACCATTTCATATCTTATGTTGTGCTTATTGATTTTGTATATACATAATTTATTAGGTACAAATGATTCAGTTTCGATAACTTATAACTCAAATGGTATGTCATATCTTAAACTAACTTAATATATGTTATCTCATTGACTACACTTCTTACGTTGTTATATTAGTTTGTTACACGAATACAATCTAATCTATAGAGTTTTATGAAATTGAATATTTCAGGATTACTTGCTAAAGAAAGAAGAAAAATGCGCAAGCTCTATCTTGATAGCAAACGATCGAATTCAAAGAAACAAAGTACTGGTCCTTTTAGTAGAGGATGCTCAAAAGTCAATAATCGGTCTCAGGTCATCGACAAAGAGAATTATAATCCAAATATTTCTTCATCATCTAATAATTTTCACACAGTGCGGAACTTGAAATATGTAACCACATCAGCATCATCAAGTACCATCACGACCAGTATGTTATCTCATCAACTTTTATTTCTCATTATAGTCTATGAATGTTTATACTTTATGTATTGTTAAATATATCTCAGTAGCTACTATTTTTTTATTCAATAGGTGGTCTTCCTTTCAATAACGATTTTACCACTTCTACAAGTACTCGGTTTTCTATTGTTTCAAACATTGTTACACAAAGCAGTAACTCCATTGGTCAATCGTCTTCAACGTTAACAAAGCTGAATTCCGGTAAACAAAAGCTTTTACCTAAGAAACGCCGTATTGATCCTATTCCAATGTTAGATCTTACGTCTGATGATGAGAATGTAGTATTTGCTCCCATTCAAGACCCTTGTAAGGGTGTATCGACAGGTTATAATAATTCTGAGTATTTGTTCTTTATTTATTAGTTAAATAAACTGTATTCGTTAATTTATTCATTACTGATTGATCAATTTGTTTTATGTTAGATTATTTGGATCACGGTAATCAAAGCCTTAAATGTGAGATGTGTGATTCATTGTTATGGACTGACGAAGGTGGTAAAGGGAGAATTACATTGGGTAAGTTAACCTATAGCTTATGTTGTGGTTATGGAAAAGTGGAGCTTCCGGATTTGAAAGAGCCTTCTTCAATATACAAGGATCTATTTGCAAATTCTAATGAAAACAGCAAGTATTTTCTAAAGAATATCCGTCGATATAATTCTATGTTCGCATTCACATCCATGGGTGGAAAAGTAGATTCAAGCATCAATAGTGGGAGGGCACCTTATGTATTTCGTATAAGTGGCCAGAATTTTCATTCATTAGGTGGTTTGGTACCTGCACCTGGAAAACAGCCAAAGTTCTCCCAGCTTTATATTTATGACACTGAGAATGAAGTTTCAAATCGAAACAAGTTGTTCAGGTATTTCATACCAACTATTGTTCTTTTTATTTTTTTTTTATTTACCAATACACAGATGTTATGTTATGTGCTAAATTTAGTTAACACGTCTTTCTTAATTCACAGTGACTCCACAAATAAGTCCGACTTGCATTTAAAGCAAATAGATCTTCATCTCATAAAGTTTTTAAAAGACTTCCTGGATAATAATAATCAGTTGGTTAAAAGTTACAGAATAGCAAGAAACCACTTCAATGATAATCCTAATGAGAACTTCAAACTTCGTATCATTTACAAAAGAGATCTTGATGGTCGTACTTACAACTTGCCTTCATCTTCTGAAGTTGCTGCATTGATTGTTGGTGGTATCCAAGAAATAGTTGACCATCGTGATATTGTTGTTGAGTCTCACACGGAAGGTCTTCAACGAATAAGTGAACTTCATCCATCATATCTTGCACTTCAGTATCCAATTCTTTTTCCCAATGGTGATGACGGATATAGAATAGACATTCCTCATAGGGAGGGTATAAGTACTTTAAAGAAAATTAGTCCCAAGTGTACAATGAGAGAATTCTTTGCTTATAGAATCCAAGATCGATCAACTTCATTTTCGCTAATATTAAATGCCCGCAGATTGTTCCAGCAATTTTTGGTTGATGCATATACCATGATCGAGAGTGAAAGACTTAATTATATCCGTTTTCAACAAAAACATCTTAGGTCTGAATCATACACAAATCTTCAGAAATTTAAGAATGAAGGAAAAGAGGATCTATCTAATACTGGTGTACGGTTAGTACTACCATCATCTTTTACTGGTGGGTCTCGGTATATGCAGCAAAATTATCTAGATGCTATGGCTATTTGCAAATGGTTCGGGTATCCTGATTTTTTCATTACGGTGACATGTAATCCTAAGTGGCCAGAGATTATCCGATACCTTCGAAATACTTCTATTAAGCAAGAGGACAGACCAGATATTATGTGTCGTTTGTTTAAGATGAAACTGGATTCAATTATAAAGGATTTGAAGGACAAGAAAGTGCTTGGAGCACTAAGTGCAGGTATAAATACAATGTAAATATTATTATTATTTTTATTATTAATATTATTATTATATTATTATTATTATTTTTAGTATGAAATTCTTACAGTTACTCTAATATTATTAATTTTTTTTTGTAGCGGTTTATACTGTTGAATTTCAAAAACGTGGGTTGCCACATGCTCACATTTGTATTTTTTTGAAACCTGAATCCAAGCTTCTCTCCGTTGATCACGTAGACAAATTCATATCTGCTGAGATACCAGATAAGATTCAAGATCCCGCTCTTTATGCTCTTGTATCCGAGTTTATGATTCATGGTCCATGTGGAAATGCAAATCCGAATTGTCCTTGTATGGTTGATAATAGATGTTCAAAAAAATTTCCAAAAAAATTCATTAATGAAACAATTACCGATGCTGAAGGTTTCCCTGTATACAGAAGAAGAGATAATGGAAACACCATTATCAAGTCCAAAGTTCAATTGGACAACAGAAGTGTCGTTCCATATAATCCGCTTCTTTTGAAAAGATACCAAGCTCACATTAATGTAGAATGGTGCAATCAAGCGGGTTCTATCAAATATTTGTTTAAATACATTAATAAAGGTCCAGACAAAGCATCGCTTGTGGTGTCAAATGGAGACGGTACAGATAACGAACAAACAGCAAAGGATGAGATCAAAGCTTATTATGATTGTAGGTACGTTTCCGCTTGTGAAGCTTCTTGGAGAATATTTGCAAATGAAGTTCACTATAGGTTTCCTCCAGTTATGAGGCTTCCTTTTCATATGGAAGGTCAACAAAATGTTGTTTTTGGTGCCGAAGACGATATTGAAGAAGTGTTGGACAAGCCATCAGTATCTTCATCAATTTTTTTAAAGTGGATGGAGATGAACATAAATAATGAGGAAGCACGGAAGCTTACGTATGTTGAGTTTCCTACAAAATTCTGTTGGAAACTAAAAGATAGAAATTGGGCAGAACGTAAAAAAAAATTATTACAGATTGGACGCATTCATTCTGTTTCCCCTGCTTTGGGTGAACCATATTTTCTTAGAATTCTTTTAAACAAAGTCAAAGGACCAAGATCCTTTGAAGAAATTAGAACTGTTGATGGCCAGTTGTTTCCAACCTTCAGGGATGCATGTTATGCAATGGGTTTGTTAGACGATGACATGGAATACATCGAAGCTATTAAAGAAGCGAGTTTTACGGGAGATGGTCATTATATTCGTGCATTGTTTGTCACTTTGCTGTTGTCAAACACATTATCAAGACCTGAATTTGTTTTCGAACAAACATGGAAATACTTGGGGGATGACATTTTATACAAAACGAGAAAAGAAACAAAGAACAAAGGTTTGTTTTTGATTTATTAAGCATAATACTATTCATACTTAGTTTTTCCCACATTTTTTAAATGGCTTTACTTTTTGCTGTACAGATCTTGTAATGTCAGATGACAGATTGAAGAACAAGACATTGGTGGAGATTGAGAAGTACCTCATTCGAAATGGGTCCTCTTTGACACGATGGCCAACAATTCCTTATCCTGATTACGATTCGTTTGCTGTTGGAAACAATCGTCTGGTTGACGAAGAACTGTCTTTTAGTGTTCCTCAGGTACAGAGCGAGTTAGATAGTCTAAAATCTTCATTGACTGACGAACAACTATATGTTTATAATCAGATAATGACAGCCGTTGAAGGCGACAAAGGAGGTGTATTTTTTGTTTACGGATACGGAGGAACGGGGAAGACGTTTTTGTGGAAGACGTTAGCCTTAACCGTTAGGTCGAGAGAGCAGATTGTTTTAAATGTGGCTTCAAGTGGTATTGCTTCACTTCTAATGTCAAGAGGTAGAACGGCTCATTCTAGATTTCACATCCCCATTAATTTAGATGAGAGTTCTATGTGTCACATAAGGCCCGATGGTGATGTAGCTTATCTGCTTAAACAAACTAGGTTGATTATATGGGACGAAGCACCCATGGTACATAGACATGCGTTTGAAGCTTTAGATAGAACATTAAAAGATATTTTTGTCGATAAAAGCAATTGTCAGTCGGATGTTTTGTTTGGAGGTAAGGTTATCGTTTTTGGTGGTGATTTTAGACAAATTCTTCCTGTTATTCCAAACGGAAGTAGGCAAGAAATTGTTAACGCATCGTTGAGTTCATCCTATATATGGCCCCATTGCAAGTTACTTACTTTGACAAAAAACATGAGATTGACTCTTGGTGTTTTACCATCTACAGTCGAGTCGACAAAGAGATTTGCCCAATGGCTTCTTGATATTGGCGAGGGTAAAGTTGGAGGGGATAATGATGGTGTAGCAACTGTAGAAATACCATCTGATTTGTTAATCACAGATTCTTTGGATCCCATCGAAAGTTTAATTCAATTTGTATATCCATCTGTTCTTGAAAGATATAAGGATCGAGATTATTTTTCTGAAAGGGCGATTCTGACACCAAAAAACGAGGTGGTACATGAAATAAATGATCGACTACTAGAATTGTTTCCTGGTGAACCAACAGAGTACCTGAGTTCTGATAGTATATGTGAGACGGAGAAAGGTATCGATTCATTCCAACAAGAGTTGTATTCACCTGATGTCCTTAATGGTTTAAAGATATCTGGTTTACCTAATCATCGTTTGGTTTTAAAACTTGGAGTTCCAATTATGCTTCTTAGGAACATTGATCAGCAAAATGGTTTGTGTAATGGTACAAGGTTACAGGTTACATTTCTTGGAAAGAGGGTTATAGAAGCTGAAATTATATCAGGTGCTAATGTCGGAACCAGAACATTCATACCAAGAATTAGTATGATTCCCTCCGACAAAAAAATTCCTTTTGCTTTTCAAAGACGACAGTTTCCTGTTGCTGTGTGCTTTGCTATGACGATCAACAAGAGTCAAGGCCAATCTTTATCTAAGGTTGGATTGTTTTTAAAAGAGCCCGTTTTTACACATGGCCAGCTATATGTAGCATTATCAAGAGTTAAATCAAGGGAAGGTGTGAAGATGTTAATTCTTGATAAGGATGGCAAACCTACCAACACAACAACTAATGTGGTTTACAAAGAAGTGTTCACACACTTATGATATGTGTCTGAATTGAATTTTCATTCTAATAGCTGTAATAAAAATTACTTGAATTGTTGAGATTACGAGAATGGTTGTTATTAGTTGTTTTTTATCATATCACCTTACATATGATGGTGTTTATTAACAGTAAGTAACCTCAGTGACTTATAATTTTATTGAAACACTACTTGAATAACATTTCACATATTCATAAGAGTATATTATTTTTTTAAACGATTTGTTATTGTTTGCATTTATTGTGTTAAGTTATTTCACTAATACATAACTATCACAAAGCAACATAAAATGCATAACATTTTTTGTGTGAGTCAAAGGGAAGTTGGGCCATTATGAAAACATTTTTTTATTTTGCCTGTAGAACGTTTGAAAATAATCATTTGGAGCCGAAGATATGATTGCCCCAATTGATTCAATAGAAACAAAAAAAAAAATACATTCACCAAACAATTTAAATGACCCATTTTTTTTAACTTATCTTTGTAAACTTCATGGACTAAAGGCATTTCAAAATAATAACAAATCGAACAAACTTTCCTCATGCCGTTACCCCATGTAAAAAGTTAATAATTCTACGTGAAACCTTTAAACACACATGGACGCCAATTTGGAATATTATTCAAACCGAATAAAAAATATTTGTTAGTAAGGGAAACAATCCACTCATTAGTTTATAAGTATTACTTATGTATTATTTTTTAATTCAAAAATAAATTTTTCTACCCGCGATGTTCGCGGGTGATAGCCTAGTATTGATATAAATTTGTTAGAGGTGACATGTTGAATGAACTGGGTAACGAGACAAAAGTTATATCGAACGGTTCTTGAAAGAGATGAATATTATATTTTTCTTTTTTTGCTTTGTTTTAAATTTAATACAGAACTAATATTACTGTATAATGGTTGGTTAATTTATAGCTAATTTGTTTAGTATTACCGGCTAATAACTTAGAGGGTGTTTGTGATTACGTTTTGAAGTGATTATTTGATTATTGCGTTTGTAAAACATAAATAATCTAAAAAAGTGTTTGGATGAAAAAGTGATTATCTGCCTCGTTTTGGAGAAGCATGTACCTATATGTTTTTCAAAACGCAGTTTTGAAAACAGAAAATGTATTTTGAAAACGCAACATCAAACACCATTTGTCTGTTAGAGATGAAAACAACTTATAGTAAAATATTATACTTTTCTTTTTTGGTTTGTCTTATAATATTTATTATCAGCATGTTTGTTGGAATCATGTGCATCCATGTTCTAAGAATTCTAGACACCTACTTGTGGTTTACCCTAGTCAAATAAAGGTTTTAGTATAATTTAATCGTTTTGGGAGAGTCTACGCTTCATTCTTCATCATACGCTGCTTCAAGATCTTGTATGAAAATTCTCACGCTTCACCTAACCATCTAAACCCTTGTTAGAAAACTAGTAAAAAGCCAAGTTTTTACTAACTTGGGATAAAAATATTAAATAATAAGTTTGAGATCTCTTTTATGGATGAGAAATTCGTAACGAGCTAAAAGTGTTCAAAATGAAGCTAATGTAAGATGTTGATGACCATGGTGGGTATAAATTAAAGTTTGATGAGAAAATGAGTGAGAACTTTTCTCACATGTGCATGGGAAGCATCATTTTAAGAATGATTATCAAATTGTAGTATCATCCAATACAAACATGACACGTGGCACTTCCCGAAGTCTCAGACGCCTCCCAGATATCTCACACGCCTCCCAGACGTCTTCAGAAGTCTCAAACGCCTCCCAAATGTCTGAGTTTTTTGCGGATATAATGTTGTTTTGGAAATGTTTTTCACAAGTCATGTTCAAAAATATTTCACAATAATGCTATCTCCATTCATAATGACGACTTTTATGCGGAAGTATGGTGTGGCAGGGATGTTCAGGGAATGTGTAAGCTTTTAATCATTGAATAAGGTACACACTCCATTATAAATGGCGAATTCTGATCAAGCATGGTACAATAGCCGTTCATAATGGCGATTTTGTTCAAAAAAGCCATTTGTAATGGCGAAATCTGCAAACAAAGCCATTCATAATGGCGACAAGTCATCTCCATCGTCTCCAGATTCAACGATGTTCTTGGCCGGGGGGGGGGGGGGGGGGGGCAGATTTCAGAGCTTCCAATGCCATTGCCCATTGCCTTGATCTCCTTGACTTTTTTGTTGATCAACTCACCTGGACTCTTTCTAGAGCAATATCAACTGATAACTAATCTATACATACAAACATACATGCATATTCAATTTCAAAAAATCTAATCTAGCTTGTTAATTTTAGCACAAATATAGCAGCAGTAGAAATCGTCATTGTTAATGGCTTTTATTGCAGAAATCGCCATTTTGAATGGCTCTTGTAAGTACTTTTCAGAACTTTTCAGGAAAATCACCATTATGAATGGCTTTATTTGCAGATTTCGCCATTATCAATGGCGGTAGTTTCAGAACTTTTCAGAATTCGCCATTATGAATGGCTATTATACCATGCTTGATCAGAATTCGCCATTTATAATGGAGTGTGTACCTTATTCAATGATTAATAGCATACACATTTCCTGAACATCCTTGCTATACCCTACTTCCCCATAAAAGTCACCATTATGAATGGAGATAGCATTATTTGTGAAATATTTTTGAACACGACATTACTTGTGAAAAACTTTTCCAAAACATCATTTATATCTGCAAAAAAACTCCAAATGTCTAGGAGACGTCTCAAGATAAAAAAGACAGTCGTGTGTCATGTTTGTATTAGATGACGCTTCCCATGCACATGGATCCGTGAGTCTTTCTCAAGACTTGGGAGGTTGCCATTTTGGAAATATGGATTAGTCAATGGCCATTTTGGAGATTTTTACCATAGATAATGGATGTTAGATATTGTGAGACTCATTTAACGCATACGCAGTTGGTGGGTGGGGTGGGGTGGGGTAGGGGTTT